>OY750765.1:9577500-10177500 GCA_963556745.1 Catoptria pinella
AAAAATCGTAAAGTGACCTCCAATTTTTTAATGCTGTGCCAACCAATCTTAAAACTATAATAAAAAAATACTTAGCTAGCTCTCTAGTTTTTTGATTGCCAGTTTTCTAAAATATGAAATTAGTATATTTAATTAATTAAGTAAAAACGATAATGTTTGGATGATGTTTTTTTTCTGTGAAAATTTCTTCCAGCGTTGTATGCCCCCTTAAATAGAGCTCTATTGGGCATTGAAAATGGTTTATTTGTATTCCATTGAAATTTTCCGATATTATTTGCCTGCACGACAATATATTTCAATAGCACTCTAATTTAAAAGGGCGTTGATATAATAATATTGAACTTTATATTGATACAAAGATACGAGCTTCAATAAAATTGAATACAAAGAATGCCAATTTCAGAAAAATATTTTTTGAAATTGATTGTGAAATTGTTAGAATGCTGAGTGAAGAGCTATCATTAAGGTTTTGGGTTCGGTCACCGGTACCGGTATCAAGAAAAAATTACTCAATTTTATTACAATGACTGCCCAAAAAATAAGGTTCATGTATGTTTGTATGTGGGTATGATGTTTCTTTATTCCACCATAACTTCCAAGTGCCTCAACGGATTGGAATGGTTGGAGTTTCGTTAAGAATTCTTACATCATCCCGGGTCACGCTGGCTATATTAAAAAAAATCAAGATGGCGACTGTAAAACTGTAAAACTCTTTCAAATGTGAGAAAAAATGTTTTTTCTTCTATTATCACAATAAAGGCACCAAATGAAAGGCCTTGATGAGCACATTCCAAAACTATATAATTTATCACTAAAATGTGTGAAATAAAAATAAATAAATTAAAAAATATTAAAAACACGACTGCCCTGCCAAAAACGAACTAAAAAGTTAAATAACAAAATCATTGCAGTCGGAGGACCGTTTTGTGCAATATTTTTTGATCAAAGAGCTTCTTTAATTTGAGTTTATTTTATAAAAGGATGTCTTTATAAATTGAGACATGAGGTCTTTATTAAATTTAAAAGGATCGAATGATTCAAATGTTTAAACATTTTTGGATCCTCAAAACACAATATGACACGCCATTTTCATTACAAAAGAACTAAATTAAACTCTTTATCGAACTCCCGATGTTATTCCAAGCGGGAAGCAGCGAAATCGGATAAAATTTCCATACGCCAGGTCTATAATACACTGCATTGTGCACATGATGTATGTTTTCCTTACATTACGTGATTTTTCCCCAAATTTGACGCGTCGAAAGGGGAGTAAACTACTTTGCAGGTGATGGATGTTGCAACTTATTTAAAGTCGCAAAGCTTAGAAACATCTTTAAAGATAAGTATATACTTTTATTCAAATGTATTGTCGTCAAGTAAAAAAGGGATTTACCAAGATCTGATGATGACATATGATGTGGCTGCTTTTGTATGCAACAGGCATTTACGAACTGCAATAGAATTTTGATAGATAAAATAATGTTTATATAAAGTTGCAGTTGATGTCACCCCAACCTTAGGGTGTAGAATTTAACTAACGAATATTTAAAAAAATAGAAAATATAAGATTATTCACTTTTCTTAATCAATTAGTGAAATCGTATTGCCGTTTTCTGTAACTAAACCACTCTCAACGTTGAGAGCTATCTTGAGATCAAACCTGAGATGCTAGAATGATCTCAAGATACCTCTCAACGTTGAGAGCGGTTTATAAATACGGGCCTTAGTTTCAATAATGAGCAAAACAATAACTGACAGGCTTTTTATGTTCTACTAAAACTTCATTTTAACTGACGTAAAACAAAAACAACCATTCAATCAATCTCTTTAGTTGAACCAGTAAATTGATAACAAAGTTACCCATTTCACTTTATCTGGAAATGAATTAATAAGATAATAACCGACTCAGCTTTGCGATATCTCGGAAAAACACCGTTATTAACATCCATCACGTTATTATATGACTAACTGTTATTTTACGAGCGTCTAATGGTTCGATAAGGGCATTTTATTACACCCAAACGGCTCCTACCTGTCTTACAATGTTATGGCATCTATGCGTTATGGCCACGCAATCCGCCCAATTTCGCATAATGGATATATCTTTATTGTTGTCGAACAGTGTATAAAAAGGCCATAAATTGGCACATCTCGAATAGCACGGGAGATAATGGTAGATAAAGCATTAGCGAGTATGCGGTGCGAATATGAAACGGTCGCGTTTATGTGAAGTGACTATTACAGTGTTGAACTGAATCGGTGATGAACAGCTTTAAGATTTATAACTGCCATTTTGACTACAATTTAGGCAACGTTAAAGTTGCATATTATTTTTCTACGACAATGTCAAGTATGTGTACATATTTTATAAACTTTATCCAAGTCTTGTCAACAAACAAGAAGACAGTTCTGATTAACTTTTGCTATCTCTTCAATATTTTTTTTTGTTGGCAAGTCTGGTTAAATACGTCACCCAATGCTAAATTTCTTGCCGGTTCTTCTCATTAATAGGTCTCCAGCTTAGAGTTTGAGAAACGATGGTATAGCTTCTTTGAAATTCACAAGTATTTGTAACAGCCTAGACTGAATGAATGAGTTTTGAATTTTGAATTGCATTAAAGTTATTTCACTTCATGACGTCTGAAAACCCTGCCTTCACTACAAATACAAATACGTATGTACAGTTAACGGCACGCTGGGTTTCCACGACAGGGTAATCATATTTAATCAGTTTTATAGATATTAAGGTTCAAAAAAAATCTCATTTGTGTAACCTGACATACTGCTGACTGTACATGAGTAACACTCTAATGGATTTCTCACAAAATTATGAATAACGATACAAACGTCAAAGATATTGATAAACGAATTTGGAAGACATCAGCTCGCGTAATGGAAATGTAAAAAACGACGGTATCACAACTGGTCAGACTATCACCATTATCATCGTCACCATCATAAACGGTATAAAAACATCCAACAAAGACTTGAACACAATAAAATCCTCAGAGGAAAGGAAACAAGCCAAGAATATCAGATAAGTCATCATTCATCAACGATCTCTATATCATTAAAAAAGGCCACATCCAAAGAAGGTCGTGTAAGCACCTCTAACCCTACAAGGTAACCTACATCCTTTGTCAAAGTTTCTGTAACTACGCAACAAAATGGCCCATTTGGCTGACCTCTGAACACCCCTGGCTCGAGGGACCGAACAATTTGAAACTACGTCTCAATACTTTTATTGGCTTGGAGAAACATATAAATGGGTACATAATGATTATGATCTTTGAATACACATTTTAATAGGGGTTTTGATTTGTTAAATAGACAAATTAAATGGAAATTTTTTTTGGGACAATCAATCATCATCGCAGCCAGCCACTATGTTATGCATCCAAGACTAAAACAAATAGGTATGGATTATTTGAAACTTCTTAGTATTATAACTACGAGATATGGTATAAATAAATAATTTATAATACAACTAAATTATAATGGCTTGATTACAAGTCATTTATCCACTTTCGGATTTATTATAAATTCGGGTTAGCAACTAGTATGAATGAGTAAAGTCAAGTTCACCTACATTCGTACAAATCAACTAGATTGGTGCTAGTTAAACCCGAATTTGGGTTTTCTAGTCTAAGTCAACTGTCGAGAATGCGAATCTGGCATTTGGATACCCGGATTTAGGTAAACGACTACGATAGCATCATTTAGCGTAGATTTTAACCGAAATAGTATTAAAATTAAAGCTGGTGAGAAATCTTTTCATCTCATCTTGCGAATTTCAGTCAAAACTAATTATTATTCAAGCTAAATTCAAACTCACAAACTGCTAACAACGCAAATTATTCACCTTGAGACCAAACTTTTGTTACTTATTTCGAACAATTTTCTGCAATTTTCAACATGCAATTTAAATTTCAACCTTTCAATGCAAATTCATTTTGTTACATTCGAAATATTTTGCTTTGGTTTCGCAATTTATGATAGATTTGTTATCCCTTCGAAGTTAAAGTAGTTCGTGACTATTTTAATTTTATGTCTGTTTATTATCTGAAACTTAATTTATTTATAATTGCCTTTAATATTTGTAAACATTTGCTAAACTAAATTTTGAACTTTATTTTATTTACATAATATTAAACATAATAACATTATTGATGTACAATTTGTATTTGAAAGAGCTTTAAATAAAGTACCTATCTATTTTATTTGAGGAGCTAGGTGGCGCAGTGGTATAGGTCCTGCGGCGGTCTCGCCTAAAAACATTGAAGTTAATGTTAAATGTGTTTTGACAGACGTATGTAATACATTGCTATTTTTCTTTGGTAAGTTTTTATTCGTGCCAAAACGAAGTGGCAATGTATCACATACATCTGTCAAAACACAGTTAACATGAACTTCAATGTTTTTAGCCGATAGAGCCCCTGGCCCAGTGATTGCGGAGGATAATCAACTTTAGCAAGGGTCGGTCATGGGATGGGTGATCAAAAATTTGTTATATCGAGCTCCTCCGTGCTTCGGAAGGCACATTAAGCCTTTGGTCCCGGCTGCATTTTGCAGTCGCTAACACCCACTAATCCGCATTGGGCCCACGTGATGGGTCATGACCCATTCTCCTTATCCACCTATAAGGAAGGCCTGTGCCCTAGCAGTGGGGGGTAAAAAATGGCTGATGGTCTATTCTATTTATTTTTAATTTATGTTCTAGCGTAATAACTCTGTGTTACTATGTGTCCGAGTAATGAGCTTTGATATTAGTCCATAGTTACTCTCACTATTGAAATTTGTTTTTAATTAGTATAAGTATATAACTTTTGTAATAAAGATATTGCAAACAAATTCACAGCAACTAACACAATGAAAGGACCACTGGTATTTTTAGTATTTTATTTCACTTATAACAAAAATGAAAAATCTTATTGCATGTTCTCAACCTTAAATCACAAGATAAACATAGAATATGGACTCTAAAATCACACAACCAATAATAATAAACAGTATTTAAGTCTGTGCTTTAATTCTACAACCCACAAAGGCACTTTCTATTTAAATTAGCTCGTGAAAGAAACTAAATTAAGAAGTATGTTAGAATTGCAGATAAGTTGCTCTCTAGTGTACGATTTCTTTGGAAGAACGAAGCTGCTTAGATACTTTTTAAGACGAAATACAAATAAAATGTTCTTTAAACGAATGGGTTATGAATTATGATGATAGAATAATAAATTGCAATTTATTTTTATGATGAAAACCTCGGAGAAATAGGTATCAAGGGAGAGCAAATGTTGAACATAAAGTTGGTAAATAAAGATTTTATCAATAAACAGTATTGATAAAAATACAAATCTTTTTATATTAGGTATAAGTATTTAGGACGTGTAGGACATAATAATATAAATAATAATATGTATCAAAAGAAAACGGATCTTTTCTATATTTCTCTGTAGTTTGAAATATCTTGTATTTTTTCAAATGCAAAACCTTAGCTATAGGTTCTTGGCTATATTTTAAAAATCGAAGCAAGATTACTTTTATTTTAAATGTTTCAGTGTTATTTTTATATAATACCAAATAATATACTAGAAAAAATTCGACTCGCACCAGATCATGTCCCATCCGAGAACATGATTTGGTGCGAGTCGTATTTTTTCTAGTATATTATTTGGTATTATTACTTTTTATTGCTTTCGTTTTGAATAAATTTAACGTTATAGATATAGTTCCTCAAGAGCCAAATTATTTTATTAATAATTCTGTTTCAACGAGGAAATGAAGCGACACAAAAGCTCACCCGAAAAAAAATAAGAACGCAAACAGCGCGTTTCGAGCAGAAACTCTAAAAATCACAGTGACGATAAAAAAGCACGTATCGTTTGGCGCATGCCGCTGTGCATAAAATGCCAGAACAATCACAGTAAATATCACAACACAACAGGTACCAGGCTTATACTAAGGTTGCGTGCGAGGACAATGTAAATTTTCAGAATAAACTCATTAAAAAAAATTAAATACCTGCAACTGCATTTTATTACCTCGGAAGAGTAACCATATTTTGTTTGCAAAAAAGAAATGAGGTGTTAGATTGTGAGTAAATATTAGTATTTATTTTATTTACTATATTACCTTATCTTACTTAAATTACAGTTAAAACCTAAATACAACATTTTTAAGTAAAAAAAATATATTTAAAACTTTACCAAAACATAAAAAACCCTAGAGAAATCCTTGAAAATTAGTAAAACCTTCCTCGAACAATAAAACAAAAGTATATTAATGGTTGAATTAGTTAAAACAAAAGTAATGGTTTTAGTCAAAATTGCTTTCGATTTTTAGCACATGGGTACGAGTATATGTGAAACAATAGAAATTCCGATTTCTAGATTTTGAATAAAATGCCCACAAATCTGATTGAAGTTTGAAATGCTATTGCTATTCCTTATCAACTTTAACATTCATACTAAGTATATTGCCAAGGAATGTCTTTCAGTATAACAAAGTTACACGGAAAAGTTACTTTGCGATACGGCGTCAAAAGATAGCAATAACATTTAAATGCAAGGAATTTTCCGGTTCTGTCGCATGGCATTATTTTGCATATACGCTCGTGCAGACACTATCGATTTTGTCTGTGTTAGGGGGGCAGCCTGATAATCGTATTATAGAGCATTATAAATGTGTTGGGGCCCTACCGGTACTCTATATTATGTGTTTTATAGATACGATGTGACCTTGGACAGCCCTCGCATTTTAGGGTCTCTGTGATGGTTGACAAATTGGAAATTGTAATTTGCGTTGTTACTTCATTGTGATGTTAATAACCGTCTGTTGCGACTTTGTGATATTTATTTAGCAGCAATTTCACTTGGTTACTGGTATATACATAATTACTAGGTGTACAAAAACTAGGATTAAAAACTTGCCATATTGATATTAAAACAATATATTTTAGTTTTAAAAGCTAAACAGGATGCTTGAGAAAAATGAAAGAGATTGTTTTAATGACAATTGACTATTTTTAACTATGTTACATTGGCCAAATACTAAAAGAAGTTGAGTTATTCTATCTTTGGATTTAGCTAACGGTCAGTTTAGTAAAAAAATGTAAGTTGAGTTTTCTGACACTAATGTCAATAAAAATTAATTATATACTTAAAATCAAGTATAAAAATAACATTTACAAGGTAATGTCCAACGTTTTTTTCAAATCCTCATTGTCGCGGAAGTAAAACGGTTCACCGCCTTTTCAAGATATTTAATGTCGCAATGCAATTTTACACGCACACATAACAATATAATTTTATATAGGTACGAACAGTCAGGAACAAACAACCGTTGCTTAGAAACTTATAGAATACAGAACAAAGCCTAATGCCACAGCCTAAATAACCATCACACTCATACTTGTATCTATTGCTATCCAAATATACCCCAAATATATCTATGTGTTTTATGTTACTTTTTAATAAAATATTATACATAACTGAAACACTTCTTAAACTTCAAACTGTCGTACGCATTACACTTTCTTGCAAATTAATCTTCTTACACACGCCACCCCGCCTACCTGTCGCGTTATTGAATTATTTAGGCTTCGGGAAAATTAAACGCGCGCTAACAAATCAGCGGATACTGATTAAATATTAACTTACTTAAAACACATGTTCTTGACGACTATGAGGGAGAAATCTCTCATTATTAATCTTAACACAAAATGCGATGTAACATTTTTTTAAGCACCATACATATGTTGTTCACGTTTTTCATAATAAGGCCTTGTATCTAAGTTTTTGTATTATTTAGTTTCGAGCTGATTTTAAAGCAAACAAAAAAAACATATTTGACATCATCATAGCAGGCCATTCTAGTCCACAACAGGACGTAGCTTCTCCCGTGAGAGGATTTTGCCACAATCAGGTTGCAAATCGCGTGACCATTTTAATTGATATTTTTTTTTAGATCCACGAAGATATTAGAGGTCACCTATTATTGGTCGATGCTATTGGACTTTGTCAGACCCCAAACGGCGTCTTACTAATTTTAATCTCACCAATATTTTTTACTTTAATTTTCACATACCTATTTAATTTGTGAGTTATGTGTTGTTCATTAGGGCGTAGACTCATATACAAAACTGGAGCCTCCTTACACGTAATTAAGGCGTGCTTAAATCCACGTGAAAACGTTGAGCCCAAATGAAATTAGCGTAAATCACATCACCGTTGGATTAACGATGCGACTTGGGGCGTCGTAGAATCGAATCTCATGTAGCGCGTTTGTGGTCTCACTTCGCTAGCAACGATGCGATGCGAGACGCGCCACAACGTAAGGCTCTGTGCAGACGGTACCGCTGCAACACCCTGGCATGCTACTGCGCCTGACTGTGTAGATTCAGGGCACGGTAATTACTGTGTCCAGGGCCCTATTTAATAAACTTGTCAATAATCATTGTAAATTACAATGACAGTTTAGTTTACGTTGCGGTGTATATGAGTATTTTTGATCAATGTCTATGAGTGTTTTTGATCAGTTTCTATTTTCAAATTGGTTGATGCAATGGATACAAAGTTAACATGTTTTGAAAATATTGTCACGTTTATGAACTAGTGCCCAGACATTACCCATTACCTTCACAAAAGTACCCATTGATTCACTTGTGAAAAACTGGAAACCCTTCGAAATTACATATTTTCTAGCCTGCTCAAGTGTGGCAGCAATACGCGTCTAGCTGTCTAAATTAAAAGAACCTAATGCTGCGGTTCGCCCGCAATCAGCCTACTTATACAGTCAAGCCACGCGGCAGCGCTGCCGTGTCTGCACAGAGCTTTAGTAGTTTGCTAAATCTAAGTTGCGAATTTTGGATTGGTGTGTAACCAATTATCTCGCTTCAATTAGTCTGTGAGTATGAGTTATTGGATACTGCGCAATACGTTTATATGCTGTTTAACTAATTGATATTCTGTTAAGGTGATTGCAATTTCAGTTATGCTTGCATATCGCAAACTATTATTTTCCTAAATTATTGAGAAATAGTTTAGTAACATAATTAGAATATCCTTTTTTTACTTGGCGAATAAAGATAGATATTTTGTCTTAGATTAAAAAATGTACCTTGTTAATCTAATGTATTTCATCGAGATTAAATCGATACATAAATAATTATTTATCTTCCAGCACCTCGTAAAATTATTTATCTATAATAAAGCTCTACTATATTTTATTTCTTATACATAAGTCAAATGAAATACGTATAAAATGAAATATTATATGATATGAGCACACTTGAAAATTCATTCCATTTTCAATATTTCGATATTGTCATCGCTCTAACTTTAAAGGAAAGAGCCTAGAGCCAACTAAATTGCCGAGACGAGACAAACAGAAATCAATGTACTAATGGAAAAGTAATATCACAGCAGTCGAAGAAAGGGAATAATATCTACACTTGCGTGCAAATAAATCGAGTCATCGTGTTGCTAACTTTCATATTAACGAGTTCACTTGGAGGTGTAATTAATAAAAAGTAAACGCTTATGTGTCGTATCTTTGTTTACCAGGTACCTTTAAGCCTTAAAAGCTTTCATTAACATCTCAATCGTATATGGTCAAAATTCAAGGTCTGTTCTATCGTATGTCTAAGAAAACGAAGCAGTTTTAAAAATAGTCGAATGCAATTTAGAATACAGAAATCACTGCAGAAATACTTTCATTATTATTGCTAATACTATGCTACTTTGATGATGTTTTCAAGGTGTCGTAATCTCTGAAGTTACGGGTTCGATCCCCGGTCTGGGTGTTTGTAGTTCCACCATTATCTCTTATTTCCATAGCATACGTGATTTAGCTACTTACTTTGGAATCAGAGCAAAGTCTGTGATCTTATCTAAAATAAAAATAAAAATATCATTCATTAACATGTTTACTATGAAAAAAAGCACGGAGAATCGATTTAATTGCAAGCAAGTGTCTTTATCTTTGACTATGTCTGTTAGAAGATTTTATAAGAGCAAAATGCAAAATACGCATACATTTGCATTTCTAAGTCCTTGTAACGAAATGGCGTATTGAATTCGGATTCAAGTTTCGATGCAAATATAGAAATGGAATATTGAATATAATCTTTGGTTTCAATAACAGATGATATTTATTTGTGAAGCATGATATTATTATTTACTTTATAAAATAATACCCCAGATTTTATTTTTTAAGGATTGCGTATTTAGATGATCTTCTCAAATAAATCCGATATATCACTAATAATTTATGCAAGCAAAGTTATCGAGATCCAAGAACATTTTGTAAAAAAAATATATTCATTCAGATAGGTTGTTTTTTCAGTAATGATTTTATTTTGCAAGTTTTTTTTTCTTATTTTATTATAATTTTACTTTATTACCATTCTTCAAATGTAGTTTTTATATGAAAAAAATGCACTTCTTAATAACAACATAACGTCATTATAGTCGCATCGCAAGAGATTATTGACATTATTTTTTTTTTAAGATTTTTGATTTATGCTGTGTGTACAAAAACCCCCTCAAGTCGAATATGGCAGATAAGGTACCATACATACAATCCCGGAAAAATATTATGAAGCGCCTCTGTGGTCTAGTGGTCCACAATCTTACTTAAGTCTGACGCCCTAACAACAATTTAAAAATTGTTGAGTTCCGGCAGTTAGAGGTAAGATAGCCAGTTCCTCAGTGGGTGTAGTGAGCTTACACTTAAGAGGGCGTAGTCTGCACACTAGCGCCGCTATTGGAAAAAAAATCACAGTGCTTAAATAAAGACGGAAATGTGAATTATCTCTCTGTAGTGCATTATAGCTTAAACAATATTTTCTAGCCTGTCGTTTAGTTTAATGGAGTTTTTTTACGAACAGTGGCAACTTTTCTTATTTTTAACCGACTTCAAAAAAAGGAGGAGGTTATCAAGTTGACTGTATGTTTTTTTTTTTTTGCTTATTATTTATTATAGTAAAAGCACTACTAGCCGTGGTAGCAAGTAACACGTCGTCCATAGCGGGCGATAGTTTTTTAACTAAATTGCCCGTGTATAAAATGTTGCCACGTATTGCCTAATTGCTGAGAATTGCTCCATACAGCTCCATATAGTTGCCGCAACAAACTGCATTTTGTCATGCCAAAAATTAAATCTGCCGATAAATGTAAAATATTTCCATCGACCAAAATTCCCGATAGTGGAGCAATTTTAATTTGTCCGTGTAAGCGCCCCTAAGTTGCACCACGACTTAACCATTATGTGAACAATTTTTATTGAGATAAACCAATATATATTTGACGTAATTTTGACCAATTTGTTTAAAAAGAGAATAAGCAGTTGACATATCACAAAATAAGTTTAGTAAAAACTTATTACATACGAAAAAAGTTCCAAACAACATTACTCGAATGGAATCCGTTTTATTGGCAATAAATAATATTGAGGCTGAAACGAAGGTGCAAGTTGTTTGGTGGAATTTATTTTGCCTTAACCAGATTGTCTGGGAATCCACTTATCAACAGTCTAGTGGCTTTATAACTGTTTTCTGAGCGTTTTATTTCAATGGAAATGTCTCATTATATAGATAAATATGTAATATCCTAGCTCCTGACGACCTCCGTGGTCGAGTGACTTTGTACACCGGTTTTCAAAGTGTCCCCATCTCTGAGGTCCCGGGTTCGATCCCCGGTTGGGTCAATTTAGAAAACAAAATTTTCTATATCGTCTCAGGTCTGGGTGTTTGTGATACCACCGTTGTCTTTGATTTTCCATAACACAAGTGCTTTAGATACTTACTTTGGAACCGGGGCAATGTATGTGATGTTGTCAAATATTTATTTAATTATTTATCTTTTATCTATATATATAAAAGGGTAAATCACTCACTCACTGATCACGAAATCTCAGAAACTACAAGTGCTAGGAGTCTCAAATTTTGCATAGGAGTTCCTTTTAGGGCGTAGGTGCTCACTAAGACGGGATTTTGCGAAATTCAACCCCTAAAGGGGTAAAACAGGGTGGCAAAGTTTGTATGGGAGAACGCGATTCCTTGGCCCGATTGACTTGAAATTTGGCATACACATTCTTTCACAAAATTAATTGAATACCTGTTTCGTATTTTTTTAATATTTATCCCCTAACAGGGTTAAAAAGTGATAAAAGGCTACTTTTGGGGTGCTTGACTTCGACGTCGGAATTGAAACTTCTTTGTGCACTTGATTGATTAATTAAGAAAAATAAATATCATTTGTCATCTCAACGTAGTATTACATTCTCTTTTGTCATTTCCCCTGAGAGTAGGTAGAATGCATTTCATTGAATAGCACCTATGGCGTTATGTTGGCAGTGCTGTCATTTTTCCTTATTGCGTTGTAATAAGGTGCAAAATTATTCCATCTGATCATCAGATTAATTTTAATAGAATACAATATCCGGTCAAGTCGCCTATGCTATGACAATTAATAAAGCACAGGGACAAAGTTCAAGAGCGTTTGGTGTAGATCTGTGCAGTGATTGTTTCTCCCATGGCCAGCTCTAATGTCGCCTGCTCGAGAGTCAGCTCGCCAAATAGCCTTTTTATTTTACCAGATAACATGACAAGAAATGTGGTAGCTATACAACATGTTACAAAAATACCCCTCATGCCGAATATAGTATATAGGGACCATCAAACTGAACAACTTTTACTATGGGACCAACTCTGAAATCGCGAAATAAAAATCAGCTGTTTCAAACATAAATTAAAATCGAAAATATCAAAATGTCCCTATCCACCATATTCGGTATTAGGGGTATTTTTGTAACACGTTGTATATTATAGAGAAGTGTTGGATGATCGAGATTGATAATCCTGATAATGCACAACATATTTTTATTTAGAACTAGCTGCACCCGGCATGCGTATTGCAATGCTCTGTTATTTTCCTTCTCGGTCGTAAGCAGAACAACTCACTAAAGTTTCATCATAATCGGATCAATGGTTTAGGAGTCCCGTCGTCTGTACACTTAGATCTTTTAAGCTATAGCGGCCTGCCCCGGCTTCGCACGGGTACAATGTAGTTACTAATGTGGTGAGTGTGAAGTTATTAGACTATACTACAGGATATCTATGTATAGTGGTGGCCACATAATTAAGGACACAAGTCGATTTTCGTACAAACGACGTAATTTTGAAGTCTTGGTTTTCCGCTAGGGATTGCACTAGCTGTGATCTGATGATGGCCAACCAGGGAGTACATGGAGAAGATTCAGATTGCAATACACACCCAACTGATCTGGTCAGCATTCTAAGAGATGTAAGCATCAGAAATTTCAGTTGCAAGATTTTCATACATTTTTATGCTATATTCGCGGTCTTTTTAAACATATCCTTACATCTCTTAAAATGCTGGTCAGATCACTTGGGTGTGTAAAGAAATCTGGATCTCCTCCATCCACTCCCTGGATGGCCATCACCAGATCACCGCTCGGTCAATCCCTGGCGGAGAAGCAATGCTTAAAAGTTACTTCGTTTGTATGAAAATCGACTGGCGTCCTTAATTATGTGGCCACCACTTTATATAGATATCCTGTAGTATAGTCTAATAACTTCACACTCACCACATTAGTAACTACATTGTACCCGTGCGAAGCCGGGGCGGGCCGCTAGTGATTTTATAAAGTAACATTTTGGTCTGGCAATAAACTACTATTAGCACGATGATTGTATAGGAGTAACAAATTATTTCTAGTGTATCTCGTTTATTCACTCAAAGTATATTTACATTCAGCTTCATCTTTACGTGATACGATATTTCTATAAAAATGCCTATTATTTTAGCGTCCCAAAGCTATGAGTAGTTATTTATTAATGTCATGATCTTCAACAGTGCACCACATTTAAACTATACCAGTAAAATTAAAGCAAAAAAAGGGAGCAGAACTCGTAAAAAACCTAGTATTACAATATTAAATATTTTTTATAATATTATTCATAGGATTCTTTTATCACTATTTATAAACAAATCCCTCTATCGCACCAACAAAAACTACTCAATTAATGTAGCTCTTATCACTAAAAGCTCTTTATTTTTCAATTAACTAAGCATGTTCGGAGCTTTTCTGCATCGACGGCGACGACCGTTCAAAATCTAATTGAAATTTCAACTTTTAGACTTTGTATAAGTGGTAACTAGATTTTAATATCGTGTCAAATGGTTTTCGTTAAAGTAAATGCGTCGTTGGAGGCGGGAGATTCTGAAAATGACTTCATTTCCTGAATTCGATGTCGCGGTCTTGGTTGGATTAGCACGCCTTTGCGGTGTCGCCACAAAGATGCGTTTATACGATACTTTGGTAATGAAAACGACAGTATTTTCAGGATTTCCTGAAAACTACTGAACCGATTTCAAATTTTAAAATATGAGACCAATTTTGGGTCAAACTTGGTGTAACAACGTTTGAATCATTTCAATCGGTCTAGCCGTCTTCGAGTCATCGGTATACATACATAAAAAATATATACGCGACGAATTGATAACCTCCTCCTTTTTTTGAAGTCGGTTAAAAATTTAGACTCCCTTAAAATCTGAATTGAATAATTGTTAAAGAGTATTCGCTACTGTTTACCTGAGAGACTATGTTTCGGATAAATCTTGACATTTTGTGCAATGTTTTTAACTTAAAATATTTCAAAAATTTTAAGAGTCTGGATTAAATTAAATTAACTTGTTAGAAGCGTCGTCGCGCCAATAATTATTTTATACTTTAGTGCCTTACCCTTTCTGTCCAAAATAAATCTTAGCAATAAGCCAGTGGTCGTACATCTGTGGCAGTTTCACCGTCTCTACGGCATTTAAGCCCCGAATTCGCTCTTATCCAGCGATATAAATCTTTTAACACTCAGTCCCGGCTTTAGTAGATCTGGCCAGATCTGGCCGACACTTGCTAACTCCTACAAGAGCAATTAGCTTCAGTTTTAGAATCCTCGTAATCTCAAATAAACCGGCAAACGAGGTGCTTGTGATTTAAATAAGCAAATAGATGTGCCGGGAAAAATATTTCCCTGGTATTTCAAAATTAATACTGTCTTGCTCGTTTTTATCTTTTGCCCGGGGTATTGTTTGAACAGTTTTATATGTACATAATGTGATATAAAACGGCCTGTTTATATGTATTTTTGCCCTAAAATTGGCTGCACTCTTGTTTTTCATTTGTGTTTATTATTTAAGTGCGGGTAATTACTATACATTTTCATTCAAATTTATATAAATCCTCTAAATTACTACTAATATAGATAAGATCACCCGTTGTAATACTGTTAAATTAACTTTTGTAGTTTGGTTACATTTTGTTAGGTTTGGTTAGTTTGGTTGATTTACAATATACTGCTGCTAATGTAATTAAGCTATATAATTCAAGATGTTTAAATGTTTCTCAGATCCTTTCAGTAGTAAGAATGAAAGGATTTAATAGGTAATTGAAAAACAAGTGAACAAAAGTGGCCCCAAGTTATTATCAAAAAGGAGATAATGAATTTAAAATAATTCAATTTTAACAATTTATAATAAAACATTTCCATTAGAATTTTGGAAGAAAATGGAATAGTTCAGCCGAAAACACTAAGGTTCATCATTCAAAATTAATAATCCGATAAATTAATTCAAATCCGAACTTTTGGTAATCACCTTCGTTGTGAGAATATGCTGAATCAGCGCTATACAGGGTGTCTGTGGTTTGAAAATGCAATTGTAATCTGTAAATGGTGATTTAGATTAACATTTCTATTAGAAATTTAATTCAAAGGACTTTTGGTAATTTTCCGAATTGCTCGGAAACAATTCTATTGTTTGCAGATGTCTGCTTATAGGTAGTAGTTGTGTATCATGATTTGATAATCTGTTGAGCAATGACTTTTTTACATTAAAATCATGATTATCTTTCTACGTATTCTATAAAATATGTGCTAGAAAATTAAAAACTTTAATATCTATACTGTTAATTAAGCATACCTAAATAACTTTTTGTGTCCATTTCTCAGTAAACATGTAACCACGATTCCTGAAGATGCTAATACGTCTGAAAAATATGTAAAATTTAACTAAAAATACTATTTAAGTTTAAGCAATAAGTTTTAAACAATAACCAACGTATACTTGTTTCTGCAAAAGCATTTTGTTTTAATGTTATTTCTGTCTCTTTAATATTAAATTTTAATATTTTTATCAACCTGTGAAACCCCAAAGATAGGGTTAAAGTCATTTAGTAGAATCGCGGCGTCACCATCTTACCCCTACCCCCACTCCCATAAATCGCGCGAGCTATTAATAAATTATAGTTACGTTCACCACATTTTAAACTAAATCGGGAATTTAATAACAGACACGCATCGATTGTTTAACGGCGCAGTAATTTAATTACGATGATGTATTTCAAAATAAGGGGTTGGAATTTAGTTCCCGATATGCCCCGTTTAGGTCTGAAATTGTTGTTAAAATTAATAGTCAGTATGCTCCAGCTCCTTACAATATAAATTAGAGTTCAGTAAATAATAATAATAACGTTTATTCAATAGAAATATGCATTATAATAACACAATTAGGTAGGTATAATAAATTACACATTTAAAATCTAAATATAAATGAATTACCTGAACTAGGTTATAAAAATAACATTGTATTTCAGGCGCAAATAAATCAATACCTAAAGGAAATTTCTCTTTGGTAGATTTTTCGAGTAGGGATTTGCAATCACATAATATTACAATCAAATTAACAATCAATTATTTCAAAAGTACATAGAATCCGACAAGATTCTTGCAAATTAAGTTTACACAAAAATTACTCCACGCTCTAATTGGCGCGAAAAGATACCAGCTTTCCGTGTCCCCTAACAAAATATTGACTCCGGACTCCCTTTACATCTCCTCTGTTGTTCAGACCAGATTAATGTTTGTACCCATTTATTTGTTCTGTTCTTCATAAAAATGCTCCAAACAGTGGCGGATAAACAAGGGAGAATACTCTTTAATAACATTTTGCGTCCCAGATATATCTAGTAATCCTGTTTTGCGGTTTTCTGATGAATTCGATATGAATGATTCGATTTTGTTTTATGTGTCTGCGTTCGTTGTAATGAAGCAGAATGTATTATGGAACAAATAATTTATTAGCTTTTTATTACCAGCTTATCCGTTGTTCTTTAATTATTTCAATAAAGATTGTACTAGATTTTAATTAATTAAAGGTTTTGGAGATCTAATTAGCTTTTTATTAGTCTTTTGATAATACATATTGATATAGCAGCCAAAGTTATTATTTTTTAATGAAATTTTTATTATCAAAAGTAAAAACATTTCAATGAACATTTATTGAAAAAAAAAATGTTTATAAATAAATAAGAAAGTGCAATCAAATATATTTCGGTTGTATTTATCCCAGGGGCGACACCCGAAGTACCAGGAAATCAGAAGTCTTAAGGAGCTCTGAAGCTCACAGAGCAAATACTCCTTTTGTGATATACGGGGACGTAATCTCCCGCGTCTAGGGATTTTAATTACTTATTGGAAACTTGTGGCCGCCGGCTGTATGGGAATGTTTCAGTGCTTTATTGCGTGATTTTGAGACTGATCTTACGAAGCTGTTACTACGGACAATGCTGCTGTCACTAATCTCGATAGCAATTCACTGTCCATGAGATATTTTCGCGTTATAACTATTTCTGTGGTAGTAAAATTAGCAATTTAAAAAATACAATCAATAGGTGATCATAAATATCGGTAGTCGGATATACAGCGTTCCAAATAAGTTTTAATGCCAAGTGTTTTTCACTATTTTCGTTCTGTGAATATTAAAACAAACTTATAATAACGTATAAATCACTTGACACATTTTATACCTTTCAGCAAAGAACTAAGAATTATTATTAAGTACCTAAAAGCTGATGACTTACTAGTAGGTACTATATAATTATCGTTACGCCGTAAAATATTTCTTGTCAAAAATCCTGTATGGATTAATAATTAACGACGACTTTAAAAAATACTCAAACTTCCAGGTGAAGTGATGTCGAGTGCATGTGGTACTAACTTTATGTCAACATCATACAGGATGTGATTTCGTCGGTCGCACGCGTCAACATGTATCACCCATGTGTTTGGTGTGACTTGTGAGTTTGACGCTATCGTAATGCGTGCGGTTTGCCATCAAAGAATGAGGTAGTGAGGGTTTGTCGGAACTTTGTAGATATTGTTGTTAGTTTAAGAATATTTAAAACATGTTTTCAGAAAATTGTGTCCCATTCATTCTTAATATTTTAACAGATTCTTTAAAAGTCATCACTTCATAACAGTAGATTGAGTATTTATGTTTTTGTGAAAGAATACAATCTGCGTAGTATCTACGAGTATCTTCTAAAGATTATGCTGAAATGCACACAATAAACACAAAAACAAATAAAAATGTTCTAGGAAGGATTAATAATGGGCTTAATTTTTTTTATTTTACTCGTTCAACGGTAAAATATTTCTTTGATTTCCTTTCTCATTAAATGGAATGATAAAGTAAAACAAATAAATAACGCAGAAATATTAAATAAAAGTTCTCATAAAATCTAATGTTAAATCATCGAATGCATTAAAGAGATAAGTGAAAGGAATTGCTATTAACCGAATGTTCTATCTACATTGTATTATGCCTAACGATCTATGAAAGGGACTGAATTTGCAAGCGAGTGAAAATTAAATTAGTCAAACATTGAATTTAAAATTTACCGTCTACGAAATGAAAATGTCTAACTTTTTACTTACTGCAAAAGTGCCTCGCCAACTATGAGCTATGATTTTTAAATTTGATATTTGATTCTTTATAGAATAAGCACAATTAGAGCTATTGTTATAGCTGTATTGTAAAAAGGTTTGCCGACTTCGATAATTATTAAATGTCATATCATAAAAGTATAGAAACCAGCTTAATTATTTGTCATTATTAAGGTTTCTAAATAAATTTTATAGCTATAGTATTTTTCATAGCTTTTAGAGCTAACCAAGCAAATCTGATACCTCACAAAATCTTGGTAGCGGAATTTTCAGTAGTAGACAGGAATAACGGATGCCGCTGAAGCCTAGAACAAGCCCACTTCACTAGTATGAGAGGCACCCTTTTTTATAGTAGGGGGAATGCATTTACGCATCCTGGAGGTATGAGGGACTCGCCGGGGGTACTAAGGAGAGGCACCCTAAAACATAGTTATGGTTTTTGGTACTCAAAGTATTATTTACCTTTTTTTATAGAAAGTCCCATTGTAGAATTAGCACTGAAAACCTAAACTTTAAGCAAAAGTCTCGTGCCAAAGCTGAACTTGGTGGCAATGACTTCTTTCCATAGACGACGGCAAATATTAGCATCGGCCCTTTGATCTTGAGCAGTCGACGTTCATTTCAGCAAACGTGTGTTCTTAATTAAGTTCAAACAAGACGTGCCAATCGAAGCGAGGCTATAGGTGAAATGGTAGCTGTCGTGTGGGAATTGAGACTTTTCTGGAATTTCCTGAATTTTTTTTTAGAATGGTTAGTCATAAAGTTGATAGGTACCTAGTTAATTGTGTGGTTTTTACAAGTAGCATTCAAACAACAAATTAGTGATCCAACTTTTTATAAAAGTTGCAATGAAAGAAACACATTTTTTTACTTAATCCAGCCTTATTCGAAAACGCGGACTTAAATATGTTAAATCTGGTTTAAAACGGTTGCTTTTTCTGTCTTCCTCTCAAAAGTGACAAGAAGTTTGCATACAACTAATCCTCTGTGACTGTTTTATGAGTTTGCACAGTTACGTTTACTATACCTGATATCGACTCTTTTAAGCCATTTTATATGCATTTCGCCACAGCGCTTCCGGTGGTAACTACGCTAAACTAATAGTTGTCATGTCGAGTAAAGTAAGCATTAACTCATAATGCACCTTCTGATTTATAATTGGTAATTTATAAAATAATCACTTTTGAAAGAAAAATATACCATAACTAAATAATTTTAACAGCTTCTAAAATTATCAAGGCAGTAAAATGGCTACTGTCATCATCGAGCTTAACTATTAACTGTTAGTAACTAGACACAAATTACGAATTTCACGAACTATCTACTACCAATCGTATTGCTTATTTAAATAAATATTTAAGACGCTTAGCAGCTTGGCTGTCTATTTAATTATTGTTAGTGCTTATTTACATAATGACGAGTTAATTAATGTTTTCATGTAAACAGATGTGTAGGTATTTGATTTTAAACAACCTTATTGAAGCTATCTTT
The DNA here is from genome assembly GCA_963556745.1 of Catoptria pinella. Taxonomy (NCBI): domain Eukaryota; kingdom Metazoa; phylum Arthropoda; class Insecta; order Lepidoptera; family Crambidae; genus Catoptria; species Catoptria pinella. The sequence continues at coordinate 9,597,794 of OY750765.1, forward strand.
ACTCGAGCAAAGAGAGATAAACTTTCCTAAAATAAAGTTTACAAGTGTAGGGTTATAGTTTGATGATACAATACGTTTCAGGAAAACATAAGATACTTTAATCAAAAGAGTTCTCTTTGGACATTTCATAATATTAGGGGTTTAAGTATGAAATTGCCGTTTTGTATGGAGAATTTTAAGGAATTTGAATTTTCCATACTAACATTTTCTTAATTTATTAAACAACTATGAACGCTAATGTTTTAAAACTTGTATGCACTAATGTTTAAACACTAAGATAATGTATGCCACTTAGGTTACGCGAAAAAAATAAGTATCGGCTAAATTACAACGAAATAAAAGGTCATTTCTGCTAACAAAAAAAAGAGTTACTAAAAATATGGTACTTTTTTAAAGTTAAGGAAAGAAAATCAGAAATATTTTTATTGCTGACAGGTAGTTGGCCGTCATGATCCTAATTCGAAATAGACAACCGAAGCATCTTTAACATCATAGAACATATGAGAGTCTCTGTGTATGAGAAAAAATCTGCAATTTCATACTTTTAACTTATTATAAAATAATAATAAAAGTTTTGGTTTGTTCTTGTAGCGGATTCTAAGTCTATGGTTTTGTTTTATCTGTCCCTTATTTTAGGTTTAAAGATTTTTTTATTTCACACACGAACACACAGAATGAGTTCACTTTAAATGAGAACTTAAAACTAAATACATACTTAATATTATATTAATATAAATTATATTTCCTGTATTGTTTTTTAAATGGGTTTATTTGTGCCTGAAATAAACGAATTATTATTATTATTATTACATTCTGCGCAGCGCAGCTACAGTAAAAATATAAAAGACTATTTTGATTGCTTGTTCAAATTTAAATACTGATAAAATATAATACCAAATAATATACTAGAAAAAATACGACTCGCACCTGATCATGTTCTCGGACGGTGACTCGGTAGCTCAGCGGTCAGAGCATTGGACCGGATATCCAAAGGTCGCGGGTTCGATTCCCGTCCGAGAACATGATCGGGTGCGAGTCGTATTTTTTCTAGTATATTTTATTATATATTAAAATGCTAAAATCTCAAAATTTAAAAATACTGATATAATAGCTAATGTCATCAAACTGTGTAAGTAACAGTGGAGAGGGGTGAAATTATGGCAAAGGGAAGCCGTTCTACAGAATTTTTATGATCTGCATAGTGGATCGGTGGGGTGGGAGTTCTAAAAGGTAAGCCGATGGGAATCGATATGTATGGACCCTTCGCCACTGGTAAGTTATTTTTGGTAGCATCTCAGATTTATATTAATAATGTTATATTACATGTGTTTGAAGTTATACCGATGGGAGCTAGAATCTACCTAGTAATATAAATTCAGTGATGTAGTTAAAGGATTTCATTTTTAAACATATTAAAGTAACCATTTGCATCAAATTTAATATCCAAAAAAGTCATTCTTCAATAATAGAGTAGGTGTAATACAGCTGCAAAAAATATTTAAGTTAACGAAAATTATGTGCATAATCACAATAGAGGTAAATCTCTCATTTAATTAATAAACAAGCGAAATGAAATGGATCGTCCGAGATCGCCAGCCGATCGGTTTCCTCGTAGAGTGATTTCGACGGTCAAAGGTAGTCAACCGGCTGATTGGCCGGCTGAGTTAGCCAGTCCGCCCGGCCAGGTGTCTGCAACCTTCTGCTATTGTAAGTTGCAACCAAATCGAAACATTTGAAACAAATCGATAACTGCAAACTGCACTTTTGAAAATATTGCTTTCAATATCTTTTGGGCCCGTCCAAAAAATTAAATGGAATGTTTTTACTGTAAGTAAAATTTTTAGATATACAGTTTGGAAGTAAATAACTTTGATGTTTTTCTTTTCAAACTATATTCCTTGTTGACTTGACTACGGAACCCTAAAAAGGCAAAAAATATGTTTGGAAACTTTTCTCTGGAATATTCGGTCCAGGTAAAAAAAACTCATTTTTGCATAATAAATGCAATAATTCTCATCTTAAATTGTAATATGTCAAAAATTACTATATCATGTTCATTTAATACAATCATGAAACCCTGCAAATGCAGTACAGACATTTTTCTAAGATCTTCAAAAGAAAACGAATCGCTAGTGGATTTTTTTTATATAAAAAGACTTTTTATTTTCTGAATGGCTCCACAAAGAGTGTATTCAATCTACCAGGGATTAAGCGTGAATGCGATAGACTTTGTCGAGATTAAAAAAGGCGATTAAAGAACTTTATGCGAAACAAATAGAAACTGAAACAAATCATGTTGATTTCAATCTGATCGAGAATTTTATTTTCTACTTTAGTCCTTATATTTACAGAAAATCTTTTATTAAAAAAAAATAACATTTAGAAATAAAACACTTTTTACGGATTACAGCGCGTATATTATTAATTCAGGTGTTGTTTTAGAATTATTTAGTTTGTATTTATTGGTTTTTTTAATTCCCGACGTTTCGACACCTTTCAAGGACTAAAGCAAAAAGGCTGCTCATATTTTTATTTATTTAATTTTTACGTTGAAAAATAAGAATCTCTGAGGTGAATGCTTTTATTTACTCTTAAATTTATTATTCGAGAACTTGAGTTGTTAATTATTTGTAAATAAAATACATATTCAGTAACGAAAATAATGAAAGTCTAAAACAAGGGTTTCTTACAAAGAAATATTGTATAAATAATTACTGCAAACTATCACACTGGAGGAATTATCTTCCAATTTGTATCTTCAATAACCTTACGAATGAAGCTAATTTGAAGTAAATCCATCGCTCTTACTACTGCGCTCATAGAGTTCAAATTCGAGCGAAACTTACAATATGATTTTGGGTTCACTAAGACTAAGATTTTCGGAAATTACAGTAATCGGATTACGGTGACGTCACTAAGCAACCGACCACTAAACTACTCTTGACGAACGTAATTGCCCCCCGTGTGTTGCAAATCTGTAAGCTAAAAGGGAGGTGGTACTGGCAATATATTTAATTAATACAATTAATATATTTCATTCAATTTAATTTTTAATTAATTCCGTATGGTTGCTGAAAGTGAGGGCATAAAGTGCGCTCTTTTAATTTATAAGCTCTTTTTAAGACAACGAAATAGTAAGCTCATTTTTTATACATCTTCGCTGGAGAGAGTGGCTCAAAAGAAATAGAAAAATATTGTTATGAACAATAAGAAATAAGATGAAAACGACCCCCGTGGTCGAGTGGTTTGTACACCGGTTTTCAAGGTGTCGCCATCTCTGCGGTCCCGGGTTCGATTCCCGGCTGGGTCAATTTAGAAAACGAACTTTCTATACTGGCTCAGATCTGGGTGTTTGTGGTTCCACCGTTGTCTCTGTCAAGTATCTAGGTGTGATACTAGACAACAAACTTCTCTGGAATAGACATCTCGAAGGAAAACTAAACAAAGCCACCATCATCTTCTGCCAATGTAAAAGACTACTCGGCAAATTGTGGGGACTATCACCGAAAATAACGATGTGGCTGTATAAAACTGTTATACGTCCCATAATCACATACGGAGCCGTTGCCTGGTGGTCCAAAACAGAGCAAAGCACCGTCATCAACAAGCTGCAGCAATTCCAAAGATTGGCATGCTCTGCTATAACCGGCTGCATGCGAACTACCCCCACAGCCGCCCTAGAAGTAGCTCTGTATCTAACACTCTTGGACCTGTTTATACAACAAGAAGCCTCCATGGCTGCTATAAGGCTTAAACACCTAGGTCTGTGGTACAACCGAGAGGGTCCTCACTCCATATTGTGGAATAACTTAGTGAAACATGAGTCACTAATCGCTGCCCCATGCGACAGGATCCCCAAGCAATATATTTTCCTAAAGAAATACCAAATCCAGTTATTTGAAAGCGACCGAGATTACTCTGGCATACATGAAGTCCGAATCTATACGGACGGTTCCAAGATGGGGACTGGAACTGGAGCTGGAGTATTCTCTCAAGACCTAAATATCAAAATATCACTAGCGCTAGGCCAACACAGTTCGATATTTCAATGCGAATGTGTTGCTATAATAAACGCCGCTACTACGGCCCTGTCTAGAGGTGTGAAGGGACTAAACATCCGCATACTGACTGATAGCATGGCCGTCCTAACAGCACTGGAAGCTAACACGATCAACTCCAGTATCGTCTTCGAATGCCACCAAGTTTTGGATCGTTTGGCATCCTTCAACGGAGTAATCCTACAATGGATTAAAGGGCATAGTGGATCACACGGGAACGATGCCGCCGATGAGCTGGCTAGAATAGGATCTTCCACAACAGTGGCAGGACCCATACCCATTCTGCCACTCCCGTTCAGCCAACTACGCTCATGGGTAGGACAACGAACTCGTGCTGCACACAATACTCGTTGGGTAGATCTAACAAGCTGTAGACAGTCTAAGATTGCGATGACTGCAGTTTCGCCGCGCGTGACCCGCAGGCTGCTCAGCCTCAATCGTCCAGACCTCCGGATAGTTGTAGGTACACTTACAGGTCACTTAGCTTTAAACCGACAACTATTCATCATGAATGCGACAGACAGTCCTCTATGCAGGGGATGCCTGGAAGCAGAGGAAACAGCCGCCCACGTGATCCTGGAGTGCGTGGGGCTGGCCACACAACGGGCAGAAATCCTCACAGAGGTGAGGTCGCTCCTAGAAGCCTGTGAACGCCCCAGGAGGCTTCTGCGCTTCTGGAAGGAGCTGGGATGGCTCGATTAGCCATACCGATGCTATGAGGTTTCACGCATAACGGACCAAATTGGTCTAAATGCGGAGAAAAGTGCCCACCACCAATACCAATACCGTTGTCTCTGATTCCATAACACAAATGCTTTAGCTACTATAGTATACTATACTTTGGAATCGGAGCAATGTATGTAATGTTGTCTATATTTATTTATTATATCAGCTGCACAACTTCCCCAATTCGTTCATTTATTTATTTATTTATGTACTCGTACTTCGGCGACCTACTAAGCTTAAAGGGGCATACAACGCTGGAAGAAATTTTCATAGTAAAAATTATTCAAATTGTAAACATTGTCCTTTTTAAATTTTTGAGATTTTAGCATTCACAATGCTATTTTTATATAATATCAAATAATATACTAAAAAAAATACGACTCGCACTCTCGCGCGCGCTCGCGAACATGACTTGGTGCGAGTCGTATTTTTGTATATTATTTAACATTGTCCTTTTTTAATTGATCATTAGTAAACTATACAGATGTGATCTAAAATGAAATAAAATGTACGTTCATATTTTATCAGGTATCGTATAAAAGGGCGCAGGTCACCGACCGATGAAGACATCGATGCCATGAGCTTATCATGTTCGCATTTCCAATACAAACGAGAAACAGGATAATCCTTTGTTTGTGAATTTTGAATATCTGTTGAACAAACTTCACAGGAAAATGCTCTGAAGAAGATATGTGTTTTGTTTGTTTAATTAATAAATCTATCATGATATTTATCTTTAAGTCATAAGATAATTAATTTGCTCAAATTAATATTACAGCTACGTATAACGATGCGATCTTATTTGATCAAAAAAAAATACTAGAGTGAAATTCGTAGACAATCTTCAATATTTTAAATATGAAGTTGAAATTGCAATTTCAGTTTAAATACTTGATAGTCTACTGGCATTATGTAAATGCTTTAACTATTCTCTAATGATCGTGTTAAAATGCACTTAAAAACGTTTGTCACGCATTTAAACTAAAATGTTCATTTACTTTCAACACTAAAAAGGACTATTACGTAAATTTAAGAGTCAACTTGAAAGTCTTCAGCTAAAGCTCTCCAAGTGTTGTCATATATCACTTCGGAAGACTGGCTTTCAGACAAATGGTTCATTCGACTTTCGTAAAAATTAGCTTCGACCTTTTCCTTGGAAAGAAATTAAAGATTGATTGGTTTCAACGTACGAAAGTTTAAAATGTTTTTTAGAAAAAGACCAAAATTTGGGGTTGGGGTTTAAATAATAGGAATTGGTAACACGCAAATGTGAAGAGACTTAAAAATAACGTCCCTTTTCAACCGTTAACTTCAAAATATTATTTTGTTAAGTTCTTAGCAAAATAATTATGAACACATTTCCTATGTTAATTCAGCCAGCTGTCTAAAACACCCCAGTCATCGGAGCATAAACAGTCCCAGTGATAATCGTTTTGGAAAATCTGAACCGCAACAGACAGCGTATTGACAAAACGACAAACCCACCTCTTGATCTTAACCCCCATAAAGGGTATTATACACACTCCATCGATTTTTCAAGTGCCGATCGAACTGATTGGCCCAGCTTTGCCTTAACAATGCCCCGCTATAAACAACTAGTAAAGCATTAAAGCTCTTTGCTGCCATTCAAACATCAAGTTTAGTAGAAAAGCATTGGGGTGATTTTTGTTTAACCATTTTCAGACGCATATTTGGAAAGTTCGGAAAGAATCTTGCATCTGCTTAGTCGGATTTCATGTTTCATTGATTGCCATTGTTAAGAATCAGACAAGGTTATACCCTCTTAAATTCTTTCAAATTCGACTCTAGAAATATTGAAACAATTATTTGATAAGAGTATTCTTTATTTGAGGGCTCTTTGCAGTCCTTATCTTTCTGTGGAGAATGTTAGGCTTGTTTTTAATAAACAAACCGAAATTATAGTTCTATAGGCACGCCTTCTCGAGTTATTGAACAACATTATTTAAGTTGAATGGATAAAATAAGATAACTTTTATTGAGAAGAAAGTTTCGACTTTACAGAAATAACTACAAGTACTTCGCTCTGAATCTTTAATGTACAAAGTTTGAATGCTTTTCGTAACTTTTTCACAAGTTTGTGTTTTATTTTTTGTTATTAGAACTGCGAAGTAATCGACTGCTGAAAAATGTTTCAGTTTATTATGAGTCTAGTTATTTCAAAAACTAAAAAGTCGCAGTGTTGACAAATTAAGATTTTTATCATACTTATGTATATTTTTCGATAAAAATTTTCAACTTTATAAGACTAACGTACGTAAGTAGTTAATGATAATAATTTTACTAATTATTAGTTTGGTACAATCACTTCATCCCGCTTAATATCAGAATAAATCAATTTGCGATCTGGCTTTTGTTATATTTCTCGCTAATATGATAATGACATTTGATCGTGTGATAGAAAGATAATATTTATATAGCCGTTTACAGGGTGGTGTTATACTGAGAACTTTTTTGTGTGATTTTATCTGCAGATGAAAACAGTTTTTCTTGGTTTATTTTTTATACAAAAAAAACTTAGTCTTTCAAAATACTCCAAAAGGCCAGCAAATCAAAACCTGTCAAACTCAACCTCATCGACTTTTTATAAGCACCTATCGCAACCCACTCTTGTAATGCCTGCAAAAGGCACTTAAGAAGTACCCTGGTGATTTTTTTACTGTATTCAGTTCTACTTATTATTCCCTACCAAAATGTACTATGTATATAAAACATTATACTTTTTACCAAGACAAAGAGTTGAATAAACTTGTTCATATGAAGTCTGCAACACCCTGTACGTAAGCTGGGGTGATGTGACGAACGGCCGCCCCGCCCGCATTATTGTACTTCCACAGTCCCAAGTTATTGTACACTCGGCTACATAATATCTTGCCTCAAAATGTACGGTCAGCAACTTATGACTTACAACTTACCAACTAATTAATAATACAAATCAAAGCTTATTCTGTTTGTTTCTTAGTTAAAGCCTGACCACTGTTTTACTTTGATCAATTTTGATAAAAAGGTAGATTGGGCTATGGAGAAAGAAAACCATTGAATACTAAATCCTATGTGGACGAATTCGCGGGTAAGCTAATTGGGAATTTAATAAGAAAAGGAAAATTTGAGTTATTGCTTAAGACATCCTAAACACTTCATTGAGTAATTGAAAAGACTACATGAATGTAAAAAAAAGGATTTTCTTGCTATGGTATGTATACCTAGATTTTGTACTAGCGATAATTTAACGGCGTGAATTATACATAATTTTATCGACACATTGTATAAGTAAGAATTATCGATATGACTAAAATCCATTAATCTGTAGAAAAAAAATCCGAGAGATTATTTTTCTGTTGATTTAGAATCTTAAAATTAAATGATTTACTTACCAATTTTTTGCAAACCATACATCCAGTAGGAAACGAGCAAAACTGCTGTAACATGAGCGGCTACTTCGCTTGATTTAATAACATCTGTGGACAATCGCACAGAAAATATTCTTATAAGTGAATGTTGGTTATATTCGGACGCTGTCCAATAAATGTATTGTGTTTCTTATTAGCCTTGCCTTTCTTATAATTAGGTCGGAAATGTTAGTTACGAATATCAAGTGGTTAACTTTAGCATATTCATAAAAGTAGGTAATATGCTTTTATTTTCTGTTTTTACATATATCATTTTTAAGCTAAAAAAAATGTTACATAAGAGCATCAGACCATATCACAAATACTAAAATAAAATATGCAATGAGATAAAAACAAAAAAAGTGGAAAAAATATTTATTTTTCTACTTCTTTTATTAAACTTACGTTAGGTGGTACTTACTACAATTTATAATAATGAGATTCCAAATAAAAAATATAATACTATGGGGTAGGTACTAATGCTATGAGCATTTTCCAAACATTTATTTTTATTATATATTATCGAACCCGCGACCTTTGGAAGTCCGGTCCCATGCTCTGACCGCTGAGCTACCGAGTCCCTAGTGGCATCGTCGAATTTTTTCTAGTGTATTAATTAGTATCGTATAAAAAGCATTATTAAATGCTAAAATCTCCAATTTAAAAATACCATTACAAACTAATTATCACGTTATCTCACAAGTTCAGACTTAGCACAATTATACCCACTTTTGTTTCAAAGTATCCAATTTCTACCCTCAGAACTTAATAAGGAGCGCTACCAACTATTAATTCCTCGCCAAATTATTTGCATGCCAGTTAATTTACAAGAGGAATACAATTACGCCAATAATGTACGCCAGACCTTTAATGGACGCGAGTCTTGTTTGCCAAACGTAATTATTACGTCGTCCATTTTCCAGTATGAGATTTGGTCCCAAATTAAGTGAATTAGAATCTAAAGCTTGACAGGTAGTATCGCCCCCTGGTATCAAAGCTTTGTTGTAGACGAATCCAATTATCGATATCGATGGCGCACAGAGAGACTTCAAATAACAACCTTGGTATATCCCGTAGAATCCATATTTTTTGGAGAATAGAAAAGACTTTGAGATTTTTTTTCATTTGATTAAATATCATTGCAACACTACACAAAAATAAATAAACAATTACAAACCTGCTTTAAGGCTTAACACATTAAAAAAGAGAAATACATACCTACCTATATAACAGAAGTATTAAAATTTGTAAGGCTTAAAACATTAAGACGAGCTAAGTATATAATTTATCGAAAATTCAAACGTACAGATTGAAGCTAAGGTTCTATAGTTTATTTACAAACAATAACCTCAGTAAAATGTAGTTCGTTGTAGTAGTAGTAGTAGGCAAATGTGCCAAAAGTGGCCATTTATTGCTAAATATAATAAGAGCGCCACTGTGAGGGCACTAATCCCTTTAAAAAAGAGAAATACATACCTATCTACATAACAGTAGTATTAAAAATTGTAGCAAAACGTTGCTAGCGAGTAGTGGTACCGTCCTTGCATTTGATTTTCATGCCACAATAATTTATCTTGGGATCAGAGTGAAGTAAAATCTGGTAAAGAAAGATCTGGTGCGAGTCGTGTTTTTTCTAGTATATTATTTAGTTTGAAGTGAAACTTCAACATTTTTAAAATTACAGATTATTTCTAATGTGAATCACGAAACTATGATGCTACAACTTCACCCTATTTATAAATAAAGGTTCGGCACTGACTTGTGAATTTGACGACATCTCCTTACAACCTCGGACCACAATGCGCCAAATCAGTAAGCCATTCATTACGAGTGATTTCAAATTCCCGGTCAGTTCTGGACCCCAACAATGGTGTCCCATGCACGCCCAAACAAGGGTTTTTCCCTCAATTAGAGGCTCTGTAATTATTTCCGCCAAACTCAACTATCTGTGACGTCGCTTTAGAAAATTTGATAGCCAACCATTTGGGTTTATTAGCTGCCTTTGTAATGTTTACGTCGTTAGTTTATTTTTATGAAAAATAAGAATATTTCGAAAATCAGAAGGATTTATGTAGCCATAGGTACTAAATAATATGAATGAATATAAGGTATCGTAAGGCTTCATGAGAAATCTACGTCAAGTCAGGTTTGCAACACGATATTCTAATTTCACTGATTATTTTAGGAAGCAGAATCCCTATCCTATGCTAGGAGATGGAGCTAGCGCCCTCTAACAACAACTTGAATTATTTACTACCTACTTTTAACTTAAAGTTAACAAGGCGACCAAATATTAGCCACCGCAAATCTCAAATCTATCAGTACTTAATGCTCCAAAAGTCTGTGCAATTTAAAACTTCTTCCCACCATTTCCTAACTACCCTGGTAAACATTAATCAGTGCAATAACACAAGCACAAAGAACTCAACTCGTGCCTTCCGCAAATACTTCCAATCAACCGCTCCTAGCTTTTCATTTCTGACACAATGGTCCCAGCAAAATGCGAAATAAGGCTTTAATGAAAACTATCGGACTACGATATTAATCTGCCGTTAAGTCATTCGCAGCTGCTATTAAGTGGGGTTATTGTATTAGAATGGGCGATAGTTTTGTGGGATACGATAGGTCAGATTAAGGGATTGGATGTCAGCAATCCTTAATTTATTAATTTGGGTATACGATTGTAGTAAATAAAAATGGCAAAGGTATGTACAATTCCAGTTGGCTTGTCTTTTTGATCAATGGGGGAATAATTTCAAACCAAATCGAATATCATAATAATATCAACAATCATTTTGAATATTCATAAATATAAGCTGGTTAACATTATAGACCTGAATGGAATAAAATCCAAAATCAAGTAAATCAAAAAAACTAATATTGTTAAATTATACAAGCTCAGTAAGCATTTAAAACCATTAGCTCTTCCAGAAAACAAAACATTAAAGATGGCGATGATTGCAGACTCATTATAACTTATTAATGCAAAACCTGAAAACGCTTATCAAGAATTTAATATACCTAATGCTACAAAAACTCATAGAGACGAAAAGAAGAAGTCTGCGTAAACATTTCCCTGGGCTCAGACGTCAGCTTTCTGACCGGAAATGGAAGGGACAAAGGCGACTGTTTCCGGATAACTTACGGACAGCAGAGACAGTCACTGGCCTAGCCTGGGGGATGCTAGTTCGTTAATCATTTCGCCTATTAATAATATAAAGTACTAAACAAAAGACGCGAATGATTGGCTAATCGTTATTTGTGTGTGCGCAACTTATTTTACGACAAAAATATTGCGGTTTATTCTTTGAGTATACTGCCTTTATAAATCGTATGAAATAGTTACCTACCTACCTCTATAACCAACTCACAGTTATAGAAAAGCTATAATTCTAACCAACTACAGCACCACATACGCTATTTCAAATCTTACGTAGTAAATATTGATCCATTTTCACATACACGTTACGTTCCTCAATATTATAAATCAGATTAAACACACACTCAATTCCTTTAACTGGGACATAAAAGGGATAAGCGGAAAGAAAAATAATAACGGTACACTGCAATATTCTCTTCAAGCACCCTCAATACGTTTGGCAAATGACGGTAAAGCTCAGAATCTGAAATAATGCACGCCATACGTCTCCAGACAACTTAATACAGTGGCCGGATCAAAAGACCCACATACGGAGCTTAGAATAAACCAATTATGAGTGAAATATTAGGGATCAGTCCGTCCCGGAAGGTCTTTGATCACACCGGGCTAACTGCTTATATTTCTTTCCGGGTGGTCGTAAGCGAGAAAAAGCGAAGCCGCACGACCTCAGGGAATAAGCGAGACTCTTAATAAATTACAGAAATTGGCGGTCGGCAGACTAATACTCGCCGAATGGGGAGTAAGCCGGCCATAGCGTTAGTTAACGGCCCATGCACAGTAATCATTTTCGGACAGGATGTTTCAGACTGTTATACTAGCGTTTATTAAAATCGCTCGGTTGGTTCCTCGCTAGAACCCATTTGGCATGGTTCATAATTATTGTTGCTAAGATGCAGTTTCTGCCAATGTCATAACAATTATTAAACGACTTCAAAAAAGGAGGATGTTCTCAAGTCGATGGCTTTTTTATGTATGTTTTACCATAACTTCGCCAGTTGATAACGGATTAAAATAATTCTTATTTTATCTGAAAGAACATAGTTCACATATTTTTTTACAGAGATCTGGATAATAGTTTTTTCATAATATTGAAAATATAAATTGTTTAGCTTACCATCGCACGAGTTTTTATGGATTTTCAGGCATAACTTGTTTGTTTTTAAATCAATTTAGATGATTCTTTATTTGTTTGAAATGTACCTAAAGAATGGAAACATTTAAATTTTATCGGTATTGGACCTTGGACTTCGAAGACACACAAGAGAACTTCTCAAAGTCAAATAGAATATGCATTGTGATTGAGATATTGGTAGGTTTACGACAATCCAAAATAAACCGAGCTTTGGTCTGCGACGTTTTGGACTAGACTTGGACTATGAAGGCACAACGGAACTCCTTAAAAACAAACAGTGTGAATTTAGAAATTGAGTTATGGGCATTGTAAGATTAAAAATATTACATCAAGTAAAAAAATATTTACAAGCTGTAACGTTCTTTTACCACAAAAAGGTTGAAAATAAAAAATCTTTTACAAAAATAGAAAGATCCTTCAAAAACCTAAAAACAAAAACAAAAACAGCTTCAAAATTAAATACTTCTCTTCTTCTTGCTTTTTAGAAGTATTTTATTTGAAGCTGATTTTGTTTTTATTTTTTGCTTAACGTTTAGTTCTTTCGCACTCTTGGGTATATGCGAGCCAATCAACGTCGAGTGGTATTCTTGCTCTAACGAACGATGTTTCCGAGTGGCAAAAAGAGATAGAGCTACAGAACAATATGTAGTGGAGCCGCTTGATTCAGTATAGTTTATCCCTTAATAGGCAATGTGTTTGCAGTATTACCCGAGTGAAAAGGTTTACAATACAATACAATATGCTGTTTTGTGTTGGAAGATGCGAGTTATAATACAATTTAATACAAACGACTGGACACTGGCTAATCCCCTGCCAGCGCGCGTGGTTTTCTATTGCGTATGATATATCTCTTGAGTTTCACATATCAAAAATGCTTTCTCTTCTAATGGTAATATTAATATGTTAAATTAATTAATTAATTTAGTTTCATTGACGATTTGTTCGGGATTCGTCGTGTTCCAGATTCGCCGTATTTCAGATTCGTCGTGATACAGTCGATGCCAATTAATAATCAATACGAAGCATGCTCGTAATAAGATGAAAAACCAAAGAAAACTTATCAATTACTTTGATGAATAAACAATGAAACAAAAAATTATCTTTGGTAAAACCAACAGTTTGTCACTTAAGCCTAAAATGAAAGAAATAACAAAAAAATCTTACCAACAGACCACATTCAAAAATTTTAATATTATTTACCTACAACTTTCAATTCACAAAGCCAAATTGTACGTATTACGACGAATTTGGAATACGGCGAATCTGGAACTTTACGAGTCGGGAACACGACGAATCAGGAACAAAATTTGTTGACTTAACACTTAGTATTCTTACATGTAAGACCCTTAATTTAAACAATGATGACGAATAGATTGGTATTTACAACGTGGTGGGAGTATTAACGATTAAAAATTCTACCGATTTCACTTACTTACTTAAACCTAGTGTAGTAGTACTTAGTAGTATTTTAATAATTGACGTGTTACATTACAAAGCTTGCTTTCCTCTCGAGGCCAGCTAGCTAGCTTAGAAAGTACTTTTAGGTAGTACTAGTACGAAAAAAATTGAAAGCAACAACAAAACACCACAGAAATTCGAGCGTAAATAAATTTAAGAGCGGGCGGTCAAAACGCTACTCCGTTTCCAATTACATTGAAAGCTTGGGACGATATGGATATTTTGCGAAATGGGAAAATAATCGAATTTCGACTGAATAATGAGAGGGACGTTGGATGAATGGCGAGCGACGACACAAAGGGTATTTAACTAGTACTTAGTGCTTTTTGTGGCTCTACCCGCTGAGCCCTCCGCCCGACCGATTATATTGTCGTTATCACCCTATAGCGTATGCAGAATAAAACATGTATTATCTATATTGCCAGTATCCATTTACCCGTTTTCATTCCTAATCCTTTGATTTATACGTCCCTCCTAAAATATAGCCGTCGGTCGCAATATATTTAAATTATTCCAACAGTCAATTAACGAGATAGCTCTTCCGAGATATAGGTCGCTTTCACTGAATTGGAAACGAGTGGTTAATTTGTGTATTCGAAATAAAGGTATTTTGCTACGTCAACGATTTGAGATTTCCAATTTTTGGCAAAGCGCGCTCATGAGAAAACTTGTTTCATATGTAAAAGTCGACCGGTTGGTTTCCCTTTGCTCAGCTCACTTATTAGTAAAGTCAAACACACTTTTAAAACTCCCTGCGAGTATTTTGGAATTTGTGTTTGTACAAAAGATCCCGAATGTTCTATTGATACAAGCAATTTGGGAGGGCGAGCTATATTTTATTCGGTGGTTTTAGAAAAAAGTCGGCTTGGGTGATAAGTTAGTTAACTAACTTTTTGGGGTTTTATGTAAAAAATGGCGGGATTAATGCGGGTGTCGACGGTAATACTTATTTACAATAATCCGACTTGTGGGAGTGCTTGAATTGTTGGAATGAATTTTTGTATCCCAACGTTTAACTGGGTAGTGATGGGCTAAAAGAAAAAACTTATCGATATTTCTAATAATATCAATGATGTTTAGATTTTTAGTATGCTTAATATTTTAGAGCTAAAAATAACGACAATAGAGACAATAGCGTGAATGAAATACTGATTCTACTACTAATATTTTCCATCAATCTTAACGTTAAGGGCTATCACAAACCCACGACATCTGCTTTGTAACCAAAGCTTTATCATCATAGTCAACCAGCAATTTAAGGCAAATCAAAAACAACAAATCTATCCACCAATTCTCATTCAGCCCGCGTGGTGTATTATGGTCCATCCTTCATGGGTGGATAACACCCATAAGCAAGGCTTGTGACACAGTAGCAAGGACATTACACTTACTTAAAAAAGTATAGCCTACATAATACAGGATAATCATAAACACTTTAAAAAAATGTCGATATTCTGAAACCCTCTTAACGTTTTCCACATCACTAATCTCTGCATAAGGATCGTAAAACCACGCTTTAAAAATTAGGAGCATGTTCACTTAGACCGCGGCCCTTATAATCCCAAGGAATGCCCACCCCAATTATAAATACCTTTATATTTCACGGATATTTATTTTATCTTCACCCTTCAGGTATTTGAAAAGTCCAACTTTTCTCATTAGTCCGTTCAAAATGCATATGGGATCGTATTTCTGGTTTACATTTTGTTTAGGGAGAAAATTCGCTGGTGAAAATGTTTCGAGTTAATTTCATCTTGGCGAATATGCAAATGTGTTATTTCTTTTACTTTATATTAAACCTACTTAATTATATGTTGTTATGACAAAGTTTTGTATTTAACATTAAATTGAGGTAAAGTAAAAATGAGAAGAAAAAGATCAAAATTAAATAAATAAATATTAAATATTTGACGACATCACATACATTGTTCCGATTCCAAAGTAAGCAGCTAAAGCACTTGTGTTATGGAAATCAGAGACAACGGTGGTATCACAAACACCCAGACCTGAGCCAATATAGAAAAGTTAGTATTTTCTAAATTGACCCAACTGGGGATCGAACCCGGGACCTCAGAGATGGTGACACCTTGAAAACCTTGAAAAGCCACTCGACCACAGAGGTCGTCAAAAAAAATTATCATTGTTTTACATTCAAAGTTTTCGCAGACCTCAAGGTTTCTGACGCACGTTATTTTTTTTAGTAACGTGCGTCAGAAACCTGTACAGACTATAGTTTTATCTAAAGTACATATATCAAGAAAACAATAAGTTAACTCTAATCCGCTTACACCAGCGTTAAAGAACGTCAATCTCGAACGGGGTGCAGTAAAATTTGCATATTTCGACGGGAGATCTCATGATTAACATTTTTATTAAACAAGGATTAGCTTTAATCCTTTTTTATTCGACAATTAGAAAGGTTATCGCGACCATGAGCCGGTCGTAAAGAGTTGAAATGGCTACCTATCGACTCTGTAATTAACGAAATTGCCTACGCCTTAGATAAGCGATAATTAGTCCAGTGAATTACTTTTCTTCGGTGCTATAGTGCTAATTTAGCAGTTTTGGTATTAGATTAGACATTCTTGATTTAATGAAGTGGTAATAGTGCTAGATAAGTGTTGGATTAGAAATAAAATATTAAAGGCAAAATAAGAATATATACAACGTGTTACAAAAATACCCCTAATGCCGAAAATGGTGTATAGGGACCATCAAACTGAACAACTTTTACCAAAGGACCTGAAAACGCGAAAAAAAAATCAAATATTTTGATATTTTCGATTTTAATTTTTTTATGAAACAGCTGAATTTTTTTTCGCGATTTCATGGTTGGTCTTGTTGTTCAGTTTGATGGTCCCTATCTACCACATTAGGCATTAGGGGTATTTTTGTAACACGTTGTATATACTCGTATATGATATTTAGGTCCTATGAAATTGACGTTTGGTATGGAGAATTTTTAACAAATTCCATTTTCATAATTTATTTAACAACCGTGAATGCTATTGTAACGACACTTTTATGTAAGTACAAGTGTTTCAACAATAAGCTAACTTAGGCAACATAACTTAAGCGCGAACAATAAGTGTCGGCTAAGTTACAACGAACAAAAAAGGAGTCACTTTCAAAGTATATTTTTAATGCTAAGAAAACAAAATGTTAGACATTAATAATGCTAATAGTTGACGGCTATAGTCATACTTTGATGTAATATCCAACAACTGATAAATATTTCTGGTTCTTTGTGTGTGCGAAAAAAAACACCAATTTCATAAGTAACTTAATATTTTATTTGTTAACAATATAATAATATAGTGATTGATAGAAATATACTGTTATAGTAAAATATTTAACCTGCTAAAAGTACAGTCACGTCTATAAATATGAATACAGCTTAGAACTTTGTTACTCCAAAGCTAATACTTTTTTAAAAAGAAATCAATGACAAATGACAACTAAAACAAAGTGACAAAGTTCTAAGCTGTATACTTATTTTTAGTCGTGACTGTACTTAATACAAGCCTGTAAGGTTGACACGTTTAAACTATTTTATAGTAACATTATATTTGACCATTTTAATTAAAACCGATTTTTCCGTGAACAATTTTAACATTAATTTGGTCCGATTTGATTTTTCCGTACAAGTAATTTTGTTCTGACGTTTTCTAACTCTTTTCTTTTTTTAAATAACTTTCTACAGTTATTTACCCAATTATACATTTGTTCATGACAATTATATTTTTTTTTCAAACGCATATATAAATAGAACATAAACTCCAAAACATACATTATTTTTGTCTTGTTTAATGTCTTCACATCGTAAGGCCCCCGTAGGCACTAATGTACCGATGGCAGACGGCGATAGTGCGCCGCCTAGACTCCTGATAGCGCCGTATATTTGCATCACGTTGCCTGTCACATTATATCACGGCACTTTATTTATTACCAGTCGATTACTAGTTCTGGAAAAAAAACAGATAGCTATTATGTAAATGTATTTGTTGAGGCGCGTCTCCTGCTCGTGTTTTTTCGAAACATGAAATTAAAAAAATTGATTTCATACACAAACCGTCTTCTAAAAATAATAATATAAACCAAATAACGGGTATCTCCCGAATAAAGTTTAAAAAATAAAGCACATTCTCTTTATTTCACTCTATCACAATAATTAATCATATTTTAACAAGCTTGCACTAGCACATTTGGATTAGAAAAAATTGCCACAGATTAAAGAAAGGTTGTGCGGTGCGCGTTCGGTAGTTGTCAAGGAATAGAACAATCTCCTCCCTCTCTACCCGCGTGGGTAATGTTTTCCGTCGGTCGCGGAAAACAAAAACATTGTGTATGAACACAAAAATGTGTATAGCCACGCCCCAATGTTTTGATGTTTTTGTGTAATGTTTCGAAAAAACACGAGCAGGAGACGCGTCTTTAGGCGTAATTCAATTTGTGAATGGTGTTTGGTGTACCTGTGTATACGATACTTGCATAAAACTGGAAAATGTCAAAAGGAATACAGGCGTAACTATAATTTTTAATAGGTGAGCTAATTTTTACACAAAATGAATTTGAAATAAATGTTTATAGCTTAGGTAAAATGAAATTATTGACAGAAATTTGAGTGACCGGCCAGATAAAACTACTTAGTCATATTAAAGTCTCTTCAATTTGGAAAGGTTGGACCAAAATCACGCTTTAGGCATTTTATTTTTCCCTACAGAATTCTTTTTATATAACAGAGTATAAGAGAGTATGACAATATTATTTCATAAAACATTTTAATCGTAGTAGTAGAAAGTTACATACTAAAGCGCTATCGCCATTAAAGGTTGCCACGGCATCAAATAAATTAAATAAGAAGTGATTTAAGGTGCAAGCCACAAGAAAAGACGCCCGTCGCTGACCCGTCGCAAACAGGGCGAGGACAAACGAAAAGACGATTTCGCTCTGTCTGCGACGACGGGTTCGCAGCGCACGACGGGCCAGCGACGCACGGCGGGTCCGCGACGGGCGTCCTTTCCTTTCTGTGTGGCTAAATTTTAGGCGCAAAATTTCTAAATCTGTTTCAATAAGAAATCAATTTCTTGGCATTTCCATAGCATGAGTAGCAACGATACGGCGTATTACACAACACTGAATAAAATTTAAAAATGTATAAAAATGGCTTTCAATATCCAAACAGTCTTTCTTTTTATTTCTCTAAATAAAACCACAGCAAATCTACGTGTCTACAACCTGAACCCCTAGCACGAATATACATCGAGAAAAAAACGCGCGTAAAAGTATTCGATAAAGTAATTCTCTATGGGAAATTTCATTTCGCTTTTCCGCGGTAGATGGCTCTGTACAAATTTCCCATACAAAATTATGCAATCGCGCTAACTATACTTTTTTTACGCGCGCTTTTTTTCTCGTTGGATGTTCATGCTACGGTTATTGATCACGAACATTGATTTATTTGCATTCGACGTAGCCGAGCCGCACCTGTATTTGCTATTCAACTGACGTTCCACCTTCTAAGACTCATTCTATCAAAAGTTTCACTGATACTAACAAAATGTTCTGTAGAGATATAAGACGACCCTTGTAAGGCCAGCTTATCTCTTGTTAACCTTAATAGAGCTACACTATTGTTTTTATACAAAATCGTAAATAAAAGCACGATTAAATTGTTAATCTGAAGACGCAAAAATATTACGAAAGATTATAAATGATTTTTAGTATACTGTGATTTGTCAGACCTATATTACCCTCAATGAGGTAAGCCCCCGTGCATCAAACTCACGCGAAATATTTATTTTATTCTGGGAATGCTTTATCACTAAATTTTTTCTTACATATTTAATAAATAAATATATACAAGGTGTTACAAAAGTACCCCTAATGCCGAATATGGTAGATAGGGACCATCAAACTGAACAACTTTTACTATGGCCCAACTATGAAATCGCGAAAATAAAATCAGCTGTTTCATACATTTTGATATTTTCGTAATTTATTTTTGTATGAAACAGCTGTTTTTTTTTGTGATTTCGAAGTTGATCCCTTAGTAAAAGTTGTTCAGTTTGATGGTCCCTATTTACCATATTCGGCATTAGGGGTACTTTTGTAACACCTTGTATTTGACAACATCACATACACGAGTTATTCCCATCTGATCCCCTGCAACCGATCCCCTGGTGGATCGGTTTTATTTTTAATTATTTTTTATTCCCATCGGATCCCCTGTGTAGGGGATCAAGAATAAATATTAATATTTTATTCCCATCTGATACCCCATAGCACTTATTAGCTTATTTTTTGTAGGTACAGAGGTACAGTCAACAAGTCACAAGCTCCATAGCCCGGAGGCAGTTCTATATTTTATTAATTTTCTTTTTTATTGCCTTCTGACCAGTATAAATATTTTTTAGTTTATCAGACATTTTTTATTCGTATTAAATATACAATGTGTTACAAAAATACCACTGATTAGGGGTATTTTTGTAACACGCATTAGGGGTATTTAGGGGTATTTTTGTAACACGTTGTATAACAGTAGATCAAAATCATAATTACTGTGAATTTTTAATCTTTAATGTTAGTTTTTTTTATTATTGCTTGATTTTACTACATTTCAAGTCATATCATTCTTTGAAAGCTACTTATACTTAAGACTGATTGTTTGTTACTTGTGATTTTAAAGAATTATTTTATTTAGTTTTGCATTAGATATAAGAAAGTCAATTCGATAATAATAGAGACCTAATAATATTGATAATTTAAAATGTTTAATTTATACATCTTTTCAAAATAAAAAAATAAATAAAAAGGCTTTTTTACCATATTATGTGACAAGAAATATTGTAATTTAACGTAACAATTCTTCCAAATCATCCATTGATATGGAATTGTTACGTTTAATTACAATATTCGACAAAAACACTTTTTTATTTTATTTATATTTGAGTTTAGCCTAATGAAAGGATATTACATAATTTTAACATGTTAATTATCAACAATTATGACAATATTTTTAAATCTGATTTATCTGTGATATTTATTAAATTTAAAAATAATTGCTCAATAAATGAATATTTGATTTTAATACTTCTTTTTCTTCTGACTGTACTCACCTACCTTTTCTTGCTTAGAAATACAATGAGGGGATCCGTTGGGAATTGAAAACTATAAGGGGATCGGTTGGGATTTTTAATTCTTGGTGGATCAGTTACAGTGGATCGGATGCTGCTCCGATTCCAAAGTAAGTAGCTAAATCACGTGTTATGGAAATCAGAGACAACGGTGGTATCACAAACACTCAGGATCTCTTGAAAACCGGTGTACAAAGCCACTCGACCACGGAGGTCGTCCAATGTCCTCCAAGTCCTTAAAGGTTCTATCCATTTAAAGGGATTTTATTAATTAAATCAATTTCTAGAAATATTAGAAAATAGTACTTAATCGTTTAATGTACCTGTTTTTATTAAATAGACTACGAAGATAAATATCATAGAACATGTGTTAATATGACCTAAACTTTTTTAACAAAAAACTGAATATTTATAAAAAAAGCTATATGCTTGAGATACCACACCTATTTCGTATGAAAAACGTTCACCTACATTCTAACTAAAACAAATTATCTTTAAGTAAAAACTGCAGCTACTTATATAATAAAAACATTTTGAAAAGGAAAATTTTAAGCAGTTTCATTTGCAGTCCCAAGAGGGATATGATAATAAACAGAGATTATTTTTCCTACAGATCTTCCAAATCTCGAAATGTATGGCGGCAATTAAGAGGTACTTACGACAATTAATTAGTATAATACGGCAATTTCAAACACAATCTGGGTAAAGTTCACCAAATGAGTTACGTTTGTTATGAGTTATCATCCCAATTAAAAGAGCAATAAAATTAAGAACTTCATCTTTTCATGTTGCTATGCTAAATCACGGCTTGAATTATTGTACTTTAATGTGAAAAGGAGACAATAAGTTCTCTGAATGGAGGCAAAGATTGGGAAAAATTCAAAGCACTTTTTGTCGAAATTCGTAAAAAAATGTTTTGTATTGTGAGTGCGGTACAATGGCGAATGGAGGAAATGAGAGTCTGGGTGGTGCAGAGCTCAATTTAACTCGCACGCTTGGTCCCCCCACTCTCGGCTGCCCCTCCCTCCCTAGGTTCCCGTTTAAGGTGCATATTGCGTGTGCATACATTGAGCAATTAGTCTAAACTGCACACTCGTCGGCTGAACATCAAAATAAAATTATTACTCTATTGGACATGGTGAAACAGCCAATTTAGTCATAGAGAAATTAGCTCTAGTCCTTTTGTAAGAAAAATGTAATAAAGATACACTCCTTTTTTAACGTCTTTTTATATTCGAACATGGGTATGTACTTCAAACTGACTAATAATAACTAACTGACTAAAGTCCTTCCGTGGCCACCGGAAAGGTGTCGAAACGTCGGGAATTTAAAGAGTGGGTTACTTATTCAAATTATAAGCTCGGAATAATTATAGTAATATTTATTTAACAAACCAACAACTTAGAGCTATGTAGAAATTAGTTAAATTTAATTAATAATTTATCGCCACCTGAGTGGTGCAGTGGTCAACATGCCGGTCTACCACGCAAGAGGTCCTCGGTTCGATTCCTGGCCGTGCAGAAATTAAAATGATGAATTTTAATTTCTGTGATGGGTCTGAATTTTACTATGTATAATAAGTATATATTTGAAAGTATATAAGTAGTACATCAGTTTTCTAGCTTCCATATTACAAGCTTTGCTTAGTTTGGCAATGTGTGAAATTGTCCAAGCATTTATTTATTAAATAAATGAAAAGTATGTTGTTACTGACTTCAAAAAATAATGTTAAAACGTTAAAACCTTTGTCCGTTGAAAATTACAAAGCAAAATGTTCATCGTTTATGTTATTAAAATGGGCAAACTTTACGCAAACCAATTTCCAAAAACATGGTTGCTAATGTAATATACGGAAAGAGTCTTTGAGGCACACGGTTCGTTGAAGTTTAATGTAAACCTGGGCATCTATTCTGCTAATATTATCGTAGTAATCTTGTCTCAATGATCCACTACGCCACCGAGGAGATCGGTGGCGTAGTGGTATAGCGCCTGGCCCAGCGATTGCGGAGGTTCGCAAGGGTCGGTCATGGGATGGGTGACCAAAAATGTATTATATCAAGCTCTTTCGTGCTTCGGAAGGCACGTTAAGCCGTTGGTCCCGGCTGCTTTTTCAGTCGTTAGTACCCACCAATCCGCATTGGGCCTGCGTGGCTTATGGAGGGCTTGTGCCCCAGCAGTGGGGATATTAAAAATAGCTGATAGTCTACCGTGTCTCAATGATGTTTCAATAGTGTTACTTTTGTGGTTTAAGCAATACCATCGAATCGCCATTAAGACGCGATTGTTACGTTAACACTAGCAGAATAGAGGCCCTGTAGCCTTTGAAGGTTCCATATTAGCCGCTGCCTATTAGCATAAAACCCGGTACCATAAAGCTTTTAATTAATTACTGGCCAGATACAAAGTTGCGTTACATTTTTTTCAACAGCTCTTTGCATCCATTTGCA
The DNA here is from genome assembly GCA_963556745.1 of Catoptria pinella. Lineage (NCBI taxonomy): Eukaryota > Metazoa > Arthropoda > Insecta > Lepidoptera > Crambidae > Catoptria > Catoptria pinella. Next base: position 9,621,318 of record OY750765.1, read on the forward strand.
TATTGCATTTAGAATAGCGTGTGAATTTACATTGAATTTTTTAAGCCCATTTTTGTATGAAATGGTTAATTTTGGGGCATTGAAAAGTTTTGACAGTTTTAAATAACAATTGAGCTTTTTAAATTTGAGATGTAGCATTCATAATGCTATTTTTATATAACACTTAATAATATACTAGAAAAAATACAACTTGCACCAGATCATATTCTCGGACGGGAATCGAACCCGCGACCTTTGGATGTCCGGTCCAATGCTCTCACCGCTGAGCTACCGAGTGACTCGTCCGAGACTATGATTTGGAACGAGTCGTATTTTTAATAGTATATTATTAATATTGTATAACAATTGAGCTATAATTCAACAGCTAAGTATCTGTATACCAGCAAAACTCTAATACAATTTATTTATTTTATCATCAAAAGTACTTTTAAAAAATAGACAACTATAAAACATACAACCTCTTCCTCCCGTCTGGGAAAGCAGTAAACAAACTTTTACTCCTTCACTGTGAAAACTCATAAATGTTAACGTTCAAATAAAAAGAGGTGGAATAAACAATCTCCGGTTAAAACTAATGTATGCAGCTTGAGCAGAAAATATAAAATATGTGCGTTCTAGACAGAAGCACCACTCTGGGGCCCTATTTCGGAATCATTCGGCTGACCTCGTTAAATTATATACTATTATCGAACCTGCTTACAAAATTTCACGAGAATCGGTTGAGAAATGCGACCTGTAGAGGAGAACAGACAGAGACATACGAAAGCATTTTTGCCCAAGCTGAAGCAGAGACGCTTTGCTCGCACTCGGTCAATCATAGAAACATTTATTTGACTAAAGTCTTTAACAAAAGTTGATTCCCATACAAAATTACCAATGTTCAATTTTAGATTATTTAGCAGATCTTTAGGATTTTTTCTATTTTTTTGTATCTAACCACCCCAGTACTATAGCGAACAAAACAGAAAAATAATTATTCCAATCGGTCAAACTGTTTTTGAGTTTTAGCCAGACTAACGAAGAGCAATTCATTTTTGTATTGTATATACGATAAGATAGGAATATAAAAATCAGATAATATAAGATAGAAATTACGATTCTTCCAAATTAAACTCTTTAGTAGTAAAAAAAAAGAAGATAATACTTGCCTTGTACAAAAATAAGACCCCAGTTTGAGAGTGGGGTCTTATTTTCAGTGCCTTTTTGAGACTCTGACCGGACATAAGGTACTGTTGATCGAATCCTGTACGTACTGTATTTGTGGAGTTTATGAACCCTTCCAGTATTCAGAACCAAAGTTCTTCTGAGCTGCTGTAGCCTTTAAGCAATTAAACGCGCAATTGCGTTATGGAAACCCTTTCAGTATTCAGAATCGTAGTACTTCTGAGCTGCGGGAGCCTTTAAGCTATTAAACGCGCTAAGCTATTATATTTGTCTTTGTGTGCGTGCACAGGAAACGCGATTTGTTCCAAACGGCTCTTCTGCCTATTTTATATTTTGAGGATCAGGGAAAACGCCACCGTTTTTATGTTTTTGAAAGGGCTTAGTGAAAAAATTACTTTCTACATTATCATGTGAGCCTGGTACTTTAGGGGTTGCTCTTCGATCGGTTCTCGCTTCGATGAAGAGTTATCTCGTGCGTGACAGCTTTATGAATAACAAAGCGATAGGTACCTAATGATGTTTTATGGCATTATTATAATCTGAATCGAGCAGATCTTAAGTATATTCAAATATTTTATTTTGTAATTTCACACTGATTTGATATTCATACATATGTATTATCATGTTTCGAATAACTTGTTGGATTCTTTACATGACATTATCTTGAATATGAAAACAAACTCATTTTAGACACTGTCAAACTCGTAAGCATGCCAAAGTCCATAAAAACACAGAACAACGCAAATCTTATTGAGACTAATTGAGACGTTTTTGTGACAACTAAAATGCCACTCCCATATTTCTAATGAGCAGAGGGCCTAGTACGCGTTGGTGTTTTCACTTCTCGCATAGTTAATTACACACACACATACACACACGCACCCACACATACACACAAACACACACACACGCACACACACACATACGCACACACACACATACATGCTCACACATATACACACACACACATTTTAGTTTTGCAACTCACTCAACAATACTTATGTTTTTTCGACACTTTACCTGCGCTTTACAAAGTTTTAGAATGCTGTAGGGAGGAAGCACCAACTCCTAAGATACAGGATTCGTCCTAGTTTAGAAGTTAGAGTTATTTTTGTTTTAATTGTAAAAATCTTTGTCAATGCTGTAAAGTAAATGTAATGTAATTGTTTTGGTTGAATAAATTATTAATATTATTAATTATCGGATATACCGCTCATAGTCAATGTGAGTGAGTGATTGAGCGAAAGAGAGATAACGATAGTTAACTACCTATTCGAGAAGTGAAAACACCAACTCGTACTAGGCCCATTGTACGCACGGAAGCCATAAAGTGTGTAATATGAAAAGACAATTAAATGAATGCAAAGAAAATTATAGTTGAATATCGGATAATTACAAAGCGCGTTAAATATTAAGTGTCGTAAAATTTTCGTCAAGTTTGTCAAACTTAAGTTATACGTAATTAGTTAGCAATTAAACTCTAAGGTATGTTTAAACCAGTAACTAGCAATTACTGACGAGGAGTGTAATTAGTGTTTAAATAATTTTAAAAGCGTGTGCTTCTACTAGAAATAAAATATAATTGCGCACTGCATACAAATTTAGCAAGAAATTGAAAAGTCTGTGAACTCTCTTAAATAGGCAACAAGTAACAAGTTTAATTGAAAAACTTGAATATTTAAAAGTCTCTCGAAACACGTTTGATGTTGGATTTTCTAAATACTATTTTACTTATCGTACATTTTGTTTACTTTGTATGTGAAAACATGCGTGAATGTAAATATGATAAAAGTTATAGAAAACTATGAAATGGTTTCAACTCTTGCTTGAAAGATCTAATATTGAATGAGTAATAAACACAAAGGAGTTTACAACTAAGACAAGCAAAATAAAAATAACTTTGCTAAAATAAGAGACTAATGAGAAACTTTTTTCAGTAAATAACTTATTTTACGAAATGATGAATTACTTATTTTTTTCCAATATTATCACAAACTTGAACAATTATGTTCAATGTACATTATTAAGAAGGTTCTAGCATTAGCTAGGACCTTCTTAATAATGTCATCTTTAGTTACCTTTACAATACAGTTGGTACTGTAAAAACTTTAGAAAACAAAAAATATATATTTATTTCTTTATTACAAACACATATCTATCTTAACAGGTATTTATTTCTTTAGTATCAGTTAGAAAATCTCCCTGCCACAAGTTAAGTTACCCGGATTTCTAAATCTTTTTCTGTCACGCGTGCAGGTTTGATCCAGCTCAGCCCCTCATATTCCTTTGATTATTGTGTTACCGAAACGAGGACAGAAAAAAATTGTTTGGTGTGCACTTTTTGTGACACGTATAGTGATGGGAACTGGGATGAATCGATTGCAGAATTTTATCAATTCTTAAAAAGAAACTTTCATTTTTGCTTTATTATGGGGCTTTTAGAAAAAATTAAGTGATACAAGTGAATTGATTTGTAAAGTGTCCAATATTAAATTAATTTATAGAAATGTTCTTTGGATAATACTAGTTAATGATTCATTTAAAATATATAAAAAATAAGTAAAATTTGTCGAGCACCCATTATTAGAAGCTTTGCTTAGTTTGGGGCTAAATAAATAAATAAATAAATTAAAGCCTTTTTTTAAATATCTACAGTCAGGGCAGTGTAGGCAGCAACACTGAGCATATAATAACTACGCGGTCAGGCATTAAAATGCCTGCCCGAATTAAAAAATAAATAAAGTAAAAATAGCTTTATTTCTGAAATTACTTTAAGTATATCTAAAACACACAGAATTTTTATTTTGTGCTTTATGAGTGTCGATCATTTTAGGGCACAAAATTGGGTTGTTCCGTATTCATCCCATGACGTCACATCCCACTTATTATTTTTTCCTTACTCAACCCAGTTTTGTTCCTTACTCAACCCACAACAATAATATCATTTTAAATTCCTTATTCATCCCAAAAGTATTCCTTACTCAACCCATTACGTAAAGCCACCCAAAAATTTAAGATTTATGTGTACGGTCTGAATAAAAATATTATCACTTATTAGAAATATTTTAAACTCAGTTCATTGTTGCTTTATTGTTGTTATATTAAAAAAAACCATATATTTCAAAAATAAAAAAGGTAAAAGAAACACAAATAATATTATTAATAATATCATTTTCTTTACAATCACGTCAATTATCTAGCTGAAAAGTGGTTTTCATTAAAAAACTGTGTTATGGAATCTAGATAGTGGATAAATATATTCTTATATACTTACTTTTTAGTAAATAAATACTTAATATATAGGTACATAGATAACACCCAGGCCAAGACAAATAGACATGATCATGCACACAAATATTTGTCTTGTTCGGGAATCGAATCCGAAACATCTGGCGCAGAAGGTATCCTTCCCCGGCGCCAAATCTGTCGTCAAAAATGTATTATTTTGTTCTCACCAACAATTTTTACTTATCCATTTGATAATCCAAAACAAATTTAGATGTTATAGACATTAGAACTTAAGTAAATTAACACTTATAAAAAATATATCTAAAAGATGGTACAATGATAGGGGTCATAACAAATCGGGCTAAATCTGGAAATTTATTTAAATAATTTTAACTTAAAAATAAATTTTATTATAAATCGGGGGCAGTGAGGACTATAATCTATAAGGGTCAGTAGAGAGTAAAAAATAATAAAATAAAGTATTAAACTGCCCCGGGGACAGTGGTGAATAAATCTGCCTATCTGAGGTATACTTATATTTACAAAACATGCATATTTAATTTCTAATGAGTACATAAGTACTTAGTATTACTTAGTTCAATTTATTGTATTCCTATATAATTTTCTGATAAAATATTAATAATTGTACTGCTATCCATACTTTTTAGTGATAAATTGATTTGGGATGAGTAAGGAATGCAATTGGGTTGAATTAAGAAAATATATTAAAATAATGTAATGGGTTGAGTAAGGAATACCAATTTGGGATGAGTGAAGAATTGGGATGAATCGTCATGGGATGAATACGGAACAACCCACAAAATTATCCCATCCCTAGTTCGCATAATCTATTTATTGTGAGCGGGCACGTAATGAATGATGTTTTGCATGGTCGGTGACGTAAGAGTTTCTGCTTGTTAAAAGAGCCGGATATGACTTTCTTTCATTTACGTATGCAATCAAATGTGAATTTACGACGTTCGGAGTTTGTAGGGATAAAACATTTTGTTTTAATATGTCACTGTTGAAAGGGGATCTTTGATAAAGCACCTTTAGAGAAGACGATCCAAAAGATTGAAGATTTCTTTACAAAAATGTGTATTTTATATATTTCATTCAATACAAAAGATTTCATATTCGCAATACTAAAGCAATTATTTAACTGTAACAGTTAGCTTGTTGCATTACAGTAAAAAGTAATCAATGCAGTGCTTCAGGCTTTATGTAGTAGCAAGATAAAATGAAATGTTTATGAAGTTTTTTAGGAAGTGTGTATTCTCCATAGGTGTGCCAATAGTTTTAGTAAAAGCCATAATACCAAAACCATCGTATAATATTTTTTTGTACAATACTCAAAACGGTTCTATTACATATTGTGCTCTTTGTTACACACCCTTACTAATTATAACCGAGAGCACAGTGGCACCTGAAACATACCAAAAACAAAGTGCCAAAGTTCCAATAATTCAAAATGACATATATACGTACTTTTCCACTCACGGAACATTCGATGGCCCCAAGCAATTTCTACGAGTATAACAGTTAACTCGACAACTTATCGTCTTAAAGAAGACGCACGAAGAAAATGAGCAATTTCGCCGTGAGCCAAAAACAAATAAACGTCAATCTTTAAAAACAAATCGCTGTGAGCACACGTGCTCCGAAGGGAACGTACAAAGGAAAGCAATTTGACAAAATAAAAAACTCTATATTGGCATCTGCGAAACAAATGATACGGGAAATACTTAAATCACGAGTATTGATGCCGGATTGAAAATTTTGTGCAGTAAGAGGTTTGGGGTGAGCTGTAATTTTGTTCCGCATTATTTAAGATTGAAGGGATGTGTTTTGTTTATTAATCTGATTTTTTATTTACGGCTTTTATTTGTTCTATATTATTAAAATAAATTATTACACTGTTCACAGTATCATGACAAACCCGACAAAGATTTAGGCACAAATTATATAGATATAGTACTAAAGTACGGAGGCCTTAGAATGTCAGTTAGTGGAATGTCACTGCTCGACGATAGTGCCTCTATAAAAGTCGACTTCCTTCGTAACGATATCGACATTATAAGGCAATATCGATACCTATAATTTTCGATATATGGTTACAGCCCTGCCATCCATACATTTTTCAAAACCTATTGCTTTGATTAGAACTTAAAAAAAAAACAATAAAATTATCCCATTTAACCATGTGGACAATGTAACACCTCCTAAACCCGTCATAACCAAATTTTTTTTCAAAACTTGGTACCGATTGAGGCTCCGACACTTCGCTAGCGTACTGAGTACGGTCTAGTTGTATCTATGGCTGATTCCAACGTCTGGATTTTGTCTACCCACGTCATTTTTGACAAATAAACAAAAGGTTTGTCCTCAGAAGGTTTCTTCTTCTTTTTTTGTTATGGCAATCTACTTTCCTCTTGGAAGTAATTTTTGCCAGTGTCAAGTGTTAAATAGTTTAGTGGTAGATATTGTTTAATTTTTCATTAGAATGCGGGTGCATCGCATTCCAATGCTGCTTGGAGCATTTGGCACCAAGTATATCAAGACAGTTTACTCGGTTAGGTCTGCCGAGGACGCCACCGCTTCAATAAAAGTCTCAGCTTCACACAACCAAGATCGCGCCTATTTCAATTATCCCACATATTGTTCAGTTGCGTAGACACTTGTACCATATAACTGAACCAATTTTAAGACACAATATCCACTATGAATCAATTTGAAAATAATTAAAATAGACACCAAACCGAACTCGACAAAATGGCGCCAAAAACTCTCCCTCAGAAGGTTTGTCTAGGTCGGGATGTCAGTATCTCACTCTCAACCGGAAAGTGTCATTTTCAGACAGGCAGGTCGAAAGGTTGAAAAAAGGTTTATTTCAAACTAAGCACTTGTCAATTTCTACTAGTGGTTTGATCCGTCCGTCCTAATATACTCGTATTTCATAAGGATAATTTTATACTATAAAAACAACTCGTCTCTTACTCAGATGGATACTTTAGTACCTTAGCATATAAAAATAGAATTACTTATGCAAAAATCTAAATCTAAACTACAAAAATATATCATATGCTACAACCTAAGACTACTCCAGAAAAACAAAATAATTAAACCAAAAAGTAATCTGCCATTTTTTAGGGAAAATGCATACTGTATGGCAATAAAATTGTATGCAATAAACTACCATCACACCTAAGAGATTTACCAATAGATAAAAATAAATTTAAGAATAACTTACTGCGTTGGCTCCTTGATAAGTTTTATTTTTTCAATCAAGGAGTATCTAGAATCCAAAGAGCTATGACAGTCGTAGTATTGTGATTTATTATTTTAGTAGTATTAATTAGATATTTGACATCATTTTTGTATTCTTATTTTGCGCTCTTAATAAATTGTAATAAATACTAGCACTAAAAATAGTTTGCATGCCTACACTCATAAGGTATAATACTGTTGATCCACATTGACTCTAGCCCTTACTACATGGTATTATGCAAATAAAATCTTATTACAACCAATACTGTCTGTGTATGAGTACCTTGTTACGAGTGCACGTAGTAGGGGATTCGTCGACCAAGCAAGCACAAGGACAACAGTGCACACGGCCCTAAATGCTGCGTGTGCAAATGCATCGGCGCCGCTCCAGTTTAACGCAACTGACGGAAACTGCTGACGCTGCTCCTCGTGCCCTCGCCGCAGCAGGCTACGTGACCGGACGCGACGGCCACTTCGATTCTCACATCGGTCGGGTCGACATTTAATTTAGTTATAACTTACTTTGTATAATCTCTTGACTTCAAATAAAGTCTTTTAGTAAATTAAACTCGGTTTTTTTTGAGTCCTCCGGCTGTAGCTTACGTAATTGGCGCAGTCGGTAGGATTCCCGGGTTAGTACGCATCAAGATTTTCCGTCGCGATCGCGCTATCTAATCGGTTTTCAAGCCTTCACCGGGATTCCTGAAAGAACGAGCCTACAGCGGAGTATCCAGAAATCGATAGCAGCTCAAAGAAGCCGAGATATAAGATGTTCATGTAAGTACACCTCTGAATTTTCTCAAGTGTTGCTCTCCTTTTAGTTCCTAGTTTTTCTTATCCTTAGATATTATAATCCTTCAAGATTTTTCATCCACGAAGTAATCGAAGCCATAAGGCTACTAGGCATAGTAGAGTAGCCCGTACCATTGTCGATAGTCACAGAAATATCGATAGTGATATCGAAAGTAATTGTAGCATTAGTACGGTAAGTGAAGCGAGCACAATGGCTACTGGTAACGATCCCGATTTAATTCTCAAGGCCTTACGCCTGTTACCGGAATTTGATGGCAACCCTAACGTACTTACTAGATTTATTAGATTATGTGATCAATTAGTTCAGTCATATAATGAGCACTTGGATGATTTAGGGAAGTTGTTTCTTGTTAACGGAATACTTAATAAAATCACGGGTCCCGCAGCCAGAACTATTAATTCCAACGGGATCCCTGATAGTTGGATAGGTGTTAAAAGCGTTTTGATAAATAATTTTACCGATCAAAGAGATGAATCCACCCTCTACAATGACCTAGCTATGCAAACCCAAGGGAGCAACACGCCACAAGAATTTTATGATAAATGTCAAACGTTATTTTCCACTATCATGACGTACGTGACCTTGCACGAGACAATAGAAACGACTATAGAGGCAAAACGTAACTTATATAAAAAACTTACGATGCAATCGTTTGTTCGTGGACTTAAGGAGCCTCTAGGGTCTCGTATAAGGTGCATGCGCCCTGATACCATTGAAAAAGCATTGGAATACGTACAGGAAGAGCTTAACACAATGTACTTGCAAAATCGTAACGAAGCTTTGCCGAAAACTATCCAGAACGCGTCTAATTATAAACCTCCAGTACATATGCCAATGCCCAATGCTTTTGCTGTTCAGAAACCATTTTCCTTCCCTATGAAGTTCCCAAACATGCAAGCTCCAGCCCCTCGCTTTAATAATAATTTCATGCCAAAACCTCAGTTCCAACAGCCCATGCCACAACATGTCATGCGTATGCCCACGCGCACTCAACAGATATTCAGTGCGCGTCCTACTAACTATAATCCACAGTCTAACATGTTCAGAGTTCAACCTAGGCCTAACTACAATTTCAATGGTAATGCTCAGAAACCTATGAGTGGTGTTAGTCACTTTACGCCTCGAGTTTTACCTCCATCTGGTCACGATTGGACTAAACATGGTAATCCACCACCATCAAACTATTTTAAAACTCGCGACGTAAACGTGAACGAGTGTACTCCTTATGATGACTATAATTATTACTATTACAATGACTCTTACTACACTATGCCCGACTTATATAATAACTACGAATATGATAGTCCAAGTCAATATCAATATGAGGAGCCACCACAATCTGAAGGATGGGATGGCCACGTAGAGGAGCAAAACCAGCCTTCTACATCCTCTACAAATAATGATCAGGATTTTCAGACGGACAGGAATTTAAAAAGCTTAAAATAGAAGTTAACCTTCAAACGCAACGGCAACTACCTTTTATTCTTATTAATGATCCACCCTTAAAATTACTAATAGATACAGGAGCAAATCAATCCTTTTTAAGTCCAGATGCAGTTAATAATTATTATCCTTACATTCAACCTGACTATGATCCTTTTGAAGTATCTAACATACACGGAACTAGTAGAAGTAATCATTCAGTAACGTTGCCTTGCTTTACAGAATTTAAAGACGAACGTGACATAAAATTCTTCATTTACAAATTTCATGATTATTTTGATGGACTTATCGGACTTGATTTACTGACTCAATGGGAAGCGACTATAGATTTAAAGGACAACATTTTAAGGACACGGACTACCAATAACCCAATTAGGATGTATAACTCGCGGAACGTGAACCTTTATGAAGATATGATACCAGCTAATTCATCCAAGTTAGTCCGACTACCTATTAACGCGTCAGAAGGTGACGTCATAGTCAACGAACAAGTATTATGTAACTGTATTATTTCAGAATGCGTCACCAGTAACAAAGATAATCGCGGTTTAGTAGAAGTTACAAATCCAACTAACAATGACGTCATATTTTCGCTAGACCGACCAGCATTAGCAGAGATTTTTAACGTAGAATCATTCGATGTCAATTACAACTGTAACGAACGCACAAGAGAAGTAATTTCGCGGCTAAGGACAGATCACTTGAATCCTGAAGAAAAGGCTAATCTTGTACAACTTTGCTCTCAGTATTCTGATATTTTCTATATTGAGGGTGAACCGTTAACATTCAATAATAAAATTAAACACTCGATTAAAACTACCGACGAAATGCCTATGTACACCAAAAGCTATCGTTATCCTTTCGTTCACCGTGACGAAGTGCGGGAACAGATCGCGAAAATGTTAGAGCAGGGAATAATACGTCCTTCTGACTCCGCGTGGAGTTCACCGATCTGGATAGTACCGAAGAAGGCTGACGCGTCAGGTAGACAGAAATGGCGTTTAGTTGTTGACTTCAGAAAACTCAACGAAAAGACTATCGATGACAAATATCCCATCCCCAATATATCAGACGTTCTAGACAAGCTAGGTAAGTGCCAGTACTTCACGACCTTGGACTTGGCAAGTGGATTTTATCAGGTTCAAATGAATCCTGATGATATTCACAAGACCGCCTTTAATGTAGAGCATGGACACTTTGAGTTCCTTAGGATGCCCATGGGTCTTAAGAATTCTCCATCAACTTTTCAAAGGGTGATGGATAATGTCTTAAGAGGGCTACAAAATGTCATTTGTTTGGTGTACCTGGATGACATAATTGTCTTTAGCACCAGCCTCCAGGAACACGTGACCAACCTTGAGAAAGTGTTTATGAGGCTTAGAGAATCTAATTTCAAGATTCAAATGGATAAGTCTGAGTTCTTGAAATTAGAGACAGCTTATCTTGGACACATCATAAGTAGAGAAGGTATTAAACCAAACCCAGATAAAATCAAGGCCGTCCAGAACTATCCACTGCCGAAAACCACTAAACAAATCAAACAGTTTTTAGGCTTACTGGGGTACTATCGTAAATTCATTGCTGACTTTGCTAATCTGACTAAGCCTTTAACTCAGTGTCTTAAGAAAAATAAATCGATTACTTTAAATTCAGACTATATATCTTGCTTTGAAAATTGTAAAAAATTACTAACTAATGATCCCATATTACAGTACCCTGACTTTACTCGTGAATTTAACTTGACCACTGACGCGTCAAACCTCGCTATCGGTGCCGTTCTATCACAAGGACCAGTAGGTACGGACAAACCGATCGCTTACGCCTCGCGAACGCTTAACGACAGTGAAATAAAGTATAGTACAATTGAAAAAGAAGCTTTAGCCATAGTTTGGGCCACAAAATACTTCCGACCCTACTTGTTTGGACGAAAGTTTAAAATAATTACTGACCATAAACCACTCCAGTGGCTTATGAATTTTAAGGAGCCCAACGATAGAATTAACAGATGGAGACTAAAGCTCAGCGAATACAATTATACTATAATTTATAAAGCAGGAAAAGCTAACACAAATGCCGACGCTCTTTCTCGAATTGAATTTCACAACGAGGAAACTAGTTCCATGGCTGTGAATCCTTCAGAACGACCTCCAACACTAAGTATCAACTCTGACACTATCACCGTTCATACCGACCAAGAACATCCAATTCTCGAAGTCCCCATAACTGACGACCCTTTGAACAAATTTCACAGACAGCTATGTTTAACTATCGTAGGTGACATAAGGAAACGAACTACTGTGACTAAGCCCTTTGACACTCACACTCGTATCTCAGCTCAACTATCTGAATCCAATCTGGAGGAAGATGTAGTAAATGTGGTCAAAGAATACGTCAATCCAAAGGTTAAAACTGCTCTTTTGATAACACCCCCATTAGGAATGTATAAAATAGTCCCCATCTTACAAGAAAAGTTTAAAAGCTCTGCTATGAACCTTGTTGTCGCCAAAGTCGAGTTAGAAAATGTAAAAGAATATTTAAGACAACAAGATATAATTAGGCACTATCACGAGGGAAAAACTAATCATAGAGGGATTAACGAATGCTATCTGTCTTTATCTCACAATTATTACTGGCCGAAAATGAAAGACCATGTTACTAAGTTTATCAACGAATGCACTATCTGTGGGCAAGCCAAATATGATAGAAATCCTATTCGTCAGCAATTTAATATTGTACCTCCAGCTAGTAAACCCTTCGAAATCGTTCATATGGACCTCTTTACAGTTCAAAGCGAAAAATACGTTACATTTATTGACGTTTTCTCTAAGTATGGACAAGCCTACCATTTGAGAGATGGTACTGCGCTTAGTGTGATTCAAGCCTTATTACAGTTTTCTACCCATCATGGGTTACCTCTTACTATAATCAGTGACCAAGGCACCGAATTCACAAATCAGATGTTTGCAGAGTTCACTAGAGTCCATAAGATTATTCATCATAAGACCCTCGCGAATGCACCCAATGATAACGGAAACATAGAAAGATTTCATTCCACCATATTAGAGCACTTAAGGATATTACGCCTTCAGCACAAGGACGAAGCAATTGTTAATCTCATGCCCTACGCTATAATAGGATACAATAGTTCAGTACACAGCTTCACTAAATGTAGGCCTTATGATCTTATAAAAGGACATCTTGACTCTAGGGACCCAACTGACATAGACATTACTGTTCATCTTATGCAACAATATATTCATACTCACAGAAATCAAATGAAGATAGTTTACGACTTAATTAACAACTCATCCTTAACTAACCGGACCGCTATTATCGACAGACACAATAAAACTCGTGAACCTGAACAAGAATATCAGCCTCAACAACAAGTGTTTATCTCAAATCCTTTAGCCAGCCGACAAAAAGTAGCTCCGCGTTACACACAAGATAGGGTGTTAGCTGACTTACCTATCCACATTTATACTTCAAAAAAACGCGGCCCCATCGCAAAATCAAGATTAAAACGTGTACCAAAGAGCGCGAAATTGTTACAGGATAATGCTGACTTTGACCCTGAGCACGGGACTGGCGCACGAGATAAGACTTGAAAGTTTGGATGACGGACCGGGACTTTTACCGTTTAAACTTGGACCTATGAATCTTATAACACACCAACACAGCTTCCTGCAGTACATAGAATTAGACGATATCCTTAGTAAAATTAATATAGTTAAAGGACAAATCATTGAACTAAAAAGTAAATTACCTAACGACACTCAGGTTTTATTTGAAATACAAATCGATTATCTTAGTTCTAAATTAAATAAAGTAGCTTACCAATTAGAAAGCTTAGAGCCCCATCGGTTAAAGCGAGGTCTTGTAGATGGAATGGGATCTGTAATTAAATCTCTAACCGGAAACCTAGATTACACTGATGCCATTAAATATAGTAATGCTATTAGTAATCTTAAGAGTAATCAAGAAAAAATTGCATCTCAAATTAATAGTCATATCAGCCTTAGCAAAGAATGGATGACACATCATACTGATCTTATCTCAAATTTAGTCCAAAATCAAATAAAAATCAATGACACCTTACATTTGCTATTAGATACAGATGCTTACGTTCAACATAGCCTAATAAAATACGCTAAACTAGCTCAGCTTCTTAGCATTATTACAGATAACGTAGATGATTTATCTCAGGAGTTGCAACGAATAGAAAACGTTTTAGCTTTCACGCGTACCGCGAGTACTCACCATTCAATGTTAGGTGTAGACACACTGAAAAAGATGCTGAGTCAACTTAAGAAATTCTATAGTAAAGATCAATTGTTAGATTTAGAGCTTAGAGAATATTATAATGTAATAGAAACAGGATCATTTTATGCAGGTAGTCAAATAGTGATCGTATATAAAGTACCAATAGTATCACCTCATATTTATGAGCTTTATAAGCTTCCCATAGCACCCAATAGAGAAAACCGAGTCCTTATACCTCCCTATCCTTTAGTAGCAACCAACGAGGACTTTTACGTGTACATTGAGGCAGAATGCCCGAAGTACAACACTCGGTATCTTTGCCATGATAAACTTAATCAACGTTTAAGATCATCTCCAGACTGCATACAGGAGCTCCTTCACCACCAACGTCTAGACCAGTCCTGCAGACCAACGCCTGTTACCATCCTGAGAGAAGCCATCCAAAGGTTAGATGACCGTCACTACGTAGCAGTCTTTCCTGGGCCCACGCAAGTTCATCTCATCTGTGAGCGCGATGACTACCAGATGCTGAAAGGTAGTTATCTCATCACTATCCCGTCTCAATGTTCAATACGGACAAAAGACTCCACCATCTATAACACCAATGATCGAGTTGAAGGTCAACCTATAAAGATGCTGAATATCACAAATTACCTGAGCACCAACTTCACTGCAGCAACCACTGTAACACTCTCATCGATAAATCTCAACGATCTTCGAGAAATACAAGACAAGGTTATATCTCAGACCGCAGTTCATCTCGACGAGGCCTCCACAGAATCCTTGTATCATACTACGTTACCATTTTACGTAATACTATTAGGTGCACTCGCACTCGCAACTATCTTACTATGTAGAAAGTACGCGACGTGTTTTAAGATAAGTAAAAAGGGACCAGAGCTGACCTCAGATCCAGAGCTGACTTCAGATCCAGAGCAAGCCCATACCTACGCAATACCCAGACCAATACCTGCCAAACCTGCACCACAGCATACAGCAACATTTTTGCGACTTGCCCAAAAATAGTCGCTGCTCTTCGGGAGGGAGATGTTACGAGTGCACGTAGTAGGGGATTCGTCGACCAAGCAAGCACAAGGACAACAGTGCACACGGCCCTAAATGCTGCGTGTGCAAATGCATCGGCGCCGCTCCAGTTTAACGCAACTGACGGAAACTGCTGACGCTGCTCCTCGTGCCCTCGCCGCAGCAGGCTACGTGACCGGACGCGACGGCCACTTCGATTCTCACATCGGTCGGGTCGACATTTAATTTAGTTATAACTTACTTTGTATAATCTCTTGACTTCAAATAAAGTCTTTTAGTAAATTAAACTCGGTTTTTTTTGAGTCCTCCGGCTGTAGCTTACGTAATTACCTACATACATGTTTCCATCAAATCCAT
Organism: Catoptria pinella; assembly: GCA_963556745.1. Classification (NCBI taxonomy): domain Eukaryota; kingdom Metazoa; phylum Arthropoda; class Insecta; order Lepidoptera; family Crambidae; genus Catoptria; species Catoptria pinella. The sequence goes on from OY750765.1 coordinate 9,636,898, forward strand.
CAGGTAAATCCAGAGATGGACTGACGTATCCTTTTAAAAGTTCCTCAAAGGCTTCTGATTGGCATCAACGTGCGTGAACTTAATCCGTCGAGTGGATCGGAAAAAATCCCGGTACTATTACTGCTTTTGAGAGCGTTCCGCTGTATTTTCGTTGAGCTGAAAACTTTCGCAATACCCCGCCATACTTTGCCCCGGCTCAAGTTTAAACTCTGGAAAGGGGAATCCCACGATCATCGCGCTCTGTCTAATAAAAGCTCGCATTGGTGAAATATGTTGTCAGTGCATAAACTTTATGACTTTAGTTTTCTTGCGTCGCAATGTGAGAACTTTTTCCGCCATATTCATAGTCATAGGTTTAGCACGTAATGAAGACTAATGCTATGTTCAAATACTTTATATTTTTATACTTACCTCCTGTAAAAAATATGACTGTTGAAGTAAAGTTGGAAGGCACTCAATACTTAAAAATTGATAATGGTTATTATCGAGGTATGTAGTAACAAAAAAGTAATCTTCATAGCCTTATTTATATTCCCATTATCATTGCCTCAGAGGTAGCATTAATTTTATTTATGTTTACAAAAGTATATTACCCTTGTTTACGAATTAAATGTCGGCGAACAATCAGTAACTACCTCAAAAAAGCAACATTAATTCGATATACTCGAGCAATAAAAGTGGAACGACGTCACATTAAATCAGCAATTACTCCAATTTATATCGTATTGGATAACGTTACGCAAATTTTATTGAAACCAATTTCGATAGTGCGTCACTTTTGGCGGAATTTGAACGATATAATTTTTCGATTGTATTATTATTCGGCTTATATTTGGCTCTCCATTTATCAGCTTCCCCCGCTTTGATATTGTAATTTTGCTTCGTTTAATAGGGAACCTATTCGCGATTGAATATTTGCATATCTGTGATTTACAACGCGCACTTTGGGACATAAAAATTCAATAGAGCAAAGTGCGTAATGTATTATTGACTTTTAGTCATTTATCAAAACGGTTTTATACTGCGGCTCATGGGATAAACGAAAGTGTGTATAGATTTATTCACTATACATCACTATTATGCGTGATTCATAATAAAATGGTTAACTGAATTAACTGGAGCGCAATCTGGGTAACATATTTTGTAGTATTTAAGTAGAGCTGATAATCTCCAAATCACATTTTAGTATTAAGTTATTTACAAAAAATAAGAGTTTATTTTGTTTAAGGTTCATATATGTATGTGAGTTTCTTTATTCCACCATAACTTCTGAGGGCCTAGTACGAGTTGGTGTTTTTACTTTTCGTATAGTTAACTATCGGATATACTGCTCATAGTCAATGCAACTAAAACAGAGAAAACGATAGATCTTTAAATATGAGAAAAGTGAAAACACCACTCGTACTATATAGGCCCTCAGAATGCTTGAACAGATTTAGATATGTGAGGTATCGTTAGAATCCTTAATTCATCAACGCCCGAGCAGCCGCATACGGCCGGATAACAATGGAATATCTATTGTGTCTCATTTTCCAGGCGTTGAAGGATTAAATCACCCCGAGTGACACCGACTATAGAATTTCATCAATATGTCGTCTGCATGACGCCATTTTGTTGATTGTAAATCGTTTTCTTCAATTATTACAATATGGGTATTAAATGAAAAGCCTGGATGAACACATTCCAAAACTATATAATCTGTTACTAAATTTATGAAATAAAAATAAATAATAAAAAATATAAAAAAAAAACACGATTCAGACGTCCTGCCAAAAACGAACTAAAAAATAAAAAACATTGTAGTACAATACGATGGTTTTATTGCGTTTTTATGAATAATGTATTTTAAGAAAAATTGTTATCTGAAAATGGTTTTCTTTAAAGCTCATGACGTACTTTCAGCTTGGGAAATAAGAAAGCTAATATCAATTTACGGCTCAAATGTCTGTTCGCATTTTACGATTCTCTGAAACAATTCGTATTCGCCTCTTGTACCGGCTGTAAACGCCAAATGCAGTGTGATTGCAGTGTTACCAGCTTCATATTTTCTAAAACTGCAGTCTGCAGAATTTTACTTGGTACTCACAATATTTTGATAAGTTTGTAACAGTATTTTGCTTGCTTACAAAGAAGGCAACTTTGTGTTTTCCTTATACTACATAATTGTATAAGTTTTTTAGTGTCGGTTAACATTGTGTTAAGTAATAAACAATATTCAAATAAAAGAAGCAACGGAAGGTAGCAAATTATATAGCTTTCTCATCTTAATCAATTGTTTAAAAATATCTGGAAAGGTATTCAGTTGATGTCGAGGTAATTCCTTGTACAATGGTGAGATGGCGCTGGCTTGCAGCGTAAGAGTTGATATACTAGGAGAAATTCGACGTTCCCGCTAGTGACTCGGTAGCTCAGCGGTCAGAGCATTGGACCGGATATCCAAAGGTCGCGGGTTCGATTCCCGTCCGAGAACATGATCTGGTGCGAGTCGTATTTTTTCTAGTATATTATTTGGTATTATATAAAATAGCATTGTGAATGCTTAAATCTCAAAATTTAAAAACAACGGAAGGTTTTTTGTTAAATAAATATAAAAGTAAAATTAAAAAATATCTTACCTTATCTTACTGTAACTATTAAATCTCCAGTGCACAATATTTTATCCAATCCTACGGTGATTTGCGTCCGGTCTATTTTTGGTAGTTATTCTACCGTTAAAGCTGGCAACATCCCGTGTCAGATCTGTCCAGGTGTACAATCTGATAAGCAGACAGTAAAGCCTAATCAGGTGGACTCTTTGTTCACGAGCATCACGGAGTTCAACGCCCCCAGGATCACAGAATTAAAGTTGCCTGCAGTTTGATGCTGTTTTATTCGAAAATAAAACTTGCTGAGGGTCTGTCTGAAAAGAAGTTGGGCGTATTTATAACTTCCCTTGTATTCGCTTAGATAGTTTTTTTCTGTATTGTCTTGTAGGATAGAACTCTTCGTAATTGGTTGTTACCTCTCTCCACACCATCTTTGCATTTCGTCTTCTACAATTCATTACACGTGTTTTATCAAATTGATATGCGTAACTATCATTACATTTGAATATTATTTCTTGCTTTTTGGAGGCTTTAATTGTTTTTTTTGAAGTCGGTTTTTTTAATAAAAATAATCACACCTTTAGGTTTTCACCAGCTATTCCTTCGTTCAATTATGTTAATACAATATGCAGATGAAATATTACATGTAATTCGAATAAGTGCTTGCGAATACTATTTCGAAATGTTATGAAAGCTCCTAAACTTTTAGAATTATTATTTCCAATATTCACGTATTCAAAATAGCGCTCAACTTACGTATATTAAAGTCGCGGTAGCCAGTCGAAATGGCAAAACTCATGGACATTCGGTTAATATTACGGTTTTAGTGATAGTTTGGGTGCTTGATGGGATGGGTGATCAAAAATTTACTATCTCGAGCTCCTCCTTGCTTCGGAAGGCACGTTAAGCCGTTGGTCCCGGCTGCATTTGCAAACGTTAGCACGCGGGCCCAATCCGCATTGGGCCTGCGTGGTGGATCAAGGCCTCCACCCATAAAGAAGGCCTGTGCCCCAGCCGTGTGCACAAAATAGTTTATCAAAGAAATAGTAAAAAGTGACAAAAAATCTTAACAAAAGTCCACTTTGTTAAGATACACCAGTGGCGAGGGATGAAATTTTGGCGAAGGTTTACAAAAATGTTATGATCTACATAGTGGATTGTTGGGCTGGGATTAAAAAAAAGGTATAAGCCGATGGGACTCATTTTGTATAAACCCAAAAACCCCTCTTTTCCTCCAAAATTTGGTTTTGAGGAAAGGAGGTGTGTGTGGCGAACATTGGTATACACTTCCTTTCCTTCGAGTTTTCTTTTAAAACAATAAGTTTAACAGTCTAAAAAAAGGAAAATTGTATTTTTTTAACATTATCATAACAGAGCTAATCCATTTCCTCTCCTCCAAATGCTACGTTTTCTTAACAGTAATTTAGAAGTTAGGTATTTTCTAGCAGTAGGTACACAAATTACCATTTCCACCGATTTTTCGAATTGAAGTCTAGACAAAGCAAGTTCTAAGGTTTGCCAATTGAACCTGAGAATCTTGTAAAAGTTCCTTGCCATTTAAATATTTCCTTGCAATTAATTTAATTTAGTTAACAAAGGGGAACGATCTCGAGGAGTCTTACTCAAAATTAGACGAAACAATCTTTACTGTAAGAACAGAATTTAAATGGAACAAGAATTGTAATGGTAAATCCCTAGTGCTTTTGTATTTTAATTAAAGATGAGATATTGGGTTTGTTTCATGAGTATGGTTAGAACAGACTGCGGTTTTTGTCAAGTAGGTACCTGCCTTATAATATTGAGCTTGACATTTTTTTTGTTTCTATGTTGAATATTATCATCAAGTGTTAAAAATAATAATATAAAAAAATCAAAATCGAAAAGAAAAAAACTCGAGTTTTGATAAAAAATAATATTTTTGGAAATTCTTAAAAGTGATACCTAATTACTATTTCTTCATTCGACTTTTTCTGTCAGAATATTACGGCATGTTCTTTAAACCACAAGGAAAATGTACTAACTTATCCAACATGCCAGTAATTAGCTTAAATCAATCCTTTACAACAACATCAAAATAAAAAGTGCGTTATCAGAGTCATTCCACTTGAATCGTAATTCCGTAAAACAAAAGGACCAGTGGACCACTGAGTAAGATCAATGGTGGCCGAGGGCCGGTGGGCTTCACAGCTTACTGCGCTGTAAATCTGCCGATATCGCCGGCCCGGGGCAAGTGGGCACAGGCCCCTATGCCACCGGTTATCATTGGTACATTTTTCTTTAGGAATTTATGCTTCTATGCGGCGCCCGGCGTAAAAACTCTGTTGGTGATCTGCAATGTGGAAAATGAAACGCAAACGTACGGAAGGTACTTACTTTTGTGATTGAAGTGAAATGCTTCGTATTTTTTATTGCTTGTTTATAGGCTTTATAATAATCTTGAATCTCTAAATATTATTATACCTAATTGGTTCCTTATGGCATTGGTCTTCCGAAAATGAAAAGGTCAACTTTATGTGTATTTAAAAATAATAAAAAACCACATAATTACAACAATACAAAACTGGAACAACGTTCCTCAAAAACAAAATTTATAAAGTTTTAATCCCCTTCCTTTGATGTGCAAACTCATCTTTCTATATCACGTTATTAAAGACATATTAAAACGAATAACTTTTATGCTTTCGAACGGCATGTAATTATAGTGAGTATAATACTTGCATGATGTTATGAATGGATGCCACAGAGCTTATAACAAACGCACCCCATCCCTTAAGAGTTTTATTGTTCAGTCATAAATGCCACGAACTGTTATTATTTTCCCGTCGTAAAACAACAAAATAATATTGTAACAATAATAGGAGCCCTCACTAATCTCAGCGATTCTCACAATAACACATTTTATTGTGCATTGTAATTCATTTTATACAGCCACAGGCGGTTTTTTATTACGACATGAAAGACGACGAGAGTATGGAGATAGTGTAATAAATCGCTACATAGAGCGTAGTGATAAATATTAAAAGCTTTGGATTATTTAAATAAAAAAAAGTAAAGTATTTTGTAGAGTGCAATTTTTAATAACTTAACTTTTTTGCATAGTTTCATCAACAATGGACAAAGAATAGTTAATTTTTAGGGTTCCGTAGTCAACAAGGAACCCTTATAGTTTTGCCATGTCCATCCGTCAAAGTAGTAAAGTAAATTTTTTTTTATTTTTTTTTAAGTTACCTCTTCTACACGTGAAGTGGGGATTTAATTTATTTTTGTATACCCCATAGTGCGGGTTGTGGTTGTCAGCTAAGTAGGCTTTACAAGTTTACGAGTAACAGTCGACCAACTTATAAAATGTACTTGGCGCAGTACAAATTCCTCATTGGGAACTACTTAAATAACGTTGTCAGGTGTGTGAAACCGGTAGTATCTACATTTAAGTATATAAACCAATATGGGCTACGGCGCTCTACGCAGCGCGTGGTCTGACACGCACTTGGCCACCTCTAGCAAAATAAATACACATTTCAGTACTACAACCGTAATTAAACCTTTGACTTAGCGCTTTATCTACACAACACTAAAGCCATACTGTATAATAAAAACTATAAAATATAATTAATTGAGAAATACTAAATAAAATGCCTAGATATTTTAACTAGCAACCATTTCGTACAAAAAGTTATTGCCGCTAATAATCTAAGCATGAAAACTATCGAGTGGAGGTGCGAGTCCATTATTATTACGTATCGAGAACTTAATCACTTGTTTTCAAAAGAACCCAAGACCAAAACAGCAAGTTTACAGTATTCACAAAAAACTGCATAACTTTGATTTATTTTATGGAATAAGTTAAATTATGTTAATTAATTAATTTATAGTTTCAATTATATGGAATACAGACAGTACTGTACATAAAAGTAATGATCTTGTTAGATACTTGTAAAATTGCGGGTCCACAATTTTTGAGGCTGTTACTAGCAAAGTAATCGAATTTAAACTTAAATACTTACTTTTTTTAAAGACCAAAAAATATATTGGTGAGTTTTTAAAATTTCCGAAATGTAAACAAGTTTTTTTTTATTTTATTTTTGGCCCACCAAACATTTTTATTTTATGCTCGCACCGACCTGTAAGAAATTTTACAAAAATATTTATGAACTTCACTTTGCACTCAATAATATGAACAAAACGTGCACAAATTTTTGAGTCTGTATCTGTAGCGATATTATTATTTACAATAGTTAATGTGACTGCACATAAGATAACACAGATTGTTGACAATTTATTGTGAGGTCAGATTTTAATGAAATTTGACATTGCATATATTTTTTGATTCATGAACATGCTCAGATTAGAGAACAAGACTGTAAAAAAAAGATATATCCATTTTGTTTGGAAAATAACGTTTGTTTAACTATTGCTGCATTACAAAATATCAATATCAATCAATAAGGGAAAATAAAACAGTGCAGTAAGGTAAGTAAATAACTTTATAAAAATAAATATTAACATTTACAATACAATACAATAAAACACAGTCTAGTCCAGGACCCCCTTGTTTGGGAACGAAACGCATTTTACAAACTATAATCTTTTTAGAGCTTAAAAACTTTGTAAAGGGACAAGTATGTTTTAATTTCAAAACCATAGTCTCTTGATAAATAAAACTCATTGGAATCATAAAAACCCACGGAAATTATAAAAAATTTCGTCAACTAACTTTTTTTATGTAAGTAAACGAAAATATTTGGAAATCGAACTCTTGATAAAAGCTTTTGATGTCCATTAATAAAAGTTAACTGTAAATACTTTCCTAATTGATACACCTAATACATTTTTACTTTCAAAAACCTTCGTAAATGTTAATTTTCAGACGCTTTTGAATAGACGTGAGCACAAAATGTGTCCTGTATGAAGAGATAGCGTTAAAGTAATTGCAATTTCAAATTAAGGCAATATGGACTTTGTGTACGAGGATTTTAGAGTGAGATTAGATGGGGTAGTGATAGGTTTGGGGTGTAATATTATCTTCTTCGTTCAAATAAATGAGAAAAAAGCCGAGGTCCGGCGGACGAACTTTTTAATTCGTAATTACAGGACAGCGTCCAAGCTTTAAGCGCCATTAACTTTTTTCGTAAATGTCCCTTCCTTGTGTGGAGCAAGTCTGCATCTATAAAATGGAATGGGACATTTTATTGTCCACATTCAAATTAGTACTGGCCGAATTGCATGAGGACATGTAATTACTTAGAGGGCAAATTGTATTGCTGGTTTGATTTTAGTATGAGCTTAATATTTTTCTTTTAAATTCAATCTTTTGGTACTAATGAATTCAATTGACGAGCTGTTCAAAATTAAAATTGGCGCATCAACTGTTTCTCTCGGTCGCTCGCAATAGACTAAAGGAGTTGCGGTGCATGCACCGTAACTTAATGAGCAATTTTTCGGTACTGTACAGCCTGTCTATTGTTTGATACAAGCGAAATTATTTTTCTTTCAAATTCAATGTTCAAAATTTTAATGACCGTAGTATTCATTAATTTGTTTGCTGGTGCGATATTAAGTCTTTAATGTTCTCAAAACAGACAAATTTTCGATGAAAGTAGACTGTTTTGATCCATAATTAAAATGAGAAAAACACTCTTTTTCCGACTGTTATCATCGACCATCAGCCCTTTTTAATATCCCCACTGCTGGGCACAGGCTTTCCTTATGATGGAGGATGGGCCATTACCCACCACGCGGGCCCAATGTGGATTGGTGGGTGTTAACGACTACAAATGCAGCCGAGACCAACGTCTTATCGTGCTTTCCCAAGCCCGGAGAAGCTTGACACAACAAATTTTTGGTCACCCATCTCATGACCGACCCTTGCGAAAGTAGATTAACCTCCGCAATCGCTGGGCCAGGCGTTAGACCACTGCGCCACCGATCTCCTCATAATATTATATTTTGAGGATGAACAATTTAGAAGATAAAAATCGTCACCATCAAACGGCATGTTTACTTCAAACTCAGGCCGTCAGAGAAGTGCGTTGTTAGCACATTCACTCAATTTTATTGCAATCTCTTGCGGACTATTGAAGAACTCAAGAGACCCTTACCTCCCTCACGCTAGTTATCACATTTTTGATGCGTGTGGCTTTTTTCTGGCACTTTTTACGTCTGTCATCTCCACTTTGAGGTTTAACAGACCAATATTGAATGGTAAAAAGCGCAATGACAGACTGAAGATGTCTTAATAGATACGCCTTTAGAAATAGCTTCTTTGTGGTTGACGTTTGCAATAAGTCTTGTCGAGTTTTTAGAGTGTGCTACTTGAAATATTAGACTTATTTTAAGCACAACCTAAAGTGAAACGTATTAAAGTCGCTTAAAAAAATGTTGTAGAATTCTAAGAATGCTCGAAACATTATTTTGTCGAAAGCGTTGTAGTCAAGGACTTAAGTGTAAAATAAGTAACGTGTAATACTCCAATAAATAAAGACTATGCCAGTATTTTTATTTAATTAAAAAAACATTTGACTACTTATTTCTTTTATTTGAGATTGTTTTTCTAGTTACTCACTTGTAATAGTGGCAGTGGTGATAGTGGTCTATTTATTTGTAGTAAAAATTGAATTTTATAATAAAGGCTCTATATACCTCAAGTGGTTCGCAAAAGTGGCCTCTTTTAGCACTTTTGCGAACTACTACTACAACGAACAAAATTTTACTGAGGTTATTGTTTGTAAATAAACTATGGAACCTTAGCTTCAATCTGTACATGTGAATTTTCGATACATCATGTACTTAGCGAGCAATAAATTTAATTAAAATGAGGGCGCCACTTGAGGTAGGAGCCTTAATTCATAAAACAGAAAAGAAACAAATGACGGTATTTCCCATCATTAGCGCTCGTAGGGATGTGTTTTACCTACTTTAAGTTACTGTATGAGTGATTCACCAGACAAAAACTACAATGAGACGAGCAAAAGTGAAATGAACGAAACCCGCAGAGTAAGCAAGTCAGGAATAATTCCCGGCTCGAGTGAGCTTTCTCCAAATTAAACCTTTTCCTTTATACTTGCGGACGTCAGGCGCATTGTTTTGCAGACCCTACTATTGCCAACTGAGAAATTAACGTCCGTTAATGTAACAATGAAATGGCAGCTAGAAATTTGTTATATTTTTGAAGAAATTTCTTGCTTTAATTTCGGATTTCGGGGTTTCAGGTTTTCAAAGTGTTAAACCTTGTTTACGACGTTTGTACACAAAATCTTGCTGTCGAAAGGGAAAGTAAAATGTGGCTGTCTTTTTGTCAATGAACAAGTTTAAATTCTAGGATTAAAGATTAATCGAAAACTTGAGTGTGGTCCTGGTAGCGATACTAAACTTGAATAGAATACTTACATTCCTCTGTAATTGTCAATAACAACGTAACCCACTTTGTGCTTATTTTAGGACATTTATTAGTAAGCAAAAGGGTAACGTTCACCTTTAATAGTTACTAACATTATTACTTTAAGTAAAATAGTAAATAACAATGCTAGCGTCCATTCGTCTGAAAATAATTCTTTTTACACGTCAAATCAGTACTGCAACGTAACCCCACTTGTCCACTTTAGAAATTAGATCGCGAACTATTTACCAAATTGCAAAAACGTGTCTTCAGATACTCGAGATTGCCGAAAAAGAAGCAAAGCTCTTGAGAACTTGTCCCGCTCTTAAGGGACGTGTCGGGACAACTTTTGATGTCGACCTGAATGAACCTTTGAGAAGCGATGGCGAAAAATATAATTGGAAGTTTTGGGACACTTGGGACATGTTTATGTATGTAATTATATTGAAAAGTGTTATGGCAACTTTATTTTAATGATAGTAAAACAAGTATTAGTACAACTAAATCACCATTAACTAGTTTAGTTTGTAAAGTTAATTACTTATATTGAAAAGTAATTTTTAATTACGATTTTATTCATTCACATTTTTTATTAATAAGATCAATATAATATAAGGAAAAAATCTGTCGGGACTTTTATAATAAATTTTTAGCTCATTTTCCTTTGCAATTGTATAACTTGGAGATCACCTTTGAAATGCCAACTAGTGCAAATGACAGCGGTTATTCGTAATCATGCGAGTTGTTAGGATATCTTTGATTAATAACTGCCAAGTGTAATAACCCCACCTTTTGATTAATTATATAGAAATGTAGGTTTTTACGCCCTTTATATTTTATAGTTTTTTTCCGGTTTTTTTTATTTTTATATTGCATTTTATCACGTTTCTATTAGGTAGCTTTCTTGTTGTTGTGTTCTTGTTTCTTTGTTTTGGTTGCTTGTCCACAAATTTAGCGAACGATCTTATACTATCTTTCCAATGAGCAATATTATGATTTCATTCAGCTGATCTGATGATGGAGCCGGAAGAAGGCCACAGGAACACAATAATAAAACCATACAACCCCATCGAGTTTGGGCTCGTTAGAATCGTCTTGACAAGTACTCCGATAGGAGATGGTGAATTTTTAGTTTTAGGTGGTTGACTAAAAAGCAGAAAATAATATTTAATAAAAAAACTTCTTTTTTACAAAAAAAAACAGACTAAAAAGTAAGCAATAATTTCTCCCGTAAAGATTAATAACCCTTTACAGAAGTTTTAAACCTAAAAACGTGGGGCGCATTTTGTAAGATTTATCATCAATAATTGTCTTTTGTATGCGCCCCACGTTTTTAGGTTTAAAACTTCTGTATAGGGTTATAAATCTTTACGGGAGAAATTATTGCATACTTTTTAGTCTGTTTTAAAAACATGTTTTTTTATATAAAAAGTGTTTTTATTAAATATTATTTATCTTAATTACTTTAGTATTTTAAAAAGTATCCTACTTACTTAAATATGAGGATACTTTTTAAAATAGGTAGTAGGTATTAGTAGTAGATACCTACTTACCTACCTACTTACGTACATATATACCTACTTAGGTATCTATTACTAAAACCTACTACTATGTTATGTAAATCGTCGATGCAAAATGTGACTCCGCAGTTCGCACGTATGTTCCTAACTTTATGAACATTAGAGGAAAATTTATAACGAAAACTTAACTCAAATCTTTTAGTTCGGAGGTATTTGTATGCAGATCGCTTAATAATGCCACCGTTCGTGCATTTTTATAAAGGAATATAAGTTTTATGCCCCTCGGTGTTGCCAGGGTTGGCACTTATTTATCTTCTTTATGTGTCTTATTTATCAATTTGGTTTAAAAACACCTAATTTTTTTCAATATAATTTTAAACCGCCTCTGTGGTATAGTGGTTCGCCTACACATGTAAGACACAGGAGTCCCGGGTTCGATTCCCAGGAGGGGGTTACAATTTATACTCGGATTAGTTGGTGGTAGGGCTTATTTCAAGTCCGCCTGGCTCTAGATACCACCATCTTACCTAAGTCTGACGCAATAACAGCAATTTAGAAATTTTTGTGTTCCGGCAGTTAGAGGTAAGATGGCCAGCTCCTCAGTGGTGATGACTCCGGGTGAAGTGCGCTTACACTCTCGGCCTCATCAACACAGAATTTATGTATCAATAGTCGTGATTTATACCAATCAATATTCTTTTAAAGAAATAAATATTGCGAATCATAATAATGAAGATGATGACTATTGTTACGAACTGGCCATCAGGCCGGGTGTAAATATGTTTGTCTTTGACTTATCTTTAATCTTTGCTCTTATCTGTCATCTATCTGTCTTCTTTTCGGTTTTTTGTTTGCTGTTTTGGTTTGTATATTTTATTATTACTAATATAATTTCTTTACTACCTTACTTTGAGCCTTTCTCCGTCTCGTTCTAAATATACATCTTCTTGCAATTATTTAGTTTTAAAATGATCAATGCTGCAATAAGTTCATTTACCTTTATCCTTGTCAACTGTCCTACTACTGCCGTTTCAGGTTTTCCGTGTTCGTTATACGTGTTTGTTTCCGTAAAGAAAATTCACATATAAAGTACCACATTACTAATCTATTATAGATATATAATAAGTATACTATGCTATCTGCTTAATATTTTATTTAATAGGTTTGCGTGAAATAGTTGTTTGTTATACTAGAGACCAAATCAATTTGTGCTGCGAGTGCTGACTTCGCTAGTTCGTGATTTAAAGTAGTCTAGAAATAAAGTAGTCATTAAAGTAGTAATTAAAGTAGTCTAGAATTGAATCACGAGTGTAGCGAGTAATTTTAATATAGACTACTGAGCTTAGAAACTTGTTATCTTAACTCTTTTGTAGTTAGACAGCTATCTTCATCATTTTTTGTAACATATCTCAAAAACGTTCAATCAAACCTATACTGAAAAAAGAAACCTTAATAATTCATAGTAAAGAGTAAAGTAGATTCCGTAATTTTGTTTTACATTACGTTGTATTTTTCTCTTATTTATTATTAATTATTAATTTAAAATCATAAAATAGTAATCTGTTATTATGTTTCATTACTTTTTCTAATTTATGTTTATTTCATACATACGACCTCATTTCGTCCATACTCTTAATTTCGAATTATCAACTTGGTATGTCTTTCAACAATCCTTGTTTAAAACTCCTTGGTATGTCTGTGTATTTTATTAGGTATTTATACTTTTTAATCATATTTAACATTCCTTTTTACTCTATTCCTTTTTTCTTTATTATTTTAAAAGGTGATGTTAGAAATAAATGAGTCACTTTTCTTCACGCCCGCAGCAAAAAACTAGATTTTGCAGTGAGTTTTTACGCGCTAAAAGCGACCTTTACGTGCCTCCGTTCGTTCGAGAGAGGAGAAAATACTTTTTATCCAGTAGTTCAAATGTGAGAGCTTAAATAAACAATACAACACAGCTAAAGCACCACAGAAATTCCAAAAGGCCACCAGACACACAAAATTAATGAGGGTTAGCATTTTTTAATTTCTGACCAGACGGAATTAGGGATGCGTCGGCAATGCACGAAGTTAATAACGCATAAAATTTGTTCCGTCGGCGTCCCACACAATTACACGTTCCGAAAACACTTATTTATTTTTATTTATCTGTATTTCGTTTTTAATTATTCTCGGATAATTAAATTGCTTAAGTAGATTACCGCTTATAGTTTTGCGGTTATCGTCAAAAGTTTTAAAACGGGAGGGACGAGGATCTATGGGGAAGTTATATCCATTCAAACTTTCCTACCTAAATAGTTATTTCGGTTAATGTAAATAAGTTTTTTAAGTTTATTTTTGTTTTGATACATACATTTCTGAATTGATTACAAAATTCGAAATCATAAAGTTCTCAGAGATAAAAAAATATCAACAACACTGTAATAAATTCGGAAAATCAAAATTTAATTACATATACTTTTCAAACAAACAAATACTTCATTCATCTTTTATCTCGATCTCTTCAATCATGATACCAAGGAGGTAACATGCCACTGTGTCCTTTCCATTGACAATTTCAATTTTAGCATCATAGGAGCCACAAAACTCCCGATCGAGGTAGTCCTCGAAAGGATCTAACGACATCGTCACTTGTTTCATTTGATAAGTATCCTGAAAAAAAAGGAACCAATAAAATACAAAGATTAAAATAAACGAATGAATTAAAAAAAAACATGACTGCCCTGCCAAAAATAAACTATAAAGTTATATAACAGGTGCCATTGCAGTCGGGGGACCGTTCTGTGGAACAATTTTTAATCAAAGAGCTCCCCGACTGCAATGGTACCTACTTGTTATTGTTTAACTTTTTAGTTTGTTTTTGGCAGGGCAGTCGTGTTTTTTAAATTTATTTACTTTTATTTCTTACATTATAGTGACTCATGGTCATGTATTCTTACGTATGTTCATTTTCATTTCAAATTGTATATTTTTGTGCTCATTAAGGCCTTTCATTTGATACCCATATTGTAATAATTGAAGTTTTTTTTCACATTACGAAATGGCATAATGCAGCTGATACATAGACTTTTATCAAAAATGTATAGCCAGTGTCACTTGGGGTGATGTAAGGAGTCTAACGATATCTTACACATCCAAATCTGTTCAGGCATTTAGAAGTTGTGGTGGAATAAAGAAATTCACATACATACAAACATACATTAACCCTGAACAACCCTTGATTAACCCTGAACACAATACATTCTTCTTTTTTGGGTAGTAGTGTAAAAACAAAAATAAATTGCTATTACTATAAGACTACAACATTCTACTGCAATAGATTTCAGTCTGAAGTACACTACTGTACAGACAGCCATTGCTCAGGCAACACAAAATACTTCGACGACTGTCTGTATAAGCCAGTAATGTATGTGCAATATGACAATATTGATAGAAATTCTCAATTTAAAACAGGAACCAAAAAGGATTCGATACCGTTTTTAGGTAGGTACTAAAATAATATCTTAAAAGTTTCATCAAGGTTTTACTCTAGAACCAAACAAAAACAGCAAAAAGCACTCTATTTAGCCTTGGAATAAGAGTCAAACTTTTACGATCATAATGAAAATTCTCTCTTACTGCTTCAATTGGACATGATGATATCCCCAACTGCTTCACCATAGGTTCCCAAGGTGCATCATCACTTTTAAGGCTGCTGCAAAGATTTGCTCTCGAGGAGAAAGCCAGCTCATCACCAGATTCCGTTTCTTTAGTCACAGATAACTCTAACTGAGGATTAAAATGGCATATAATAGTAGGAATGCGACTATACAAGGTGTTAAAAAAATACCCCTAATGCCGAATCTGGTATCCTATATACCAAACTTCTAAAACTATCCTATAGACCATCAAACTGAACAACTTTTACTATGGGGCAAACTCTGAAATCGCGAAAACAAATCAGCTGTTTCATACATTTTGATATTTTCGATTTTAATTTATGTATGAAACAGCTGATTTTTTTTTCGCGATTTCAGAGTTGGTCCCATAGTAAAAGTTGATCAGTCAGATCAGAGGCGAGTGGTTGGGCATGGCTACGCGCATAGTAGCTAACTTCACTGTTTGCATCGACCTCTTTTATCCTAATTACCGGATTATTCACTTTACTTACATCATACATATCATCGATTGCGTTTTTCAGCTTTATAGGTCCAGTAATACCGACTCCTTTTGTCTCTGTTTCTTCATCATAATCAGAATCAAGATCGACGTCATCCATATTTATTTGATCATTGTTAAAATCAGTGCAAGACCTTATTCCAGTGAAATTTGGAACGTAATAGAACTGTAAAGAAAGTAAACTATATGTTACTGTTCAAAAAAATACTTTTCAGTATCTATGTAATTTTTTACTTCATGATTACAAAAATCACATTATGCACAATCAGAATTACATAATGTCTTGATTAAAATATCGTTATGACTGCAGTTTTAGGCAGTCGCGCATACACAAATGCACACTGAGAAAAATAATGGCTAACAAAGTCACAATAAAAGCTTTGCTAAAATTTTCTTGTTGTAGAAACTAAAACCTCTGTTACCACATCCAGGCTCGTTTAGTTTCCATATCAACTTTTTTATTGTTCTGGGTTTGTTGTGATAAGAACAACGCGCAACTTGTTATCATAAAAAAGTTCTTATAGTTAACAATAGTACGTTGTTTTTTTAAGAAAGTATATTTTGATGTAGTACTCAAGTGCAATCTAACAAAATAAATACTGTTATAATAATAACATGTGCATTGTTATTTTAACCATATTAACTAACTTGGTTGAGACGACAATTTGCTTGAAGTGTGCGACAAAGTTAATATGTTAAGTTTTTATTGTAACACGAACAATAAATAATTTGTCTCTGCCAAAAAATTCAAGTAATTTTGTTGTGATGACAGGATTTTATTGTGAAGTTAAATAAATATGAAGTTAATACAATAGCAAAGTGAATCCATCAAAAGCGTTTGTTATGGAGTTCAAACGTAAGCTGTCAATCTAACGACGTACAATGTAAACTTTGTTGTGATAAAAATATTTGAGGGTATGCGGGGAGTAGCGGGGAACGAAGAACTTTGTTATAATATCTATTTGGCATTCATTTCTTTTACGGGTGTTCGTGGATACGCACGGAAAAATGAGTGTAGACTGTGTATATAAAGAATTAAGTGACTTTAGTGACAGTTGGTGTAACTGAAAAGTTGGTAGGATTGTCATTTTGTCGTGAAAGTATCGGGAGCACCATCACTTAATGAAAATAACATTTTGTAGCTCCAAACTATAATACGTCAAATTTTAACTCCAATTACTTAGCTTACCTAAACTCTGAAATCGAAAAAATCTATTCCGATAGTATTTAATACTTATATATAAAATGAGAGCATTTGTGTGTTAAGGTTGACACCACAATATGTAATTATATTATGGTGATCCCACCACTTTCATGAAAAATTACAACCTTTTTTGTTGAATATCTTTTTCTTAAATAAATGTTTGTATATTTCACAAGAAATTTAAAAAAGCATGGGTCCCGCCATTATGGTCGTGATCCTATGTCAAATGTTTTCTGCACTGATTGTGACTATGTTGAATAAATATTTCAATTTGTCTATTTAAACTTTATTTTACTAAAAACCTTTATAATATTATTTCCCACAGATAATGGACCGCAGACGGCTACTACCGACAGTGGCGTCACTCCCTAAAATTATTAACTACTTTCTGAGAATTAATTAAAACCAAGTTCTATCTAGAAAAGCACTTAAGAATATTTAGAACCAATAGAATTATTGAAACAAGACATTTTCCAGATTTAGTGCCAAATCACACGAGACAGTGCATTACTAGAGAATTTGGTTTCAATATATTTTCAGGCAGTAGTTAATAATTTTACGGAGTGGCGCTACCGTCGCGGGAGTAGCCGTCTTAAAACTGTCACAGTAACAATTTTCCTTTGCTAGAGTAGCAAAAACAAGTTGATAAGAATACAAGGTTATTTTGTTACTGTAATGACATTAACTTAGTACTACAGCAAAGGTGAAGTTACTATCAACCTTACCTAACAAATTAAGTTTGCCGTAGCAAATATTGGCATTTGCTGTAGTTCTTAGTTAATGTCATTACAGTAACAAAATAACTTTGTATTTTTATCAACTTTTTTATGTGACGGTAGGTGCAATAACAAAGGAAAATTGTTAATCTATCAAAGTCTATCAAAGCTCAGTTGTTATAGGAACATAGTTAAATTAACGCCAAAACATTTTCATATTGTTACAAGAACAGTTTATTGATTGTTGCAATAACAATATAATAATTTTGTTGGTCTAACAATCCCTACGCAGAACGTTAACGTTGTTAGTGTAACAAAAACCAGATAGCAATAAAAACGTTGTAGTGGTAACTATCCACCTTAAACGGCTCTCCCCTGTTAAAGTTTTATTGTTACACCCAACAATATTTTTCTCTCAGTGCACAATTAGCTCAGTGTTCTCAGTGCTCAGTGGGCGCGCGTGCGCGTCAAGAGTTCATAAGCAGTTTGCTTTTCGTACAAAATCTAGATTTTAATTCATCAACGCCCGAGTAGACGCATACGGCCGAATAACAATCATGTATTGTGTCTCATTTTCCGGGCGTTGAAGGGTTAAATGGAGATGCTTACTTTACCCGATACCGTTGCTATTTTCACTACCAATAAACACAAGTAAATTTCCACAAAAACTTTTATCGTCATTTTGATTCAACACCACGTTTCAGAGCAAATAGAACACTTAACATTCTTATACCATGTTTTATACAGCAATTGATAACAATCTTCGAAATTATTAAACTAGGGTCGTATTGTACATGTCATGTCACCAACACATCACGGAAAGAGAATAATTATCGACCATCACGAGATTTTCTTGTTTATAAATAATCTGTATTTGTTATCTGAACATTGTAAGTGTATATCGACCCAACAAGGACGACAGTTTCAACAATACAATGTTACTATTGCAAATGTTTTAAAAATAGCGAATGAATAGGTGGTCTCTTAAAATAGTTAAAACATTTTGGTGATACCGTCTCTTAATTTTCATTCACCACATTGAACGGTCGCACTTTCAGAAATCCGGGCAAATACTATATGTAGTTAACCTACATATGTAGTTAACCTAAAAAGTAATTTTGAAAATTACAGCATAATCCTAAAATTACCTAACAACAGACTGCCTAGACTTTTTTTAAAACTAAATTAAAATAAATAATCTGTCTGTTTTTGTAAAGATGTTTAAGTTTAATCGATTGTTACTAAAGTGGACAAGATAGAACTAAATTATAACACAGCGTTCAACGTTTTCACAGCATTTTTGCAATTTTTATCCATCTGTCATCAATATCCCCTTGTCATAACAAAGTTGAGCGTAACAATTACAATCCACTCCAGCCATCCATTCGGCGATAAATTCGCGAATGTTTTCATACGAGGAAAAACAAATAGAGAGTGCGGAACGCGTATATCATTCCAAAATAGTTTTTTTATGATAATGACGCCTACTTTTAAACTGTCGTAATTTTTAGATTCCGATCTGAGTTTCCCCTCCAAATATTTGTTATCTCAATGGAAAATGAATGAATGTATTCACGGTTTTGATTTATCGATTTTTTCAACTAAAGTTCCGAAATATTTATATCTACAGTTCTGCATTATTTTGTGCTCATCATATACTTATGTGGTGGTGTTATGTGGTGGTATATGATAATGGCGGCGCGGAGTTTTAAATTTGACCTCTGAAATTAAGATCTCACCGAGAACTTTCATTTCTTCAAAGACACCATCAGTCTAGGACTAGTACATTTCGAGATATTGTTATTTTAAGTTTGTCAGCTGTCATCTAAAATGAAATCTCACCAAGTCCTTTCATTTCTTCAAAGACACCTTCAGTCTAGCATGACCACTTTCCGAGATATTGCTGTTTCAATTTTGACAGCTGTCATCTGAAATTAAGATTTCACCAAGGCCTTTCATTTCTTCAAATACACCATTAGTCTAGCATGAGTACTTTCCAAGATATCGCAGTTTTGAGTTTGACAGCTGTCATCTAAAATAAAGATCTCACCAACACAGACCTTAGCCACCGCTCCGCTCCACTCCGCTTCGCACCACTCCGTGCCGCTCGGCACAGCGTTTCTGCGCGGTGAAATGAATTCACGAATCACGAAGCACCACCCCGCTTCAGTGGAAACTCGCCCTTCATATTAGTTTTTTTTTAATTGTATAGATTGTATAGAGCACGGCGAAAATCGACTGTGTAAATGGCAATTCGACATAATGCTGCAAGTAATTGAACAAACGTATCTGATGGTGGCCAAAACTGGATCTACGTTATTACATATATGTATTCTAGATTACACCATCGACTACATAGACGACAGTGACGCCATCACTGATGACCTATATTACAAGCAACTTGCTAGGTGACAAAAGTCGACGGTCACGATGACTAAAATCGACCCATGTAAATATCCCTTTTTGCGTGCTTGTTCCAAATTCAAAATATTTTCATTCACTCCGTGAATTAAATCGCGTTTTATTCACTGTTATCGATGAATTAAACGCACTTTTTCGAGTGGCGATGGTAAAAAGAACATACACCCCTTTCCAGTTATATGATTATTTTACTAGTTTACGTACATTACAGAAAGATTCCTACCAGATGAACGCTTTATGAACGAAAGTTACAATGTGTGGGACAAATTGAACCTCTAAATCCTATTTTTTATGTTCAAAATTCATAAGCTCCAAGTTGACAACAGTACTTAGATTCTTAGTTACTTAGATTCGTTTTAACGTCATATTCACTGATAGAAAAAATAGATAGTATTTATTGTTACAAAATCACAAGAAAAATTATAATAAATTGATACTATTATATTAAAAATCAATAGCAGTCCCAACACATTTTTAAAACAAATAACTTATACGACAAATAAAATCAAAGTTTTCACTGTGAATCATATAGGTATCGATATCTATCTATCTATAGCAGCCTTTCGTACGTCCGCCTTCGGACTTAGTCCTCCTTCAAAGCCTTCCACGATCTTCTATCTAGCGCCACATGGAGCCTGTTGTTAAAAGCATGACTCCTTAGGTCGTTGACCCACCTTTCAGGTGGACGACCTCTACCGCGCGTAGTTTGTCTTTGCTTCCATTTTCAAGTCCAGTACCTTCCTTCCACTTATCGGTGCTCATGCGACCAATGTGTCCTGCCCATCTTGCTCCATCCATTCCATCCATCCATCCATTTACCCTTTTTATAGTAGGGGAAATGCTTTTATGCATTCCGAATAATTTCCCTTATTAAGTATATTATGGCAATAGAAGTATTCACTGTGATTAGAAAATAATCATTAGTATTATTTGCGTAAATTCCATTCCGTCACCTCTTTCCCTATAAAGCTTAATCATAGATTAAAAATGCCGTTCGTTTTTGGCACAAAACTTTGTTGAAAAAAACGAATACTAATATCAACGTTAATTTGTGTAGGAAAAATAAATCACTTCAAAACCATGACAGCTATCAATACGCTAAAAAGTCGGGAAATGTAAATCACCAATCAAACATTAAACATGTTCAGTGAAAGTATAGGTATACCTATTACCTAAGCATAAACATGGATGTCTAAGTAAAAATTTATGTCGATTTAAGTCATTAACGCTTTCTTATTAATTTATTCCTAAGATCAGCATAGTGTTTAAAACAAATGCTTAAAAAGAACCATCAAAGTTCTTGTTAGAAGTACTTACACATTTTGCAACAATTTCGTTAAAAAGTAAGTGTTATTTCCTAGGTTTTTGAATGGACGTAAATATTTCACAGTCGAGTGTCTGCCACGGCCGCAGGAGACGGGAAAACATGCATCTTCTTACACATGCCTTGGGTCCTCCCAGCGGGATTCTTGTATGTAAGTATAGTATCTTTATGCATGGAATGAGACAATGTAGAAAATAGATACGTTTCACAATGGAGATTTTCTTGGGTATGTATTTTCTGTTTAATATTTTCATACTGAATTGCTCTGTGGTTTGACACTTCGGTTTTGAGATTAGGTTTTTTAGCCTGTGATCGTCTCTAAGTAAATAAAACTAACCCGGTTTTTTGAGTTCCGTACCCGTAAAACGGGAATCCTATTACTAAGACTCCGCTGTCCGTCTGTCTGTCTGTATGTATGCCTGTCTGTCTGTCCGTCTGTCACCAGGCTGTTTCTCATGAACCGTGATAGTAAGACAGTTGAAATTTTCACAGATGATGTTTTTCTGTTGCCGCTATAACAACCAATACTAAAAAACAAAATATAATAAATATTTAAGGGGGCTTTTTGCTCGTTATTGAAAACGGCAACAGGTAGACGCTTGAAATATCCACAGAATATTTTGTTACATATTCACTTTAAAAATAACTAATGAAATTAAAATAAAACAAATATTTAAGGGAGGCTCCCATACAACAGACATGATTTTTTTTTTGCTGCTTTTATAGATAATGGTACGGAACCCTTCGAGCATGAGTCCGACTCACACTTGACCGGTTTTTTACATATAGGCTTGGTTTGATTGACCGTTGAGCTTTTTGGTGGTATTTCCATCTTGCAAAATTCAAATGGCTACAACGGTTGATTGAACTTTAAAATGTAACACCATATTCATAAAAGTACGTACCATTAGGTACTATGAACTAAACACTATGTGTTTTCAAAGCCATATTTTTTTATTTTACATTTCAAAGTGTTATAACGAACTCGTAATGAATTTTTTTTTTGTTATTTTTTTTATTTTTCTGCTAATTTCTGTCCTCTACGTATAAAGGCAATTAATGTTATCGTTAGCAAATAATAGCCAAAACAAACAGAAAATAAATTTTTAGGTTAACAGGAGGCAGTAACTTGAAGGGTTAACTGAATTCATTATGCGTACAGAACTGGGGTACCATTTAATTTGATTGGCACTATGCAAATGATACGTTACGACAAATTGAATATCTTTGTTCAGGGGTCCATATGTATGACTTTTGGGATTCATTTGCCTTTCTTGACATTTGTAGAGCGCAGGTGTTGCCAGCATAACTTGATTAAGGTTCGAATTTCAATTTACATAACTTTATTATTACATATCAAAGTTTACAATAAAAGGTGTTTAATTATTTGAATATAAAAAATATTGTTGAAAAAAAAGCGAAGGAAGTGTGTCAGGATCATAGCAAAAAAAATTCTTGACCAATGCTATCTAGAAACGTAAACAAAATATAAGGCATTCAACGAAGTAGTGGGCGTCGTACGGCTGATTTGACGATAATATAAATAATAATAAAAAAAAATGTATAACATCACATACATTGCTCCGATTCCAAAGTAAGTATATAGCTAAAGCACTTGTGTTATGGAAATCAGAGACAACGGTGGTATCACAAACACCCAGACCTGAGCCAATATAGAAAAGTTCGTTTTCTAAATTGACCCAACCGGGGATCGAACCCGGGACCTCAGAGATGGCGACACCTTGACAACCGGTGTGCAAAGCCACTTGATCACGATGGTAGTGAAGAAGAGGTAAATAAATGCGACGAGTTTTAATTCATAAAATGTACGTCAGGTTTTACAGTTAAACTGCGAAAACAGCTTTTGTTGCGTAGGGCATAACGGCGGTCTCAAGGTCTACATGTATAGCCTGAGGTGCTGTCGTGTGTACCTTCTATGTGATGTAATAATTTCCGAAACAAAATTCGAAAAGAAAAATGTACTTAGAGCAAAATAATTATTTTTATTTTGAGCTGAAACATCTACTTTACCTATTAGGAGTAATGTATAAAAAACAATGTCCAGTCATGTTCAAACTTTTTTTAGACATACATACATACTTTGCTTTAATTCCAAAGTAACTAAAGCACTTGTGTTAAACAACTACGATACTCTAAACACGACATTATAATGTAACCGACCTAAGACAATATAGAAAAGATCATTTTGTATATAAACCCAACCGGGGATAAAACCCGGGACCTCAGAGACGGCGACAATATTAAAATTGTAGTGTAGTGTAGGAGCCAGTCGACCACCGGATGTCATCAAACATTTAAAAACTGGCCAAGTGCATGTCGTCACAAACCTATTATATTTTTAAAAGACCTACCCTAAGACAACCCACGCTATGAGATTGATGAGAAAAATATGTTTCATCCCCACTCTTACATGTAGGGGAGGTGGTGAATCTACGTTGTTTTGTTATGTTTCTTACTTCCTGCGTCATTGTCGTTTACTCGAAAATCTTTAAAAATCCAATGCATCACAACGGAATTTGCCATCATTTACGTTAGAGTACGATAATAAATTATATTAATTTGCATATTTTTAACTTATTTATTGCGATGCATTGGATCTTAAAGATTTTCGAGTAAACGACAATGACGCAGGAAGTAAGAAACAAAAAATCTTTTTCAAGATTTTATTCTGCGTAATTAATATACACATTCATGTTAAATTAGAGCTTTCTAGTTCTTAGAGCCTCTGAGCAAAGAGCTGTGGACGGACGGACAGACGGACATGGTGAAGCTATAAGGGTTCCTTGTTGACTTGACTACGGAACCCTAAAAAGGCTACATTGAAGTCCCTGATAACTTTTTAAGTCATGAATAAATAACAATTTGGTCGCTTACTGCAACCAGACGAGTCCTTGTTAAAAGTCCTTTGCTGTCCTTCTTTAAAATTATTTACGTAAACTCTCGAGACAGCATTGGTTGCTTTTCTAGAAATTTGTGATCTCCAATTTTTTCAAGATTTTTCGGTTTAATCCGCCCTTTTATTTTGATAATGTACTTTTATTTATACCTCCTTACTAATAAAGATTGCATAGCAGATGTATAAGTTACACAGTGTTTTGTCCCTTTCTTTTTAATGTCAAACATAAATAGTTTGACAGAGAGTCACCACTGTGTAACTTATGCATCTGCTATTATGTAAGGGGGATATCATAGAAGGTATTTATACGGTTAAGATACGAATAACATCACAAGAAGAGTTAATTAATCTCGAGCTCCTGCGTGCTTTGGAAGGCACGTTAAGGCGTTGCAGTCGTTAACACCCACCAATCCGCATTGGGCCCGCGTGGTGGGTTATGGCCCATCCTCCTTATCCACCTATAAGGAAGGCCTGTTCCCCAGCAGTGGGGACATTATAAATAGCTGATGGTCATACTACAAGGGCTAACTACATAACGAGTTCATAATTTTAACTCAAACTTTATCTTCCTTTAACTCGCGTTTGGAGATTGTTAATACCGTTTAAGTTAAATGATAATACCTATGTTAAGAAATTTGCAAGGCCTATAGTATCTATTTTTGTTACAACTTTAGAAGAAGAGTATAACTTTAACGCTATTATTTAAATCATAACCTCATAAATTTAATCTTTGGGGCTTTTTCGACGGTTCTTTAATAACATTATACAAAATTCTGAACTTGCATAATAATTTTCCTTAAAAGTATTTTAATATTTTGGTGAGACTTGAATGTGTTGTTTTTAATTAGTCATTGCTAATAGGACACATTTTTCCTCCTTTGATTAATAATATTTTTAATACAATCTACTCTTCTAATGTTAATCTTTGTCTAGTTCCTTGTACTGGTATTACTCATAATTATTGAATATTCAACGTGTTATAAAAAAACCCTAAAGCCGAATGTAGATAGAGTACAATGCATAAAACCCTGGAAAATTATTATAAACCCTAAAAGTCGCCCTAAATTTCTTTTCTTTTGATAATTTAATATGATAAATTGCATAATTGCAACCCTGAACTAAATTGTGTTTAGCTTTTATTCATTAATGGGATTGATTATCGAAAACAATGTCTATTTGCATCCAGGGTTGTCAGTTTGTAGTTTTTCATACAAATAAAAAACTAAATTTTACGGTTTATTTATGAAACACCCTGTATAACAAACAGGGTTTTTTAAAAAACAGTCCTTTTACTTTTGTATTTTCTTAATTAAAAAAGGGAAGAGTACATTCCTAATCTATCTACCAACCAAATTTCATCGAAATCTGTCCAGTCGTTAAGGCAAAAAGAGGTAATAATCCCACACACACCAACTCTCTCATCATTACTTATCCTTACTAATATTACAAATCCGGAAGTAAGTTTTGTTTGTTACGCCTTCACATCTTAAGAGTGCATAGTCTGCACACTAGCACCGCCATCGCCATTGGACGACAGGCTAGAAAATATTGTTTAAGCGATAAAAAGTACCACAGTGCTTCTTCGGAGTGCACTACAGACAGATAATTCACAATTTCGTCTTTATTTAAGCACTATGATGTTTTTTCAAATGGCGGCGCTGGTATGCAGACTACGCGCTCTTAACTACTCAACCGATCAGGTCCGATCATAATGAAATTTTGCATACACGTTGTCAAGAGCACGGAGAAGGATATTAGGACATAGGGTACTTTTCATCTCGAAAAAAGAACTGTTCCTGAGGAATCGAGACATAACTAACCACGCCGACGAAGTCGCGGGCGGTCACTAGTTTATAATATTAGTAGGATATCTATTAAAGCATTTACAAATTTACTTAATTGGTTGATTTTATGTGGTTTAATTGAATTCGAAAAGGCTGCTTTCGGGTAGAAAGCAAGGTAATGTATATAGTCTCACACATTTAACAAACAACTTGATTTGTTGTACTGTAAACAACCTGTATTGATCAGGAATAACCGGAAAGGAGAGTAAAAATAGTAAGACCTTTACGCCCCAGCCTCATTTCACAGCGGAGGCAAAACCGAGATGTTTGAAAAACCCATCTCTACAAAATGTGTATTTAAAGTCGCGTGCGCATTTGTCGATTCCATTCAACCAAATATCGAGTAAGGTTTAAGTGAATTGAGTTTGAAAATGTGGGGATTATTAGCAACTTTTGCAGTCTCTTTTGTTTTAATTGAAGCTGGTATGTATGTTAGTTTATGTGTTAAAGAACTTAATGTAACCGTGTGTTTTAATGAAGTGTTGTGAACTTGTGAGCTTATGGTTGAAGAAGTCAAAATTTAAGGTAATTTTTACCATGAGCAAACATCGAACTTCTTACTCTGAGGTGAACGGTAAGTGCCTAATGTACCCAAGGAGGCTGAATTGATCATCGAAAAGGTGCAAGTTCGAATACTGGCCAATGCAAGTTTACAAACATTTTATATGGTTTGTCGTACCATTAACAACTGAATACAGTATACAAACTATCAGCATAACAAACAATGCAAATAATTTTGGATTTTAAAAAGGTGTATTTTTGTAAACGATGTGTAACCATAAATAACGACAACCTATAATAATTACAAGACTGAAATGTTGGGTGTGTATTGCGATCTGGATCTCCTCCATTTACTCCCTGGATAGCCATCATCAGATCACAGCTCCATTAATCCCTAGCGGAGAACCAAGGCTTCAAAGTTACCTCGTTTGTATGAAAATCGACTGGCATCCTTAATTATGATGTGGACCTCTCGGGAATCGGGGGAGGATACTTCTAACGGATTAACTGTTGATTTCTCGCATTCGGATCTGAGGGCCAAAAAACCTGATCAACACTCATTTTATAAAAAGCCAAAGAAACCTGTAATTCACTTCTAGTTAAGTTAAGTCACATTACATACTTTAGAATGTATAATATAATGCAACGCAACTTGATTTGCCCCCTTGCTAATAAATATTGTGTAGCAGATGTATAGTTACAAAGTGTTTTGTCCCTTTCTTTTTAATGTCAAACTTAAATAGTTTGACAGAGACTCACCATTGTGTAACTACACATCTGCTATACAATCTTTATTAGTAAGGGGGTTAATGTATAAAAAAACAATTTAACTTTACAGATGTTACACTTGTGTTAAATGTAAGAAACTGCAGTTACTTTATTCTTTGTCTTACTGAAAAGAAGTTTAACAAATAGTCTTACTAAAAACGATTATAGTATATTACTTCTTTTTGTCACAGAGCCTTGTGTCACACCTTTGGGACAGCAAAGCAGATGCATTCCCATCAACGAATGTCTTGAAATTAAAAACCGGATTAAGAATGGCGTGGATCAACAAATGGTGGATTTTTTGAGACAATCAAAATGTGGATGCGACGCTCACAACCCTAGAATTTGTTGTGGACCATTTCCAAATAACTTTCGACAAAATGGACTATTGGTAGGTATCAGTGGCGAAGGGTCCATACAAGCCAATCCCATGGGCTTACCTTTTAGAAATCCCACCCCACCAATCCACATTTTGTAAAACGACTTACCTTCGCCATAATTTCACCCCTCGCCACTGCTATCTATCTTAAATAGGTAGGCTGGCTACATCTACCTATATAAGATAGATAGCAGTGGCGAGGGAGAGATGCTCATACATTTTTATCAAAAAGACTGTGAAGTGAGTATGTTATTGGATATTTGTATGAAAATAATTTGGTGACCCGTTTTCTTTGCGGCCCAGTGTAGATCTTGTAACTATGCCGCGGAACACGGTAGCACTACCTGGACTTCAGTAAATAATTCAACAAAATGTTACGCAGGACATTTCTTCTTTCACAGCGTGATATCGATGTGGATGAGGTTGAAGACTCTTACCTACCTCCAAACAATAAATGCGGCGTGGAACCCCTGAGTGACGGTAATCGCATCATGGGCGGAACTCGGACGGAAATCGGAGAATTCCCATGGCTGGCTTTGCTTTGGTACCGCAGTAGTAAGTTGTATCTTTGAGATTGAACTTTTTTAACTCCTTTAATTCATCTATTTACGTCTAGGGCTGTCACGTTGCAGTTTTCCATAAAAATAAAAAACATTTTTTTACGGGTTATTATGAAACACCCTGTAGAGTATAAGTTCGCCGTTGATTTCGCATCGCATCTGCTGCTGTAACTCTTTAAACATCCACAGGTGCTTATTGGCATTGAAAAATTGTATTGTGTTTCTTAGATCGAAATGGGAAGCTAGAGTATAAATGTGGTGGAATGCTGATCAACCGTCGGTATGTACTGACTGCAGCTCACTGTCTCCTTGGTAGACACCTGGACGATTTTGGTGAAATGTAAGTGTCAAAAACCATTTTATTTACCTTATGATAAAGACGACCGCGTCGCGCGACCTGCATTGTTAAGAGCTCCATACAAATTTATATAAGCAGTGAGTCGCAACCCGGTCGCGGTCGCCTGTCGCGGTTGCGGGTCGCGGTTGCGGGTCGCAGTTGCGGGTCGCGGGTCGCATCTTATCAACGTTTTGAAATGTTAAATTAAAACCAATATAACACAAAGATGAAAATTCCTAATTTTTAGCGACCTTAAACGTGTTGTTTTATTTTAATAAGTATTCTAAATGTTTTAAAATGTTTAGACGGCCTTTATTAATTTACTAACCACCTACGTACGTCCATCATTCTGTTTTCGCACAGAGAATCAGTCAGCTTGGGCGAACACGACGTAAGGAACGCCACAGACTGCATAGATGGTATATGTTCGGGTCCACCTCAAGTAGTACCCGTTCTGGCCACGTATCCCCATCCTGGATACGGCGATAGATCACGTAATAGACAAGATGATATTGGTTTGATTCGGCTCGCGAGAAGAGTGCAATACACAGGTAAATAGCCTGCCCACACACTACATACGTAATTCGGAATCGGAATGATTCCGAACGCAGTAGATCCATACGAATCTATGGACCTACCACATACATGTACAATTTCCTTTCGGATTTTTTATTGGTATCGATATCGATATTTCGTTTCGGAATTCCGAATCAGATTCTGTCTGTATGTGGCCACTCTAAAGCAACATTATTTTACTTAAACTTCTAAGCACTGGTGAATTCCATCATTTTATGTTTTAAATTTTCATAAAAGTTGTTTTTCATAATTCCTGTTTAAGTGTGTTTTTCACAAAAAATGCCGTTTTGCTTTCCTATACAATTTTGCGGTGTTGATTTCTGTTGGATTTTGTGATTTCATATATATGTTATTAAGCAACATTCCTAGTTCCATCAAACTTATAAGAGTTGAATAAAATATTTTAAGTGGTTACTATTAATTTTTTTTTAAATATATTATTACACTAACTGCTAAGGGTGATGAAATAAAATTTAAAATAAATTTGTTGTTTTGCAGAATTTGTCCAACCAATATGTTTAGACCGAAGTGGACAGTGGGACATTGGTGATGAAGTGCTAGTAGCTGGATGGGGGAAAACACTGGAAGGTATGCAAACACATATTAATAGGCTTTCTCCCCTTCATTTTGGATACAACAGCACAAGTTATGATGAACTTTTATCTTTTTTAACGCCTGAAAGTTGCGAAAATTATATATTTTTTATTATATATTTTTCTATAAATGCAATGAAATATAAACAAACCCACTTATATACTGTGCAGTGTCTCAAATTATACAACCTGTTTTTTTTGATATCTCATAACTCTAAGATTATAAATTCTATAGGTCAAAATTATATAAAAACTCCTAGAACATGTGGTTCAAAAATGCATAGTTTTGGAGATATCATTAATCTTAAATAAATAACTTCAAAGTTATTAGGTACCCTTACTTTTAAGATTAACCTTACTACTAAGATTTTCATATTTACAGGAGCGGAAATGCGATGTTGCCATATTTCGCATAAAATGTTTGATTTTTTGAAAAATATTTCCTATACTACCTATTTGATTCTATTTCATTTCCATGGTCACATTAATATCCTAAATTTATGGAATATAAAAAAAACATATTACATACTTACAAAGAAATTAAAATAAGTACCTAATCAAATAATCCAAATACTTTCGATGCTTAGTGTCTCGACTTGATCACCACTCTAAATTAGTACTCTTTTATTTTCAGGGAAATTCAGTTCAGAAAAGCTAAAAGTTTCCCTATCCATAGCAAACAAAGATAAATGCGTGCAGCTCTTCCGTTCTCATCACAAAATCAGTCTTACCAACTCCCAAGTCTGTGTGGGTGGCGAATTCCTCAAAGATGCTTGCAGAGGAGATTCAGGAGGTCCAGCAATGAGACGGAGAGGGACCTATTGGGAGGCTATAGGACTCGTATCTTTTGGCTATGATTGTGGGAGAGACAACTGGCCAGCAGTCTATACCATGGTGTCTAGCTATTATCAATGGATTTTGGATACGATACGCTCAAGTAATCTGTGTCCTGCGCGGTATTAGATTTTGAAGGGCCAATAAATATTTTGGTATACAAGCGCTTTGTTTTATTTGATTCAAAAAATATTATTTTAGTATACGATCCACGACAACTTGTAAATCAATTAAAATATTTCAGTTTAAGTTTTGTTCTAACCAACTTCTAATGTGTATAATGATATTATATCTGCAAATTCTCACTTAATTTTGATGAGCCTTTTTTTGCTAGAATCAAAAGCGGCAAAAATAACGTAGCGATGAGTGAGACCGAAATAACAAATACTGTGAACTACTAACTTGTGTTTTTAGTAGTATGTATTTGTAATTAATAAGAACTGACAAATGGCAAAAAGTAGGTTAATGATGCTTCTGTTATCTAAGAAACATATTTTTCGTTTATTAAACTAAACTGTTGATAGAGTAACCTTAAAAAAAATATCTGTGTACCCCATTGGTCACGTAACGATATATTGATGACGGTCGCGGTATATTGAACTAATTTGATTTTTGTTTTTTTCTCACTTATGCTCTGAAATGCTATCATTCCATTTGAAACATTTACCGACCACCTGGTTCATCAATTTCTAAATTTGAAATTCAAAACGGTAGAACTCATCCACTAGCGTTATTTTTACGAAACTTTATGACTGCATGACTGGTGACACGGGTTTTTGGCGCCATTTTGTCGAGTTCGGTTTGGTGTCTATTTTAATTATTTTCAAATTGATTCATAGTGGATATTGTGTCTTAAAATTGGTGCAGTTATATGGTACAAGTGTCTACGCAACTGAACAATATGTGGGATAATTGAAATAGGCGCGATCTTGGTTGTGTGAAGCTGAGACTTTTATTGAAATGGTGGCTTCCTCGGCAGAACTAACCGAGTAAACTGTCTTGATATACTTGGTGCCAAATGCTCCAAGCAGCATTGGAATGCGATGCACCCGCATTCTAATGAAAAATTAAACAATATCTACCACTGAACTATTTGACACTTGACACTGGCAAAAATTACTTCCAAGAGGAAAGTAGATTGCCATAACAAAAAAAGAAGAAGAAGACTGGTGACACGAACCTAAACTACCTACCTATTTTACTAGTGGTTCAGTATGTAGACCTCGCTTAAATTGTATATGAAGCAGAGACGCTTCGCTCTCGCTTCGCGTTCGCTCGGTCGATCACATTTTTACTTAGAATTTTTTATTACCTCGCATTTCTTGAGAATTATACAAGCCTTGTACTGAAAGCTATTAACATTGCCTCGAATGATTAAGGCCTACGGCTTGGGCTTCAAACTATCCTTGACAATGTAAATGCTAACTTCCCGTTCTTGACTGAATAATGTACTATAACGCATTGGTTTAGTGATTAAAATCTGCATAATAATAAAAAATATCAAGATTTTCTGCACCCAATCATCATCAATAAATTATTTTATTGATTTTAAATTCTAAGTTTATGATTGAATAGTTAACCTATTCACAGTAATAAATAATAAACACGTACTAACACATTAAATATAGCAATCATTGCTAACACTACCTATTAAATAAAACTATGAGGAAAACAATGATATCATTGGTAAAGAGGTTATATTATTCTACCAAACTAATGGACCGATTTTGATGCGGTTTTTTTAATCTGTCGCAATCTGTGCGCACCATACATTCTCGAGTGAAGTTGCCACGGATCATTCACTGTCTAATTTAACCGCATGTCTGTCGTGATCTTAGTCAGAATGGTAAGATCAAGCTTAGGGGTACTAAAAAAATATGGAAGAGCCACCACAGACTGTACTCGCATCTCCTGACAGAAGAATTCTAGGCTTTAAGAAATTTACTTATACTGT
The DNA here is from genome assembly GCA_963556745.1 of Catoptria pinella. Classification (NCBI taxonomy): domain Eukaryota; kingdom Metazoa; phylum Arthropoda; class Insecta; order Lepidoptera; family Crambidae; genus Catoptria; species Catoptria pinella. The sequence goes on from OY750765.1 coordinate 9,669,467, forward strand.
CTTTTAATGGTTAGATTAAAAGCAAAATATGAAACTATCATCTATGTAAGTGATAGTGTGTAATTTCGCTACCATTTTGTAATTATCTAACAAATCGGTATCTGAAAGGATCTAATTGTGGTACCCAGCCATAATTTCATTCTAAAGTTCCATCACAAATTACCTTCTTCTGGTAATTTTTTAATTTGAGATTTTAGCATTCACAATTCATTTTTTTTACAATACTAAATAATAAACTAGAAAAAAAGACTCGCATTAGGTCATATTCTACAACGGGAATCAAACCCGCGACCTTGGATGTCCGGTAATTTGGTAATTGGTTCAAAATTGTCTATGTTCGGGTTTGTCATCGATTTACAATTCACAACCTCTAGATTGGTAATAGGCACTTAGCGACCTTTTAAGATATTCAAAACTACATATAAGCGGCATGATCAAGGCTTTGATCACTTCATATTATAGGTTTTAGATTTATTTGTTTTTCATCTGCGTCAAGTAAAACAAGATTTATTCCAAGTTAGGAAAATGCCAGACAGAACATAATAATACTAGTGAGCTGTAAGACCTCGCGTTAAAAAGTAGCTCAAATTGTATGTTGTTTAAAAACAAATAAATACTAAATATACGCAGTCATAAATTCTGTCACAATCTTCGAATATTGGCCAGATATGTTTTGATTAATTTTGAACTATGAACTTTTGAGTCTTCTAAAAATAAAAATAAACAAAATTTGCATGGCACCGCTAACAAAAAAGATTTGTATTATTTTTGAACTTTTTCTAACCGCTGAAATATGTTTTTTTTACATACCACAACATACACAAAGTTTCACGAGATCGATTGAGAAATACGACCTGTAGAGGAGAACAAACGGACATCCGGACACCGGAAGGACATACGAAAGCATTTTTGCTCGAGCTGACCCGGAGGCACTGCGCGTTCGCTCGATCAATTATTCCATTATACATTATATTGATTACGGAGTTGCAATGGATCACATATAGCAATAGTTATAACGAATAATAAAGAATTTAAGTAGGATATCTCTTTTAACCCACGGATTTATATGATGCCACTACACTACTAATATTATAATTACTCACTATATATAAGTAGATAACGAATTGATAATCACGCCGACAAAGTGGTGAAGTTACATTTTGAAAAATATTTTTTAGGTTGCCTCCCCTACTCGTGAATTTATTATTTTTTCATATATATTTTTTTTCTTGTCTACCCCATAGTGTGGGGTGTCGTTGGATAGCAAATTTAAAAATAATGCGGGTTTGTGGAAACAGTTTTTTTTATTCAGGCATCCGTTTGTGAATTAATAAACTTTTAAATTTTATAGATGTTAATGTAATAAATAAAACTATTTCATTCAAAATCAACGTGTTTTATGTTATTGATTTTGGGTAACCTTTGGAAAACAGATTTGTTTTATTTATCCTCGTAGTTGTACGGTTGGGAAAATATTAAAAAAGAATGTTTCCTGATTTTATTAATTATTATTAATATAATATAAGATTATAAGGAAAAAAAAATAACAACTACTATGTTCTCACCTAAGTGTATCACCATATCAGGATTGTAAACAATTTGACATTGTTGTGTTCCGGCAGTTAAAGGTAAGTTACCCAGTTATACTCAGTGGTTGAAGAATCTATGTGAAGTAACGTCCACTAGGCCTTGTCATTATTTTATATTATATGAGAAACTTGTTGCGTAGGTACCTTACAGCCATTCATCAACCATTCCATCACAAATTTCGGGAAAAAAAAACAATCAAACATGAATTAATCAAATTCTTTATTCAAATAAACTCACATAACACATGAAACTTATTAGTTTCTATTGGTGTAAAAAATGCGCTGGGAATCCGAACATGATACAAATTTCAATAATCAGGAAGTACTTAACTAGAATAATAAGTTCCAGCTAAAGGTTTTACTTTATTTATTTACGTTTTTATAAAAGGTGAATTCCCTTTCATATAAATTTGAATCATACTGTTTTCTCAGAATAACACCTCCTGAATTCCTTTAGTTTATTTTTTATTCACAATGGGTCAGTGCTTGGCCTTCACCGGCCTATTCCCGTTGTCACCCACCTTTGTCCACCACTGGGGGATATCGGGAAAAAAAATATTTTCTATAATTTTCTTCCCGATATCCCCCAGTGGTGAACAACGGAAATAGACCGTCCTTCCTTTTTTTCCCGAAATCCACCAGTGGTGGACAAACAGTAAAGTCAAAAGCGCACTGCTCCCAGAATCTTCAACCTCAGAGGAACTGACTATCTTACCTCTCACAGCCGGAACACAACAATGGTAAATTGTTGTTATGGCTTTAGTCATGCGTAAGAGATGGTTGCTAGCGAGACGGACTTGAAACAAGTCCCTATCACCAATCAAACCTAGTAAAAAATGTACCCCTCTCCTGGGAATCGGACCCTGGGTCTTATGTTTAAACCACTAAACCAGAGAGGCGGGTCCTGCCGCGGAAGTTAAAATAAGAGCAGTTATTACATTTCTGAAAATAAAAAATCTTCAAAATAACCCATTTATCCTTTTTTCACTTAAGTAATCAGAGTATTTTCATAGGTGGGTTATTCCGATCATATCTGAGGTGAATCACTTTGTTGAGATTCAAGACTAGTTAGTAATGGCAGCAAATAAAATTAATTCGATGACGTTATTGCAATGGCATTGGTATGCTTTTTATCAACCTCCCACGGAAGATGACAAATAAAATATAGACAGCATCGTAATGTTCTATAATTTTAATTTAAGTATGCATTTTAATTTTTCACCATGACGGTCGTCTTCGTCTGTCAAAACTCGCTCATCAATCGCCATAATTATAAGGCATGAAAAAAAAAAGACTTACGTAATGCTTATAATTTGCTTTCAAAGTTATATGAAAACAGACTTACTTATTTTTGTTATGTCTAAATGAAAATTCATAAACACAAGGACATTAACTTCAACCTGTGTTTCAAGAGAAATGTTCACTTCAGTATATAAAGTACCTTGTTATGAACAATATTTTTTTGCGGACGGTACACAAAAACAAGGCTTACTTAACATGTCCAACTTGACCTCCAAGGTTCAGTATCGACTACGCGTCGCAAGCGCATGTATACGAACATTTTCCTTATTTATTTAATTGTTATTTATTGTGATTTGTGATATAAAACAGGAAAGAATTGACCGAGAACTGGCGAGTGATGAGTGTATATTATAAGTAGTTAAAATATTAAAAAACCATGGGCAGTTCGTTTGTGTTTCTCGTGTTATCTTTAGTATTAAGTGTTGTATGTAAGTATATTTTTAAACTTTTTTTCTTTAACAACTTGAGGATGTCGCACAACATTCTCATAGATACTTATTTAATATTAACTTGACACAATTACCTGTGTTTTATAATGACGTATTTTGTAACATAATAATGGTCAAATATATACTATTACTTCGACAATCATAATATAGATGTAATAAGTATTGGAATCTGATTGTAAAGATGACATAGCATAGCATAAAGAAACGTAGAATCGGAATAAATATCAATCAGGTTCTGAACTTTTAAAAAATTAATAATAGTTAAGAATTTGCATTTCATTTTTATTGTTTAACTTTAAGGTTCAATTTGATTCAAGATGAAAATTAGGATAATTTACATTTCTGCATCATAAATTTGCATTCATAAACACGATTCTTCAATTAATAATACGGATGTTTAGGGGTTATCTTCATCCATTTGATAACAAAGTCGTTAAATAAACCAGTTTATTTGTTCTTGTATTGCGCGAATCTTTGTTTGAATCTTTAAACTCGATATTTTATTATTAGTTATAGTTTTTCTGCACCACCGCCATCGTCGGCGAAACAACTTGTTTGAAACATCTTCACAAACCGAATCTTAATTATACTTGTAGGAAAACTGGTTTCGTGCAAAAACTTGTTATGTTAATAATGTCTTGACGTGCATCAATTTAATATCATATTGTTGATAAAAGCATATGTGATAGGTATTCGTTACAAACACCTACATCTTCTAGATTTATATTTGTAGAAGTTGTGATAAAAACACTAATTCGTATTTCGTCAACAAAATAATTAACATTTTAGTAATAACCCGATAAGATTTATAGATGTAGATCGAACATAAGCTGATTGACATACACTTATACAAATAACGTCTGGAATGGATGGTAGGAAAATATAGACGATTCAAAGTGCTTAACTATTAAGTTTATTTGAATAAAGAAATTTTGACTTTGACTTTGACAATAAAGCGATATTGACATGAGTCGACTTGGCAGGCGATTTTAGTCAATTAGCGCTGTATGAACACCACCTCACTGAAATTAGGTTTGCGATTAGATTTTACAAGCGATTGTCGATAAAATTAAAATCACCTGCCAGTCAGTTGCCTGTCAAGTCGATTCTTGTAAATACCACATAAAGTCACTGCGATCAGTGACCTGGTCCTGCATCACGTACACATTAGATGACCATTGCTTGTAAATCCATTGTATTTCAATAGTGACATCTAGTGCCGATATAATATATGGGAAGCTAGGCCGAGAAACGAGGTGTGGCTAGACAAAACTTTAGATAATAAGTAGTAGTAACTCATATATATTACAATATCTTCTTGATTCTTGACAAAAAAGAACAAACTATCGGTTTTTTATTTATTTATTTAATAAAAACATGACAAAGTTAAAGTATAAACAGCGAAACTTTTCAGTCCTATATTGACTAAGATATTGTTTCTCAGATTCACAAAACTGCCAAACGCCCTTAGGGGCTGCCAGTCGGTGTGTCTCACTGTACGACTGCCCTCAACTCCTGAGTATATTCGATCAAAAGCCTGTACCAGATAGATTGGTCACCTTCCTGAGGTATTCTCAGTGCGGCTTCGATGGCTCCATCCCGAAGGTCTGCTGTGGACCTTTACCGGAGCAACGAGGTGATACAACGGTAGGTTATTAGAAGCTTTTTACAAATCTTCAACATCGTCAGCCATTTTAATTTCCCCACTGCTGGTGCACAGGCCATCATTTTGGTGAAGAAAGAGGCTTTTTATTTAATAGCAATATGTAACTGTAAATTTTTACCATTAGTTTCTCACAAGCTCTATCTAGTGCGAATTGGAAATAGCCTTATGGTAAAAGATTTTTTAAAGATTATATTGGAATATCAATTATAATTACAAAATCTATTCTAATTCTAAATAATAAAAGAAGGAAAGCAATCACTGTAATTGTACGGCTTTTGAGACCCATCGATAGTAACCACGTTTTACTAACATGTAAGTCATCACTGGAACACGCACTAATCATAGACTTTAGCCCTGATACACTGAGGTGACGCGAAGATTTTTCGAAGTTTCCCGAATGCTGCCCTTCTAAGTTGGATTCCATGAGAGATCTCTTTCTCGCATCGGACGACGCTCCGTGGGTAAGCCCCCGATAAGGTGGATCGACGGTCTAGTAAAGGTTGCGGGAAGCCGCTGGATGCGGGCAGCGCAGGACCGATCGCTGTGGCGATCCTCTACCCAGCAGTGGGTGTCGTGCGGTTGATATGATGATGATGATGATGATGATGATATATGATGTACGGCTTTTATATTCTTGCTTTAGCAAAATCCATAACAATTATAGGTAATGCTTCTTACCTCAATTAGAAGGAAGTTGAAAGATACTTAATTTATTTGAAATATACCATGTCTCTTGTCATAATAAAAGAGCTAATAGACCAATAGGTGAGTAAAGGCGATTAGTGGAGCACAAAACGTAACTTTATTTGTTTCAGTAATCTAATGTAATTTATTATTTTTGTATGACTACATGAATTCCAGCTCTTGAACCAACTTTCTTGTTGAGTTTGCTAAAACTTTTGACACAGTGCCAAAAAACAAACTATTAAAAAAAAGTTTTTTTTATAAATTGATCATTGTTACAGGTAGATGACACAGGGACAGACTTAGAACCTGTGAATCGAGATGACTCCTATCCATCCCGTAATGGTGAATGCGGGATAGAAACCAACGGGGACAGAATATATGGAGGGGAGAAGACGGAACTTGATGAATTTCCATGGATGGTTCTGTTGGGATACAGGAAACGTATGTAATGTAGCAGCCATTTTTTTGTTTCTTACCTTCGCTTCGATCATATAAACCAGATAGAAGTTTCTTACTTAATACCTCCGCCTTATTAATTAGATAATAATTCAGAAAAGGCACAGCATAACAAGAATGAATTATTTCATTTTGCAATTTTCGCTAAAAACCAAATGAACCACTCCATTTGGTTCTATGACATTATTACTATACTTACAATAAATATATCCAACTCGCACCTGTAGCATGACCACCAAAACAGGTATAGCGATTTATCGACACTCAACTGCCAAAGTCCATTGTATTTTTACAATCTAAAGCAATAAATCGCCATATCATATCGCGTTTCGGTGGTTATGCCAACTAATAAGCAAGCTAATAATTTTAACACCATAAAAGACAAAATTCCTTTATAGCTATTCGTTTTTGTTACAGCTGACGGGACAAGGACGTACCAATGCAGTGGTGTGTTATTCAACCATCGATATGTGCTGACAGCTGCGCATTGCGTTACCGGTGCTATTGAGACTGAAGTTGGACAATTGTAAGTAAATGAGTGAGAAAAGTCCAAAATCCTAGTAGAAGAATATATACCGTGTTTATAAAATCTTCGCGATATCAGGATTTCTTCCATACAAATAGTTGTCCGTAAATTCATAATTTGCTTAATATGGGACTATATAGTCCGTATATACAACATGTTACAAAAATACCCCTAATTCTTTTTTCGTGATTTCAGAGTTGGTCCCATAGTAAAAGTTGATCAGTTTGATGGTCGCTATACTATACCATATTCGGCATTAAGGGTATTTTTGTAACACGGTGTATATACAGGCCTAAGCGTTTTCGTAGATTGTGCGGCCTTGTCAGCCCAAGCGGCACTAAAGTGACTGAATATTTTATTTAAAAAAAAAACTACTTGCTCATGGTAAGTTCATGACGCCCGCCCATTCTGATGAAAATACTTGAATTACCAGAGTGCAGATTGACAACACATACCTACACCTAGTACTACTTACTTGTACTTATTATATTGTATCAATCATCTTTCTTTTACACGAACCGTGTCATGAACTTAGCTGTCATGCGCCTAATTATAGTGGTCAAGTATAGTATGCTTCTTTGTTTCCGTCTGTTGTTTTCTCTAAAGTATATCTTTGGTTGAACTCAAATGTAATAAGTAAACTAACTTTTGATTGCTTCATTAGATTTGCCTGTTGACTGTATTATGACCTACGATTTTTAATTGTTTGTTACAGAGTCACTGCCCGATTAGGAGAGTACGACACAAAAAATGAAAGAGACTGCATAGACGACGTATGCGCAGACCCTGTCGTAGAAATCCCTGTACACAGAGCATATCCACATCCCGGCTATGTAGATAGCAATAAAAATAAGAAGGACGACATCGCGATCATCAGGCTAGCGAGACGAGCCAGGTTTACAAGTAAGTTTTAAAACATTAGCATTGGTAGATAACAGAAAAAAACATATTAATATAAATGCGAAAGTGAGTTTTTTATAATACTTATACGCTTTACCAATCATCATGAAATATTGCACACGCGTTGTCAGAGGTACAGAAAAAGACATAGGTCTTTTATCTAGTAGGTATACAAATAAACTGTTTTATTTTAATCTTTATTTTTCTTTCCAATAGAAAATAACATTGAATATAGATATCATTACGATGCCACTCATAAGAAAATATTAACCGGAATTAAATGCAGCATCATGCGTGGCTAAAATTCATTGTGAATATACTACTCAAAAGAAAATAGGCTATATGGTTATCCATACAAATGAGCTAATTTCTGAAAGATTTTTTAGACTAACACATGGCGAATTGGAGAAATTATAAGGTAAATTCGACAGTAAAAGCAAGTTGACTATAACAGCTATCGAAAATATCAAATTCAAATAAAATCTGATTAAATTTATTACAAAAATACCTTTCAGAAGTTAGCTCTTTTGTATATAAAACCATAATTAATATAGTGGCCCCTATTTTCTTTTGAGCAGTATACCTACTATTGTTCTGCGTATTCTTCAGTGATTGGCGGTTCTGCATATTCTTTGGTGATTGACGCGTAACTTCAATCACTTTAACTTACTAGTTAATGGTTGTTTCATCTTTGCGTTATACCTAATTTAAATGGGATTCCAGCTAGAGCCCAAGTTTATAATAAGGTTTGAGCTAGCTTTGTTGTTTTGCAAACAACAGACTGAATTGGATAAGTTTTAAACATTTAAGTTTTGATAGTCCAATAGCGTGTAATACAATCAACATTATTTGATTACGAGTCAGTTGAATTTTACCCACAAGAATTTACACTAGCTAAAAATATTTTAGCTATTGTTAAGTATTAAAATAACACAACACACAACTATTGACGTTTAGCAAAATATTGATCTTTAGCACCCAAAATATAAGAAATGCACAAACGTAAATATTATTATAATAATAGTAATTGAATGCATTTTAATATTGATTTAATTATTAAACTAATTAACGAAGTAAAAAATTGTTACTTTGACCGAGAACTTCTCTGCTACCTGCTGTAAAGTAGGTACGCAAAATCAGCCTTGCCACATCTCGGGTTTTCGGGTTCGATAGGTATCCATTTTCTCAATTTGATCAAAAAAGAAAAAACTACTTTCCTTTTGTTGTCTTCTGGATTGTTCTTTTATCTAGATTTCCATTACAAAGTGTTACTTATTTAAGGATCAAAGTAGGGTGATGGCCTTTCAATACTTATTCGTACTTTACTATATTCATATTTACAGATGTGTATGTTTTTTTACAGATTACGTGAAGCCTATCTGTTTACCAGATTCAAGAACGAGGGTGGGGACCGGATACGAGGTGTTTGTTGCCGGTTGGGGAAAAACCTTGACAGGTAATATCAATATCGATTTTCTACCCATTACACGACAAATTACAGGAATTCAAAGTTAGTTATCATGAGGAAAACGGTTTTGTCAGCCATAATAGATCTACCTCAAAATTATTTTAAAGTAGATTTCCACAGATTTGTTGTTGAAGGGATTGAACCGGAACCGCAGGCTGCTTTACGCAATTTAAAACATATTTTTAACTTTAGTCATAAAATAAATAGGTACGTGGAATTATTCGACGGATCATTACAGGAACTTGAGGAATGTATCATACATTTTTTATAAGTTCATTGTGTCATTCAACTTCTTTTACAGATTTTTTGTTTTATTACAAAATGTGTTGAATATAATAATTATTGTCTTGTAGTGTTTGTTAATCACTTTATTGATATAAAGTGTCATATATTCATATTGACAAACGTAGATCGATCTTTTAATCGAGTTTATCAATCACACGCGGTATTATAGGTCATAGGTCTTAAATATCATCTGCGTCACTTAAGTTAAACTAAACTGTAAATTCCTTTTGTTTGGTCGAATTTCGAATTTTCACACTTTTAGCACAAAATATAAGATAGACACTTTTTTCAATTACAATTACAATTTTTTTTTTTTCTTTAGCGAGGTTTTCCTTGCACGCAGACGTGGGCATTTCGTATAATGCAATCTCAGGCCTAAGAAGTAGTTCCTAGCACAACAAAACTAATGACGGTAGCATTTTAACCGACTTCAAAAAAAGTAGGAGGTTCTATGTTCGTCTGTTTATTTGTATTTTTTTTTTAAATATGACGAATACAGCCGTGCAAACCTTCTGTCTAACTTTTTAAATTGTGAAATAAGTGTGGGTTGCATCATATTGTAGTTAAGGTTAAAATTAAAATCAAAACTGACAGTAACATCAACGGTGACTTTAGCAGTAGACTTACTGATTAAAGAATTCTTTGCAGGTAAAAATAGCGATGTCAAACTAAAGCTAGGCGTACCAATATTCGACAAAAATGAATGCGTGAACAAATACAGAAAACTTGGCGCCAATCTTATTGACAAACAGTTATGTGCTGGAGGAGTCTTCAGAAAAGACTCGTGCAGAGGCGACTCAGGAGGTCCGCTGATGATGTGGAGGCAAGAGGGATCGTGGGTGTCAGTCGGTGTGGTGTCGTTTGGCTACGGCTGCGGAATGGATGGGTGGCCAGGAGTCTACACGTCAGTAGCCAGTTACACCGACTGGATCCAATCTACTTTGTCATCATCCAATCAGTAAAGACAGTGATACTTTGCATACTATTTTTTTCAGATTTAGGTCAGTTTTTCTGCAGATATTACTTTTGGTTTTAGACTAAGACAGTGAGTTCTTGTGTTACAATGTATTATATTCTAATTTATCAGAGTCATTTTTATTTATTCTTGTAATATAAGATTTTTCTACGATTCGATCGAAAGACTTTTTTGAAATAAACACTTTGAGAGGAGCTCGTTTTTTAATTTTAGTAAACACAAGGTTATTACTATATCCATAACAATGATTACACTTGGGAGGAAAATAATTATCCGGTTGTATAATATTACAATTTACATTTTAGTGCGTAGGTACCATGACGCTCGTGAGTACATAATATCTATTGTTTTATTGTTATACTTTAAGTTGCAAAATATGAAAAACTATAATAAATACTTATTTGTAAATTCACTCATTAAATCAACAATAATACGTTATTACATCGTTTTATAAACGACAACAAGAAAATTTTGGTCAATAACTTTATCTTCCTGTAAGAAAGTCAAGATCTTAGTAAGTATACTATTTAATTATAAACCGTAGATATTAAATAATATTTTTTTATACAACGAGAGCATGAACAATTGGAGTAGCATTTTGAAACAAGTGAGCATAGCTCACGACATTTGCGAGGAAAAACAAAATAATTTAACACACAGCGACAAACACCTGCAAATAAAACAAAATATTAAAATTATGGGAAAATATTTCATAACATTTTTTTGTGAATTATGAATAATTTGCTAATAATAAATATTTATTTGGCTTAATTAAGGACGTAAACATTTATTTATTCCAAAAATGTATATGGATTTCAGCGGCATTAAACCTCTTTGTTGTTACTAAAAAAAATAACTGATCCTCTGTTTACTCGCATATAACTTGCAGTAAGGTACTAATTTAACTTTGTAGGGATAATTCTATTTCGCACTAGTGTGTAATGTTATTACGCACGTGTGTGTTATAGCTTTGTTTATGGCCCTAAAAGCGATGTAATAAAGCTCAATTAACGAACAAGTGTGTGGAAAATTTTATTAAAATACAATAAAAGCACACTGAAACTTTTTACTTTTGCTCGGAATGACTTGTGTGATTTGTCGATAATATTGTCTATATTTACCGATATTGATTTATACTATAGATACTACATGATCTAATTGGCTACATACAAAATACAACATTAATAAGTATCAGACAACGGACTCATTAATTACTTGACTTGACGCGATTCCGACGACATTACGGTAGGTAAGTAGCTTGAGCGGATTTTCCGTTTTGTACGAAATAGGGAAAACCATAGTATACTCCGTATGCATTCTGTATTGATCAGAGCCACATGCGATAAAAAACAAGGTACAAGAGAGAATATAAAATTAGAACGATAATGGATTTTGAATGTATAAAATCTATATAATTATAAATAAACCGCCGAAATGTATGTAGGTAAACTTCAGAATGACTGCACCAAATTAGATAAAAGTATTTTTGTAACACGTTGTGTAACTAATAGATGGCGCCACCCGTGTGAAGCCGGGGCGGGAAGCTAGTGATTAATTAATAAAGGTCATCTAAGTGCATTTTTTTTAGTTTAATAGTGTTTTTTCTGTGTCATAAAATACAAACTCTGTGTGTTCGCTGTGATGTCAAACTTGTTTTTGGGATGACGTTAAAAAGGTTCGACGACCTCCGTGGTCGAGTGATTTGCACGCCGGTTTTCAAGGCGTCATCATCTCTTAAGGTCCCAATTTCGATCCTCGGATGGGTCAATGTAAAAAAAAATACTTTCTATATTGACTCAGGTCTGGGTATTTGTAGTGCCACAGTTTGTCTCTGATTCCCATAAAACAAGTGCTTTAGCTACTTACTTTGGTATCGGAGCAATGTATGTGATGTTGTTAAATATTTATATTTATTTGAAACAAAATGTGTGTAGGTACGTCGCTGCTGAAAGGTTAGAACTATTTATTATGCACCTATACTTAGTCAAAGGTTAGGTAATGTTGATCTTCCTTTATTCACTTAAATATTAAAAAGGTTTATAACTAAGTATCCAGATTGTATACATTTTACATTATTGCATTTAGGTAAATGTAGTACAAATAAAAATACAAGTAAAAATGTAGTAGTAAATGTAGGTACATTGCAATACCTTGAAGTAAACATGGTGCAACATCTGCATTGCGACTTAAAGTTGCAGCATGTGAAAACTGAAGCGTCTAATGTAAATACAGATATGTCTAAAATATTGAAATATGGTAAAAGATCTCGGCATCAGGCACCGACTGTCGTGAGTTATCGATGGCCGTAAGCAATATTTATGGTCGTCTCCGAGTGGCCGCGTTTGACGCCCCTGTTATTTGCCAAGCATCTCTGCTTGATTTATTGGCGCCTGGTACTTTCAATTTTGATACAATGTTAAATCGGCTGATAGATTGAAAAGATTTTTTGCCACGAAATAAACAATACGATTAAGTTAAATACTTGTTAAATAACTTATTATGCAACGATTTTTACTAATGCATAAAGTTCTTCTAAGAAAACTTTATTTACGCACTAAAAAAAATACTTTAGTAAAACGAAATAGCTGCGAGAAAAAACAAAAACTTGCTTACATTACTCACCCAAAGAAATCAACGCTATAATTACGAAAGCAAACGTCAAGTTACGCAAACTTCGAAATAAACACATCCCTATTTTAGGATTCGTTCAATGCGTTTTCCTTAAAAGCTTTTTTTGGCTACAACTTATTAATACAAATGACTGTGGACGAGTCATCGACATTGCAAATAAATCAAGTGCGAAGCGACGTATGTGCAATTCTTATTTCCGTTGAAATAGAGATCAAATTTGTTTGACGACTTTCATCGGTTGATGGTTTACTTCGGTCATTAGTTTGTCGTCTGGTAAATAAACGAGCATTGGTCCTTCATTTACTTAATCAGGAGTTTATCTTATGCGGGGTGCGTGAAGGAAACAAATGAAAAGTACTTATTTACTTGCAAATTGAGTTGAAGACGTTTGGTTTAGTAAAAGTTTTGACTTTCACTAATTTATAAAAACGACGAATAAAAATGAATTCGGGAAAACTAACACCAATCTATTCACTTTATGGGTTTAAGGCTGTCACTGTCATAACATAACAACAACGAAAACTTTGTAAGAAAAAAATTGCCAGATAAGTAAAATAGAATGCCTTGTAAAATCTTGTATTAATTTTATTAGCTGGTGAAATTGATTTCAAATAATATGCTTTTTGTGACGATTGTTGAATTGAAATTGCCTTTTTAGTAACAGATAGAATACCTACTAAAACAAATAATAAACATCCATGACTCGGGAATAAAATTACTACACTACCTACCTACGTAAACATTTACCCCTTCCTGCCAAGATTTGAACCTGGGATATTGACAAATTATTTAACTATAGAATATACGTATTTCAGGGATCTTTTAAATTCTATTTTTTTTAAAGGTTACAAACGAGTAATAATATTAATAATGTAAATATGTAGGTACTATAAGTCTACCTTTTCATATTTCAGTCTGAAAACGCCCTTTGAAACGGTTTGAAATACCTAGACGAATTTATTTAATGCCATGGGACGAGACATCAAAGAGATTCGGCTATTGGAGTTTGATGGGCAGAACAGACAGCCTCACTTTTGATCATAGCCAAGTTATTTTCTAAACTCAGATATTATAACTTTATGCAAATGTGAAAAAACACTACGTTTTGTTTAATTATAAGTTTAAAGTTACTGCAATTATTTTTAAGAATAAATAAATATAAATATTTAACAACATCACATTCATTGCTCCGATTCCAAAGTAAGTAGCTAAAGCACTTGTGTTATGGAAATCAGAGACAACGGTGGTATCACAAACACCCAGACCTGAGCCAATATAGAAAAGTTCGTTTTCTAAATTGACCCAACCGGGGATCGAACCTGGGACCTCAGAGATGGCGACACCTTGAAAACCGGTGTACAAAGCCACTGAGCCAATATAGAAATGTTCGTTTTCTAAATTGGCCCAACCGGGGATCGAACCCGGGACCTCAGAGATGGCGACACCTTGAAAACCGGTGTACAAAGCCACTCGACCAAGGAGGTCGTCAAGAAAACCAACATAAATAGTACCAATTTTTGGCACGTATATCGAAGATGTTCAGATAATAATTAATTGCATAAATTAAATTGTTAAGTACATGATAAAAAATGATTGGCATTATTTGTATTACAAATGAAATCAATCCAATCCTTTGAAACTTATTTGATATCGGCAATCCGATAAAAAACCGCGTAGATTATCCAACTTATTCCAACTACAGACAGAGTGAGAGACTAGTTGTTACAAAAATAGTAAGACCAGTTTAGTAGTTTTTGTGGTTAAAAATTCTAAATATATATAGGAAAATATTGTGTTCCGGCAGCTAGATGTAACATAGGTAGCCCAGTTCATCAGTGGTGAAGGATTTCGAATGGAATTCGAATTTACGTCAAGTGATTAAGATCAAGCTTTCTCAGTGTGGTTGAAAAAGACATCAAATAAGCAGATTACAGATCTCTTGTATTCAATTTAACAAACAAAAACCTACAAAATACAGTTTTACCGGCTCAGCTGTGCCCCATCTACTACTACATGTTTCTAATTCCGTGACAATTGGTAAAGCTTTTTTTTATTCACAACGGGTTAGCGCTTGGCCTTCACCTCACCTGATGTTAAATGACGATAAGGCCGAAGGTGGAAGCGCACTACACCCGGAATCCTCACCACTGAGGAACTGGCTATCTTACCGCCGGAACACAACAAATTTTAAATTGTTGTTATGGCGTCAGACTTAGGTAAGATGATGGTAGCTAGCCAGGCGGACTTGAAATAAGCCCTACCACCAACCAAACCGAGTACAAATGAAGCCCAATCCTGGGAATCGAACCCCTGCGTCTTACACGGGTGGGTGAACCACTAGACCACAGAGGCGGTTAAAAAAATGCCTACCTGAAAAGACTAGCAATTCATTTCTAATCTGTTTAAAAACAGTATCAATTTTGCCTCGTAACGATTGCTTATTTTTTTTTATTTATTATATATATTACGAGATTATATTACGCTTATTTTGGTTACGAGATTCAACTTTTTGTGTCCAAAGCTAACAAAGAACCCAAATTGCAGACCCAAGCATCAGGTGTAAGTAGATAATTAAACAGGGCGGTTTTCGGGTGTTGCTTTATAGCGATATAAAGAAAGCCACCGTATAAAGTTCTACGTAAATCGGTTTACGATCGTGTGTGCTCCTGGAGACATAAAGGAGAATTAATAAGGCTATTCCGTGAAGCGATTCAGCAGATAGATAGCCGACCTTATTGGCCCTGTTTCACCCGGACTCTAATGCAACTATTACAATTAATATTGAAGTAGTTTAGAACAACACCATGTCAGTAAGTATTAGTTGTAAGGTAAGCATTATACAAGGTGTTACAAAAATGCCGAATATGGTATATAGGGACCATCAAACTGAACAACTTTTACTATGGGACCAACTCTGAAATTGCGATAAAAAAATCAGCTGTTTCATACATTTTGATATTTTCGATTTTAATTTTTGTATGAAACAGCTGATTTTTTTTTCGCGATTTCATAGTTGGTCCCATAGTAAAAGTTGTTCAGTTTGATGGTCCCTATATACCATATTCGGCATTAGGGGTATTTTTGTAACACCTTGTATTTTGGTTACGTAACTTTTAGTCAAAGAAGTTGTTGACCGCTACTGAATCAAAGATGCGCTGCCATCATTGACTGCTATTGGCAGCATCACTAATTTCTTATCTGATAGCTAAATAGGTACTAATATTTAATATAATCAGGCGTTACTTTGCAGAAAAGTCCATTATAATGGATACAATAGCAATAACTTTCACAACACAGATGATACAATATGCAAGTAATCTTTACATCGCCTACAGGCCCGCAAATAAATAAACAAGCAAATACCTGGGCCCTATTCAATAAACGTGACAATTTGTCACCTGTCATGACAATTGTATATCCATTGCGTCAACCAACTTGAAAATAGCACAAACAATTCATAGCTACACAGCAATGTAAATCAAATTATCATGACGGTTGACAAATTGTCACGTTTTTTAAATAAGGGCCAGCTGACACTGACAGCAATACACCCTGCACTTATACAAGGTGTTACAAAAATACCCCTAATGCCGAATATGGTATATAGGGACCATCAAACTGAACAACTTTTACTATAGGACCAAATCTGAAATCGCGAAAAAAAAAACAGCTGTTTCATACAAAAATTAAAATCGAAAATATCAAAATGTATGAAACAGCTGATATTTTTTTTTGCGATTTCAGAGTTGGCCCCATAGTAAAAGTTGATCAGTTTGATGGTCCCTATATACCATATTCGGCATTAGGGGTACTTTTGTAACACGTTGTATATTACCTACTCTACATTGTGTTTCGCCCCTCCACGGAACATCGTCAGGAGCTGTTTGACAGTGTAAAGCCAAGCACCGAGTCACTGCTCGGCCTCGATGATGATCTTCTGAAATCAATAGAAAATTAAAAGCTAGCTAAATATCGCGCATATCGCCACAGTCTATATTTTCACTTTATTTCAAATTAGTTACCAAAGAGTCCGAGTGCGACAAGTCCCTAAGTAAGCTCATGTAACTATACGAAGATATTGAAAGTTATCGATTTTGAAAACGATTCCAGTAAAGTCTCTTTATTGAACTGTTAAAGATAAATATATAATGCATTCCAGCAATACCTGACTAAGCGCTTTTTTATGAACACATAAATCTGTTGCAAAATCTACTAAAAATAATCGAAGCTGGTATGAAGTGCTTATTTTAAAATCGTTGTATGTAAATAAGTATTTTTGGGCAATATATTCTCGAGGCGTTAAACACAACCTTTAGAGAGATTTACCACAGCTGAGCGGTCAGAGCATTGGACCGGATATCCAAAGGTCGCGAGTTCGATTCCCGTCCGAGAACTTGATCTGGTGCGAGTCGTATTTTTTCTAGTATATTATTTGGTATTATATAAAATAGCATTGTGAATGCTTAAATCTCAAAAAAAATTAAAAATTACCTACATGTACTTAAATAGGTATACAAAGATATTGATTCTACTCTACTAGCTTGTAATAAAAATAAACATTAAAACATTGAAACTAGGGAATCCTCTAGTCTGATACTGAAATGTTTAACAATACCACAGAGTATACTATAGTACACAATACTCCTTAAGTACATCAACCCCTCACTTAAACTCACTAAAAGCTCTACATAAACTCAACATTGCATGTGTAAATAAAAGACTTTGCCCGAATCAATTTAAAAGGCGCCTTAAAAGAAGGTGAAGACGTTATCTTAAACTGCCATGAAGGAAATTCAAATGTACTATTTTATGGACACTAACTATAAAAGTAAAATGTAAAACCCACCCCCGATGGGTGGGTTCGAACAGTTAGATTTGCCCATCAAGTCTGGGAGCACTCAAAAATCCATTTAAAGAATACACATTTTATGCCTTTCGTATAGATTTTTACTTAGGTGTTCGATAACTGAATGTAGCTCTTTTTAATTAATTAGATGACTTTGAAAACTAACATCATGCAATGATGATAATGATGTGTACCTACTATTTGTAAGAATAATAATTTATGTAGGTCTGTAGGTATATTATAAAAAACTTTATGCTGTCTGTCAAATTATTTTCAAAAAAATATTCTTACCTACCTACTTATCTGAATTCTGAAATAATCTGTGCGGAAAGAGAACCGTCATGGGATTTGTGATTGATAACATGATTATGACATGTTGACGGCACTTTTACTTCATTATAGTGCGACTATCTTGACTTGATAAATATAAATAGAATTATTACAGTCGCACTATAATGACGTAAAAGTGCCGTCAACATGACAAAAACCGTAATCAAGCACAGTCATATCCCATGACGGTTCTCTTTCAGCACAGACTCTATTGACGGGGAATCAAACCTTCAAAGACTTTACGATTCCGGTGGCACACTATTTAGACTTATGCCACCGCATTCGCATAAATTAGAATTCATTGTTATTAGCTTTAATGCCGTAACACTAAATTTAATATCAATCCATGAGATCGTTTGAAAAGGGTGCTTTTATTCGCTTCGCATCTCTGCTGAATAGCTCTCTTTTATATCCATAATCTAAGGGTGTTTGCATAACCTATTAAATAGTTATAGACCGTAAAAGCTTTAGCTACCTATGCAAAAGAATACATTAACAGTAAAATGTTACTGTTAGTTACTGAAAGTAAAAAATATTTGTTTATTAAGGTAAGAACAGTAAAAATAGTGAGTAATCTCTTTTCACGATTAAAGCAAACCATGTCTAGACGATAATAAGATAAATAGAAACAAAAAAAAACTATTATTTAAAATGTTATTGAATAAAATAATATATTATATTTATTATGTATTTA
Source organism: Catoptria pinella (assembly GCA_963556745.1). Lineage (NCBI taxonomy): Eukaryota > Metazoa > Arthropoda > Insecta > Lepidoptera > Crambidae > Catoptria > Catoptria pinella. The sequence goes on from OY750765.1 coordinate 9,688,272, forward strand.
CCTATTTTATCACTTAAAAAAAATAATATCGGAATGGATCTTCTTTCATTTTAGTCAATATAGCTGCGAGTTGATTATGACATAGCATTGAACATTAAATATTTATTAACTTAATAATTAGAAATAAAACACTTTTTACGGATTACAGTGCGTATATTATTAATTCAGGTGTTGTTTTAGAATTATTTAGTTTGTATTTATTGGTTTTCAGAATTCCCGACGTTTGGACACCTTTCCAGGGGCCGTGGTCACGGGAGGACTAAGGCAAAAAGGCTGCTCATAATTTTATGAAATTACCCGCTCGAAACTTTATAAAAATGTAGTTAGTTTGTTTAACTTTTCATTAAAAAGATATTTAAAATGTACTGTATTTTATTGAAAATTCTAAAAATCCTGAGATTTTCAAAATCCGGCCGCAATCCTAAGAAAAGTCCAAAAATCCTGAGATATGGTAACCCTAGTTGCATCAAACCTATTCTCAATTACAAAGCGGAATTAAATGCAACATTATATTTCTAACATCACCTTTAGGCGGGATTGTTGTTATTATTATCAACCATTAAAGGCGTAACACTGCTCAGCTCAGCCCCAGGCAGACTGTCAAACTGCTTAGTGGTTAGTTTTAATCGCAAGTCATAACCGTTTACAACGCAATAATAATTTAAGTCTGGTAAACGAGATGGGTCCGAATATGATATTAATGTGTTCGAATCATTTGTGATTGTATTGCTGGGTGTGTTATTCGAATGGCGTACCTACCTATTTGGCGATTTCAAATTTGGAATAATTTATAACACTATTAAATTTAGATTTTTCGTATTCACAATGCTATTTTTATATTAAGATAAATAATATTAGAAAAAATCGACTCACCCGTAGCACCTCAGACGGGACTCGAACCCGCACCCTTGGGATTCCGGCCCAATGCACTGACCAATTATGCTACCGAGTCGCCAGTGGGAGCGGCGAAATTTTCTAGTACTTTTTACTTCTTCGCTGCAAGCCAGCGCAATTTCATCAATGTGAGGAAATACCCCCACATTCGAAAGAAACATCTTTCCAGAAAATTTCGCCGCTCCCACTGGCGACTCGGTAGCATAATTGGTCAGTGCATTGGGCCGGAATCCCAAGGGTGCGGGTTCGAGTCCCGTCTGAGGTGCTACGGGTGAGTCGATTTTTTCTAGTATATTTTCTAATATTATTTATCTTAATTTAAAACACTTTTATGATGTCTGAGGATGAATTTAGATATAGTCCTTACTAATATTATTAATGCGAAAGTCAATTTGTTTGTTTGTTTGTTACGTCGTCACTTCTTAACTACTGAACCAATCATCATGAAATTGTCGTGCATGCACGTTGTCAGGGGTACGGTAAGGAAATAGGGTACCTTTCATCCCAAAAAAAAATGTTCCCGAGGGATAGCAAAAAAACTTTCCACGCAGACGAAGTCGCGGGCGGTCGCTAGTTGTATTAAATTGCATTCAATGTACTGTGAAGCCGTGGCATCATAATATGCGAAATATTTTGTATCTGTAACTCTTTGGTTGAGTTGCAGATAGAAGAAAAAAGGATTCATTATTATTTTGAAATGCGAACGGCAGTTCCTTATTTTTGTTTTATAGATGATTCTAGATTCTAGGCTGCGCCTTTCTGGTCGCAAGTTATGTCAATACTACAACTAGTGGCTCTGTAAGCTGTAAACCCTGCTATTGCGTCATTTTTTGAAATAGCTGTAATATGATTTCTCCAAATATCTCCGTCGTTTTGAACGATTTCGAAAAACGGATCGACAATCAAGTTATATTTATTTATCAAACCTGCTTACAAAATTTCACGAGAATCGGTTGAGAAATGCGACCTGTAGAGGAGAACAAACAGACAGCTGGACGAAGGACATACCTACGAAAGCATTTTTGCCCAAGCTGAAACGGAAACGATTCGCTCGCGCTTCGCGCTAACTCGGTCAAAAATAAATAGAGCAAGAGAAATTTTATTTTTTATTTTAAAGGCTTCACCACTACCCTTTGAGTCAAAGGATAGAAAATCTATTGTTTGCCAGTCTTCGCAAATCAACGGGTTAATAAAAGATTTTTCTTACATTTTGTAACAAAATTTTTTTGATGTTTACCTAGAAATTAACTTGCGAAAAACTTCAACACGAAAAACGTCTTTCTTTTCTTATACAGAAATTTACATTTACCTCCGTGGTCGAGTGGCTTTGTACACCGGTTTTCAAGGTGTCGTCATCTCTGAGGTCTCTGGGGGTTCGATCCCCGGTTGGGTCAATTTAGAAAACGAACTTTTCTATATTGGCTCATGTCTGGGTGTTAGTGATACCATCGTTGTTCTGATTTCCATAACAAAAGTGCTTTAGCTACTTACTTTGGAATCGGAACAATGTATGTGATGTTGTCACTTTATTTACGTGTAGGTACTTATATTTTAAAACCTTGCATAACTATTATGACGTAACAATAATAATTAAAGAATTTTTATTATTAGTCGTTGTTATTATTGTGTCTAGTAGTCACGTCTAAAAATATGTATGCAAGTTTAGAACTTTGTCACTTTGATATCATTTAATTTTTGTCATTGATTTCTGTTCCTAAAAGTCGCCTTAGAGTGACAAAGTTCTAAACTGCACTGTCTACAGAAATATAGATAGGAAAAAATGCGTTGAATGGGATGTCATAACTAAATAAAGGGAAATATTTTATCCAAATAAGTAGGTAAGTTAATTATAAAGCTTAAGCTAGCATATTTATATTCCCCTTAATTACTTAATTACCACACAATATCACAACTGTAACAAAATTATGTAAAATGTAAAGAATAAGTATTAATTCACCAATAACAAAAACAACACCACTGCGTAGGGATGATGTCATCCTGAAGGGAGAGAAATGACGTCACGGCTTCTACTGGGGGTTTGTGAGTCAGCGGGTCACACCCTTTTCTACAAGTACTTTATTTAGTATTACAGATTATGACGTAACATTTCAAAATACCTACCTGTTTATGGGCAAGATCTCAAAATTACTCATTCGCACTATAATGTTCTAAAGTCGTAGAAGGTATAATGATCTCTGTCATAATTTTCAAGCAGAAAAAGACTTATAAAATATTAAAAAAAAAAAATTGATACAACCGGGAATCGATCTATTGGAAACTCAGATCTGACATCAGCAGATTGGGATAGAGGATATATCCACTCGATCAAAAATATGTTCGTGTAACTTAGGTCGAAATTTATGTACGACTGAATAACCACTCATAATAAATAAATGCTTGGACAATTTCACACAGCGCTATTTAGCCCCAAATTAAACAAAGCTTGTAGGTAATATGGGTCCTAGAACACTGATATATTTTTTAAATATATACTTATTTATACATAGCAACACCCAGACCCGACACAGCAATTAAAATTTTATCATTTAAATTTCTGCCCAGCCGGGAATCGAACCTGGGACCTCTTGCGTGGCAGACCGGCATTTTGACCATTGCACCACCCAGGTCTATAAGTAAGTATTTACATGTCAAATTTTATAAAAATAAAAAGTCCTCAATTAAAAGCAACAAATCGAAACAACTTAACATAACATTGCGGTTACTACCCTCTCAGGCGTTTATGAACAAAAGAATATCCTTCGTTTATCAATCGTGACAATTAAACCCTATTGCTTTTAAGAAAGAGATCAAAATCAGTTAACACAGGGTAGTAGTATCTAGATAGAAAAATCACCTTCAAAGGGTGCAATTACTAAGATTAAAGGTTCTCTATGGGCGATAAATCAGACAGCTGGACTATCGTAGCTAGGTAACGTTGGGGCGGCATCCGATAAAATTTAATATTAGTAAAAGCCCATAGAAACATAAAATCGTAGCTGTTTTAAGTACGTACATTGATCGTTCGAACCTATGGTAAAGCAATAAAATAACGAATCAACTGGTAGATTAGTTAAATTAGTGATTGCGTTTTCATTCGAGAATATATTTTCTTGAAATAATAAAGCAAAAAATAAATTATAAAGGATTTTATTTTTCTGTCTCTTCAGTTGATTTTATTCAAACTTGTGTGATTAATGGATACGATTCTGATAAATATCGTTTAAAAACTTAATTTAATAAGTAATGTCTCTTTTTTTACTCGACATTGAAAGTTTTGAAAGGGATAAGGCAGGATTTATTTAAGCATAAGTGCTTACATACCTAAGTATTTGTAATTTTTGGCGAGAACCTACAAAATGAACATCTGAAAAGACCTATTATTATTTCAGTTCAGTGGATAAAATAATCAGTTTTCTTCCATTCAACGAAGGCATATCATCTGTTTGACGAATTCACGGCAAAGGTGCCGTGAGTCCACAAAGCAAACATGACTCCAATGCAATCTTATCACTCCATGGAAGCCTGGAGGATTTATTCCCTATTTCGCAAGAAAACGTATTTTTAGACGGAAGACAGAAGGGTAATGTCCTACCAAAGGACAGAGTTTTAGAGTTCCGTACCAAAATGGTAAAAAGGAACAATTATGGTGCGACTCAGTCTGTCTGCATGTCACAGCTGGATATCTCGAGAACTACTAATGCTATCAACTTGAAATTTTGAATAGTTTTAGAAGACGTTTGCCCAAATATTTTGCAAATAAGAGAGAAATAAAAATATTTATATTTATTTTTGCAACAAGGACTGAAAGGGGGTCTTAAAAATTCGCAGTGAGGCTACTAGGACATAATTTATGGGGTATCATATGAAAGAGCGCTGCTTGCATATTCTCAAACATTGAAAAAAACTACGTTAAACTTTTTCACAAAAAAAAAACTTTTTTAGAATGATGGTACGGAACCCCGGTGCGCGAGTCCGACTCTAGAATTGAGAATACTCAATGTTTTCCATGTTCAATGTGTGGTTTTCTATAAAAAAAAACATTGAGTATTCTCAAAACATGAGAAATCATCAAAATTTGTTGTTATAAGGAAAAATGAGATAAAACTATAAAATCAAGACAACTTTGATAACATTGTGTTGTTGTATTGTCCAGCCGACCGGGAATCGAACCCTAGGATTTTCACATCTGACGTCACTAGAATTGGACCATTTTTTTTTTTGTGCGTGGTTAAAACCGTGGTTCACATTTTAACCTTTGCATTCGTAATCGTAACTAACGTAGGTATCTACCTATTTTTCTATTATTTTGACTCTCACTATTTTAGAACTATTAGGAGTTTGTCTGCCTTAATGTGGCTTAGATAGCAAATATTTTTTACAACCGTTTAAAATAATAGGTACCTATCTTAGTATTAACGAATGAAATAATTTATGTATTATAATGTATAGGAAGCGCTGTAAGAACTATGATAAAAACAAAAAATATATAAAACCAGCGTCCACTTACGCCCTACGCCACACGAAGCACGTATCGAAAAGTTGGTAACTGGAGATTTCTCGTCCCCGCCTGACAAACGATTGAAACTCGTGGAACTTGTTAGAAAAGTAAAAGAAGTCGTCGGGACTGTGTTGAGTCCCGTTTCAGCCACAAATAAACTAGTCGATAGAGAGATACAGTGTTTGCACCGATTTGATGTGTTCTTAGTGCTATTCCATTCGAAAAACCAATTAACCATCTAGAAATTTACTTCCGACTTCTGTAATAGATGATAAAATAGCAAATTGGGCTTTAGAATTCAGCCTTTTAACTTTAACCTTTAAACCGAATTTACATTATGAAATTAGTGCCATGCATAATGAAACTAATTTCATGAAACTTGTTGCATTACTTGTGTAACTAGTTTCGTTAAAATAATAATGTCGTGAAATCAACAGTATAGCTGGAAGTAGGGCTCCGTTAGCATCGAAGCTTTAATTGGTAGCACAAAGGCACAGGTGCTTTTGTGACACTAATTTCGCATCGCATTTACACGGTAAAATTAGTTGCATTGCATGAAAATCGTTTTACCAAAAAATTGCGCATGGCACGAAACTATTTTAGTGTTATAAAATTAAGCATGCATTGTAAAACTTGATGTTTACACATACAATTGTTGATGAAATTTGTGTCGCGACATTGATTTTATGCCACTAATTTCGTAATGTACTTAAATTCGGCTTAACAGCTAAGCTATACTGAGATGACCTTATTAATAAACGAAGAATAAATTTACAACTTCGTTAAACCAAAAAGTTTGCTTTAAGATGACGCCTTGAGACGTCAAACGTAAAGAGAAATATTGCTAAGCAATATTTTTGGTTTAGCCAGGGTGTAAACTTATTCTTCGTTTAACTTGATGATAATTTATTAGATTGTTAGGGCCAGTTTCACAAGTTTTAGATATACATACTTCTTTCAGATATGACAGATAGTTTTGTACAATTTCTGTTCCATTTTAAATTAAGCCTGAAGTGTTATTCTGAACTGGACTAAATAGGAGTTAAGGTAAAGTACTAAATTATACTTTTACTTAGAACGCGGTTTTATTTAAGGCTTTTGATGTTTTAAATTGATTTTTGCATAACTGCAGGTGATGTTTCGGCACCTTTGCAGCATCAGGCAGCTGCCGTAGCTCATATAGGTAAGTCCTAAGTAGCATTTATTTATGTATATGATATTCTACTCTACAGCCAAAGTAAAAAAAAAACCTTATTTGTAATATGTTATCTTTAGAGTATACGCATCTATCTGTAAAAGTGTTTTATATCAATAGGTATACTAAATTATCAAATACTTTGGAAAAATATTTGTTAACCTCCTTCCAAGTTTTCGTTGATCGTATTGTACAGTAACAAGCACTGACAGCGTGACAAAGTGGTACAATGGTCGTTCCTTATTTAAGCTACCCAGCTTTATCTTTCAGATCTGTGAGTCGAGATCGTGCAAGAAATCCTCGAACACTTTTGTGTACCCTACATGGGAACTAAACGCTTGTATTTTATTTCCAAGACTTAAGGTTCAAAATCGAAATATTGACTTACAACACGTGTTAACGTGTATCAAGATACTGTATCGGGTCGTGTCTCAGGCATTAAAAATGGCTGTGCCTAACGATTTGGAGGTCTCTTAATTGAATAAGTACCGTCTGGTATCTATTTTATTAGCAAAGAATAATTGTGTACTCAGTCTTTGGACAAAACTTATGAAATAAATAGGTATTGTGCAACATCACATTTGAGCTTACCGACAGCTAGATAAATATTACTTTACACCAGGAAAAGAAACCTGGGATCTCGTAGAAGCAATGACGACTACAAGTCCACCTACGAAGCAACCGGGTCTCGTCTAGACATTAATTTGACATAAAATTAGAAGATTCAAACTTAGATTGCCAGCCACTTGCAAAGTTAACCTCCCGATATTAAAGACCTAAAATCCATTTAGGGTTGTTGAGGGAAAATAAATCAGAGTCGGCGTCGGTTCGACGAACTCTGTACGAGTCGCGAACAATAGAGGAGATGTAAATTATACCGAATGGCTTTGAGGCTTCGCCCGGGACAGAAGTTAGGTGATGCTAAACTTCTTTAAGTTTGGATTGAAATGTGAAAAGTAGTGAGATTAGGACGTCTGAATAAGTTACTAGTCTTGGACCTTGTATATTATTGGGATATTAAACACTAAGCTAGGTAGGTATATTACTTATACGTAAATCAATCGAGTGGCAAGTATTTACCTGCATGTAACAGAACTTATTTTATGATGGTAAACTTCTTTCCTGTTGCGTAAAATACCTAAGTAACTAATTTGGACGCTGGAGAGCGATTTTATAACCAAACTCGCATTCATTTTGAACCTCACTTCACTTCGCGTGAATTTGTTTTGTTTTTTTATTTATATTAGGAAGACCAACAGCCTATTTATTACATAAAATATTGTTGGAAATTAGCTGAATATAAGCTACTTGACCGATTGCAAAAGGTTTTAGGTAGCCACCGCAGCTATCTAAAGCTTTTGTGATTAAAAAAACAGCCTATCATTATCTTATTTATGATTTAAAATTCCCGCGCAGTGAAGTGAGATTCGAAGTGAGGGCGAGATTGGTTACAGAATCGACAGGCTACGTTACGTTGATATTAACTGAATCGAGACCATATTTTCATACTTGCGTTGCAATAAGATTAATTCATACATTCTTTCGTTTAATTAGCCCATTCATAAATAAATCAACTTTTAAATTAGTTCATGATGCTACAACTCTGAGCGCAACACCCATATATTTTTCACATCGTTCTTTAACGGATAAGAAATAAACTTCACATCGGAAAGAAAAAGTGATATAATAGAAGACTCTCTAGACTAGCTGAATGGATTTTAACAGCCGTAGATGTTCACAAACAATACTCAAACGAATTGAAATAAAGCTCTGTGAGGTTCGTTTGTATGACGTTGATTGGTTCGTGGGACGCCTTGCATCCGCGGGCACTGTGAGTCCTCATAGTAATGTTTGTGAATACGGGTGTAAGTTCGTAACGTAACTGGCTGTCTTGTCTACTGATAATGACCGTGAGATTGCTGGTTTTCTAAAATTGTATCGTCACCAAAGTACTACTACTAACTAGGTAATAAAAATAATCACATGGGATATGGGATTCTTGGGTGGTCTGAAGTCTGTGGACCCTGATAGGGTTGCCATTTTTTTGCATCAAATATAGTATTTTCAAGATTATTTATATGTAAAAAGTTCAAAAAATTATAGTAGGTTTAAAATAAATAGGGAATTTAACTTTGAAATTGGCGTTTTGTATGGAGAAATTTGAAGAAGTTGCAATTTCCATACTAACATTTTTCTTAATTTAAACAACCATGAACGCCAATGTTCAAAAATTGTTGGAAAAGAATAAATATCGGCCAACAACGAATTTAGTGGTCATTTCTGCTAACAAATAGGAGTCTCTTAAAAGGTACCTTTTTAACGTTATGGAAAGAAAATTATAAATATTTTTATTGCTGATAGTTTAGGTCGTCACATAATAATCATAATTCGAAATAATAACTAGCAAATGAATCATCTTTTAACATAGACCTCTGTGAATAAGACAGAAAAGCGCCAATTTCAGACTTGAACCTTTTAAATAATATTTTTTGCTGCTTTGGTACCTATTATATGCCTTATCTTGTTTATTTTTTTCACGTCATGAAAGAATATGGGAGTTTTGCCGCATCTATATTTTTTCAAAAAATATAGTAGTAAGCAAAAAAATGTAGTAGTAAGCAAAAAATATAGTAATACAGTAGGATATTATATTATATAGTAGGATTGGCAACCCTAACCATGATCGTCAGGATGTGAATATCCACAATTGGACATTGTCACCTACAATGCTATTAATTTAACAATGTACAACTGAAGTAACTAACATCAGAGCGCTTGCGTTACAAAACGACGTTTTTAATCTGTAAAAAAATATCTTTGCCATTCATTCTCGAATGAAGTTGCAGCGGGTCACTGTATTTTGTCAATTTAATTGTATTGTAAGCTTTGAGCCTTTTTCAACAAAATTTCAGGAAATAATTGCTAGGTCATACTTTTAGTTCTAAAGCTTCGTTACAAAACTGTTAATTTTTCACGTTCAGATATTCCAAGTAGGTACTTACTTATCATCAAGAGTTGCTGTCGTAAAATAAACTAAAATCACTAATTCGATACGTCGTTGTGGCCATAGGAAATAGGGATAAGCTGCTTATTTTTAAAGGCCAATTTATAAAACTTGAACTATAAACTTATCATTCCGAACAATACCCATGAGTAACATGCCATAAAAAAAACAGGCAAAACGAGTCCTCGAAACAAGACTAGCCTAAAAATAAATTATATTTTCGCCGTAAACAAAGAATCAGTTATTCGGTTCCGAACAAACGCCTCGTAAAGCCATCATACATATTTCTTGTTCTTCGAAATCTGGAGCAGAACGTCCCATAAAAGTATCTAATAATTAGCTGGGGTGACATCACGTTCTAGCGATTTTCTAAAAGGCCCCTTTGTCTCGGAAGCTGACAGATACGGCGTAAATCTCAACTCATGACAACCGTGGAGATAAATCCGAACTTAGAAATTATTTGTTAGGGTTCCGTGGAGGGCGCCACTAAGCTGTCATTAATAAAAACAACCGGACAAGTATTATGTCTTGATTCTCTATTCAGAAAGACGTCAGTCAAAGTTATTAAGTGATCTTTTCATCTTATGTTTCTCTTTAAATAAAGAAAGATAATTATAAACTCTTTTGTTTATTGTTACGGCTAAGTTGCACAAGTTTTATACTACTTAATTGCTTATTTTTTAATTGCCTGTGAAATGTTTGTAGAGTATTCAGAATAGTATTAATTTGCAGTGCGACTGAAACCTGCCCTTCTGTTGTCTAATTTCAAAATCTATCGCAATCGCTTTCAAGATGTAACACATTGATGCTTCTTTTTGGCATAAATAAAAACTTACCAAAGAAATGCAGCAATGTGTCACATCCATCTGTCAAATGAAAGCGATTGCGATAGATTTTAAAATTAGACAATTAGCCCCCTGGATCGAAGGAAGCCCATTGTGATTTAACTAATTGGAAGTCAGCTAACACTTCTTTTTGGGTTAACTAACATTTCTTAGACTTTTAACCCTGCACTTCACTCGACAGTAGAAACATATGAAATTCCATATTTCTTACCACAATGCTGCTTCCTATTCTTCAAAAAGGGGCATGCGGACCTTTAGGAATGCCTAATAATGCCTAAACAGTCAAAACCCTTATGAAATGTTCTTATGTCAACTCACACTTATCCATCCTCCGATTCTTTGTCTCCAAAAGTTACGTCATCACCAGCAACCAAACATCGACATAGTGGTGAATGACGAAACGGTTTCGCGGCTGCGCAAGAGTTTATTTGTACAGGCTGCAGATAAATATCCCTTCGTGAGAGAGAGTGCGATTAAAAAATAAACATACGTATATACGCTGCAACGAAACGTAAAACGAAACGAGATGCGGTATTGTTGGTAACGCATGAATGGTTTCATTGGAGGTCAAAGTTGTACAGAATAAATAAATGATAAGTAGAATTAAAGATAAAACTTGGAATGATGTAATCCCAAACCAAAATTAAGCGCGACACATTTTACCAATTTCTTTTTACTGTTATCATCAATTACCTGTTGAAAGTTTAAAAAAAATATTAAGCATTTATAAAAAGTCTCTAAACAACTTTTGATATAAAAACAGGATCCGAATTCGATCTAACATTAAATCAACTATTTCACAAAAAGTTAAATGGCTAATTGAATTAATATCTAATAAATCAATACTCGCATCGACAGTTCCGATCAACAAAAAACTTGGACCCAGTAGCTTCGAGTTGATAAAAAATATGTTTTTTGTCATCTAAAGACTTTATTTAAAACTGCTGGTACATTATAAGTATTAAAAGTAATTTTATTTAAGACATTGGTTCCTATTAATAAATACTCAAACAAGTATATTTTTACCTTCCGGATAATTACAATATCACCAGAATCAATTATTTAAAATATTATTATTGAACATGTAAGTAACAACTTCGAAGAGATGTTACATGTTTCCTGTAAAGTTCGAGGGCGGTTTGATAAGTTTTTGACTTTGGAAAAAAAAGAAACACTTTTTTTCATAATTTATTTTTGTTTCATAAAAAGAAACTCCTTACAAAGCTTTACGCTATAATTATTATTAAAAATTTGGCAAAAGATTATTACTTTTGGAAACAAAACGTTCAAGTGACTTCTAACTTTTCTTAATGACCCTGTCGACCCTCTCGGCTGCACTCATGACATCAATACTCATCGAATTACGGTACGAATTATTGCCTTTCCTTTCCTATTCTCTAGATTTAGCCTGCTAGAGATTTTTTCTCCTACCAAACATAAACAACTGTCGTGGCAAGCAAAGATTTTAATCAAGCCAAAAGGTGGTGCCTGAAATGGGCCCTCAATCAGTTACAACATTTTTCAGTCGATGTAAGAAAAAATTAGTAGGAACTTCGTTGGACTGAGTACACAGAGCTACAAAAAGCTGAAAACGCTGTTTTTTTTTGTTGAGTTCCAGAGTTGGCTCCATAGTAAAAGTTGTTCATGTTCATGAGCACAATCACCACCTAAGAGGTTTTGCGTTTATTCATTAACACGTTGTATAACTAGTATTAACGAAAAAAAAACAAATACAAGAAAATGCTATAAAAGTCTGTTCCCAACATTCGTCACTTTCCCGTCACCTTCGCATTGTGAACCGAAATAGGTACAGTTAATTGCGCCGATGACGTTAAAATATAACTGGTAGTAATTACGACAAGACGCTATGTGTTTGACAAAGACGCGAGTCCTGGGGCGGGCGTCACAAACAGGAATAGAACACCCCTTCGAGCTTCGCGACAAGGTTTTTCCCATTAGCCAGCAAAATAATTTATTACACAGTTTGATACAGTCTTACAATTTTTTTTTTTATTTTTTTTCTTCCAGCTTCATCATCAGACCTTGATGGACACCATCTTCCATCAGAGTACGAATAAAACGAGCTCAAACTCGATGAGGTTTTGTGATTTTATAATGGAGTACCTGTGGCCTTCTTCCGGTTCCATCACCAGATCCTGTAGAAGTAAGAACCCCAACAGAGTTCCTGTAAAGACGAATCAAATGAGCTCAAACTCGATAGTATTGTAAAATTATAGCCCGCTGTGGGATTTAACATATAACATAATTATGTTTTTAATGTAAAGACCTCCATCGTAGAAGGTTTTTTTCACGATTCTGACAAACAGTAAATAAATCTACGTTCGCAAACGCACAATGTTGTTTCTGACCAACGGAAGTGTACCAAGACGAGGTGTTTCCAATTTACAAAGACGACATCTCTAATGCGCTACAAGATTTACAGTCTGTATTAATTTAAAAACCCGTCTGGGATGACATAAGGTGCTATATTTGAAATCCTCATTTAAATCTCTAAAACAATTGCAGAGTGCAATAAAAGCAATGGATTCATTACATCGATTTGAGGCCGAAGCAATTCATATGTTTGATCATGACCCGGATATAATATGAAAATAATGAGGACGCATCTTTGAATGTGTAGTGCTTTGATCTTGAATCATATATAAATAGTATTTAAAGAATGTGAAGTATGCACCTCTTTGCACTGCGTTTGAAATATTATGGTACTTGACACAATCAATAATAAACTCTAAATCGTTATTATAGTATAACACTACTTCACAAGAAATGCCTATTATACAATAATTTTTGAGATCCATGTCGAGAGACTTTATAACGTGTTATTTAACGTTTATTACGTTTATTATAAAATAAATTGTTATGTAGTCGTAAGAAAATGTGATTGAGCGACATGTTCACTCAGTGATCAAGCTCATTAATAAAGATTTAAAAAATAGACCTCACCAATTTTCCTTACTTTTTTAATACTTAAGAACATAGTCCATTATTTAGGACCAAAAGGACAGGACCGCTTCATTCAACAAATCTGTTCCACCATTTCTTCCGAAGCAAACCAGTTACCCACTAGACAACATCCCACAACCCTAGCAATGAAATATTCTACAAAACGTGGAGAACAACGCAAAGGCAATATTCAGACAGACAGCTCACGTACAAAAGATGTATTAAGACGTTAATTAGTATCAAACACGCGATCTTTGCACAAGAATACTGTTACTTGAGTATAAAACGGCTTAAAGTAAGAGTGCCCATCACCGATGCTCGTAAAGTGGCTGCAATGAAAGAACCGTAAAACAAGGGGAGCCACTGAGGCGAAAATATGATTTTTGTTACGTGCTTTCTCAAAAAATAACGTCTGCATAAAATTCGACGGATTTTGCAAAGATTCTGCACCTGTAGATAAAAATTTTAAGGCTCTTATTATATTCTTTTTAGGGTTGAAAATGAAATACTAACTATGAATCCTACTTTTCCAAGCACTACAACATGTTCGTCTTGCGATGCCAATTTGCTGTTCTACGATCTTTTACAATATAACGTTTAAGTACCGCATAGTATTTTTATAAAAAGTAACGAAGAGTAAGTATATCTAACTATCAAAGCAAAACCACAGAATATACATATAGTAGTACTGCAAAACAGCATTTTTTTATAATTTTATACAAATTTAATCGTATGAAATTACGGGATAAATTTATGATTAATTGCAATTAGCACTTTCGAAGTTGAATTTAAGTGTTGGACTCAGTGGTAAAGAGAAAGCGAGCTTCGTCTTTCAGCTGTTTAAACATTTGTCGTAAGCTTTTACCTCATCGTTCGATTCTAATGGAATTAAACCATGCAAACGTTATACAAGGTGTTACAAAAGTACCCCTAATGCCGAATGTGGTAGATAGGGACCATCAAACTGAACAACTTTTACTATGGGACCAACTCTGAAATCGCGAAAAAAAATTAGCTGTTTCATACAAAAATTAAAATCGAAAATATCAAAATGTATGAAACAGCTGATTTTTTTTTCGCGATTTCAGAGTTGGTCCCATAGTAAAAGTTGTTCAGTTTGATGGTCCCTATCTACCATATTCGGCATTAGGGGTACTTTTGTAACACCTTGTATAAAGACATTGTATTGTAAATATATAATAAAATATTTATAAGGTTATTGTCCACGTATCTAAGACAAACACTTTGTAATCGAAAAAACCTAATAAAGCAGCAAAACACTATTTAATTCACTATAGCCTCCATACTAAATCGAAGGTAAATAAACGAAACTAGCGCACTAAAACACGAATTAAATCGAAATATATCAAAAGCACAAGCACATTATCTATCAGAAAAGAGAAAAGTGAAAAAACAAAATATGGAATCAGAAACTGCAACCCCAAAATTCGGACGTAAGTTGAAATTATTTTACGATAATGAGGAAAACGTTATTTAGGACATCACCTTTGAAGATGATATAACGCCGAAAAAGGCCACCTACCTAAAAACTTTTCACATTATTGCCTTTAACGTGTTTTGCCTTTTTGATGTCGCATCAAAAGAAAACTGATCCTTTTTCCGGCCTGATACCTTCATTGTCATCCTGATCTGACTCCTTCCGTATCAGAGGCCACCCTCTTCTTTTGAATAGATTTCTTTATTAAGCCCAAAATATGTTTTCTAATTCAATCCTCTGATCCTCAGCTTCATTTATTTTCGGATTTTTTCTTATTAAAATAGTCAAAAGAGGAAAATCTCAAGGGCCCCAATTGTATTGTAGCTCCACCTGAATTTTTTACTTAGTTCGCAAGTAAATGTTATTATTCTTATGAATGGGAGTCGGGTTTCTTTGGAGGGCAAACCGCGTCGTATATTTTTAAACCCTTTAGGTTACGCCACAGTTTTCAAGGACTTATTAAATCATTTGATTAAATCAGGCGTCACTTGGCCGAAGTCCCAAACCCAGTACAAATTATTTAGTATTAATATACAATTAAATTGGTACATTAATACTAAATAATGTACTAGAAAAAATACGACTCGCACCTTATCATATTCTCGGACGGGAATCGAACCTGCGACCTTTGGATGTCCGGTCCAATGCCCTGACCGCTGAGCTACCGAGACTCGATAGCTCAGCGGTCGATTCCCGTCCGAAAATATGATCGTGCGAGTCGTATTTTTTCTAGTATATTATTGTATAAAATTGTACTGTGAATGCTAAAATCTCAAATTTAAAAATGGTACATTAATTTTAAAGAGCTATTGTTTTTTTTCTGATTCTATATACAGTCCAATTGGCCTAGCCTACTCGTATCAAAATCTTAATATGATCTCATCAGTCATATCAGTGTCTTGTATATATTGAAACTTTATGACTATATTATATTATTTTCAGTCTACATTTTTTATGAATTCAGTCAGTAAGCTTTGAAGCTGTTGCTTAATTATTTGACAGTATCTTTGTGTCTCTATCTTTTATCTTTTTTATGAGAAAAAAAGAAACTAAAACGATGTTCATTGACTATAATTCGACACTATTGACTGGCACTCAGTTATATAACAGTGAAATACTTTTTTTTATCTGACGGTCTACACTTTTATGAGATACTTGCTGCATCACCAACTTTGGATTGGAAAATAAAAGCAAATAACAAAACGACCACTTTTAACTTAAGTGGCAAACAAGAAAAAAGTCAATAGAAAGCCTGTTATCAATATCATAATAATACAATCTATACTAAAGCTTATTGGTCTAGTGACCATAGACGCTTGTGACACCAGAGGATGTGAATCTCCGGACGCTTCTGACTACTAAGTCAGACACTCTGACACCAGAGGTATTGTCGTCATATTGTAATAATAATAATAGTCACTGATCCATTTCCCATACATGAAACTACGAGTTATATCTTCTACATAACAGGACAATACAAGCAAAATAACCACATCCTCATTATAATCCTCCCATATTCCCATAACATAAATTTTTCGTTGCTCATTCGCCGTACCATACGTTTAATATCAGCACACGACAAATCTCATTACATATGAATCAGCACAATATTACTTATATTCGTGAATAACGTCGTTTCATTCTCAAACTGATTATGACTCCCCTCGTTCTAAACTCTCATAGATTTTTAAACACAGCCACCCTTTATACACAGTCCTTAAGTACAAATTTACGACTGACTCGTAAAACACGGATCACTGAAAATTTTTGATATGTAACGTTTCTATTCAAATGCGGATTTACGAGGCGACCCATTATAATTTTACTGACGTCATATTTTTTTTACTTGTCACGAACTCCGTAGCGGCTTTTGAAAAGATTTCTGCTTTAATAAAAAATGTTATTTATTTTTAATCACTTCCCTTTTACGAAGCTCGTACTTACCTTTTCAATTTTGCACGGTGGAACTATAAAATGTGTTTATTTCTTGTTTTGTTGTCAATTTTGGATTTGATTTTCTTTTGTTCAGGCTTGATTAGCTTGGTTTTTTTGTATGCTCGCGTGCCTTGTTCATTTATTAAATTTGCATCATTGGGTCCTGTCTTGATGAATAAGTTATTTTTTATTAGATTCGAGTACTGATAAGATAATCGATTTGAAATAAACGTACTAGGAATCCAATAAGATTTACAAAGCCTAACACACTTCGATGAAAAAAATATATTTTAAAGTGAAATTCATAAGTGACTTTAAATATTCTACGTAATTAATACTATGAGATAAGCCCATCACAAGTCTACTTAGAGTGATAAAAAAGTATTTGTCAAATTATAAGGTAGGTACTTTAAAATTCGTATTATCTGGTTAACAAAATTACTTACATACTTAGTCCAGTAATTCTATGTAATCAATGAATGGGAAAAAATTACAGATTTTACGCTCCGATTAGGTATCAGAGTACATTGAAAATGAACATCAAAAATAAAAAGTACCATTAATAGTATGTCTAGTTCAGCCATCTGCTCGTCCATTGAAATCGGAGAAATTCCATTTTTAAGATTTGTCTCTCAAAAATTTCTAAGATCTGTTTTTTTTATTGATATAGTATGTACAATACTTTGAAGTCACAACAAATTTCATGGGTTTGCTACCCATGAAATTTGTTGAAAGGTAGTACCTACTATAGCCTAAAACTTCTAATTTCTAAGATTTGTTTTAAGGCCCGAAGCGACTTCAACTTCGGCTTTATCTCTAGGGGTTTTCTCATCTGGTAATCATTCAATGAGTAAAGCACTTGCTCAGATACTTTCCGATATATTGCTGTTTTATTTTTGATAGCTATCACCTGAAATGAAGATCTAAAGACTAAGACCTTTCATTTCTTCAAAGACACCATCAGTCTAGGATGAGTACTTTCCAAGATGTTGTTGTTTTAAGTTTGACAGCTGTCATCTGAAAGAAGATCTCACCAAGACCTTTTGTTTCTTCAAAGACAGAAGAAGAAATAATACATTTACTACTTAAAACTATTCATATACATAACACTGAGACCTCACGACAGCTATGCGCTATATTATAGACTGCCTCAAAGCGGACGAACTACAAACCACTCCCACCTTTGGGAATCTCCGCAGCCCAAATCTGTCGTCCGTTCATCTACCAATTCAATCTCTAGACGCGTTTTTTTCCGAATTTTGATGAAGGCACCCGAAAAAAAGTTATTCTAATTTTTCAAAATTTCTCAAAAACTACCCGGTCGATTGTCAAAATTCAAGTGCCATACGATAGATCTCCGCGCCATGCACATTTTAACACCTCTCCTATAGAGATATCCCTAATGATAAACGATCTACGGTCATGTCGCATTCTTGGCTGAACATCGGGCACAGACACTGGTGATCACATAAACATTTTCAGTGTTAAAATAAACAAATAAATAAAGTTCTGAAAGTATGTGGCGTTGTACAGCTTGACGGTTTTCAAGCTAGTTTGAAAAATATACTACTCAATAAAAATAAGGGTCCACCATATGGATTCCATACAAAACAAGCTAACTTTAAAAAGGTTTTTTTCAATATAAATACAATCAGTTTTTTTAGAATTTGATACCGATCGAAAGCTGTAATAGTCAACTTGCGGGCTTTACTGTCGAATATACTGTATATATTGATAAATTTCGTGTGTTTTTATGTGAAACTCAAATTTCCTTCTATTAGGAGAATTTATACAGTAAGTTCAACCAAGTCAAACCTTTGCTTAAATGGCCGAAAACCAGCTAAACTACCCTATTACATATACTCCACTTTAAAAGTGAAAACAGTAAACAGTATAACTACTTTATTCCAAAAGTTATTTATACTGTTAGCTGAACATCAATCATTTCGTTTACATCTATTCAACTATTGGCCAGACCTCCAGACAGCGGCGCATAATAAAATAAAAACAAACAAAATCTTGTCTTTATTGCCAACACGAGTTGATACAAAAATTGGCCCAATTTATGGTCACTGATGTCATAAGATCAGCTGCATAGTCAACAGCAGAGAACAGTGAAAAAAGTAACAGAATCACGAAGTGAAGCCAACGAAATATATTTAATTAGCTTCAGTGCCCATTAATAATTCATTGTTCAACGTGCACTTTAATACTAAAGCATGATATTTCACGTTGTTTGTACTTCATAAACTAACAACATTTCACGTAGGTACGATGGAACTCACGTCCCAACTAGCACACTAGTGAAAAATGCAGCTTTCCTTAAAGCTTCAATGTCTATAGGGGTGGCATAAGGGAAAAATGCAGCTTTCCTTAAAGCTCCAATGTCTATAGGGGTGGCATAAGGAGTCAGAATTAGGCACAAGTTCGATAACAGCTAAAATTATGGCTATGACCGCATTTAAAACCTAAGGTATTTTTGTGACATCTTATGGCACCATTAACTGCATAATAGTTAAATTTGTAACTTTTTTGCCACTTTTACTCGCAAAATGGTTTCGCATAGCATTTCAGACCACCATTGACTGCATTGTAGTGATAATTGCATATTTATTGGCACTGTTAGTTGCATTACGGGCCCGGGTGGCATACTTTACTACCCTGTGCTGCATAGGATAGGAAATTGTGACTAATTAACTTCTTACGGTTTCTGTTAAGCCTGTGAGGTAAAATTAGCTCCTAAGCTCGTAGTATTCCTTTTTGTGGAACTACTATGGAGTCTGCAGTGCTTCATGATAGAAAATAATAGCTTTTCAAGAAAATGGAGAACGTTGTACGCCTGGCCAAACTTATTGTTTTCCGGCTTTTAAATAATATTTCGCGTATATTATTATTAAATAATAATGGCGAAAAAAACATCAAAGAAAAGTGGCTGTTGTAGGCGCAAAGTTATAAAATAAAATAACAAGATATTTAGAAGGAAATTGAAGCTTTATATCACATCAAATTCACAATCTAAGTTATAATATCCACTTTCTTAGACATTGTATGGAGGTAGAAGTTCTAGAACAAAGAATTTAGCAGCTCAATTAGATCTAGGAGTTCCTGAACCGTGATTTTTGTCACCCATTTCTGCAAAAGGGGGCTACAGTAGCGAAAACTAAAAACAAAGGCTGCAATAATATTGACGCCATTTTCTGAGACAATTATTTCATTTGTTGTTCATATATTTCTCTTTTTAAACACACAGGTCACATGGCACAGTTTAGTATGATCGCAAACAATATGTTATCGTTAATTATCCATAAATAAATATAATTCAGTGTAATACTTATCAAAATTACGATTTTTTTTTTGACCCGTTGTTATAAATTCATTATATTTTCGTAAAATCTTCAATAAATTGAGGGCCCATTAGTTTTATTCCAAAAACACCATACACGTTTCACAGTAAATTAAATTTGCCGATGTTTATCACCGAACAAGCCGCGTAGCGTAACTCAAATCGTATATTTACACTGCAATTCCACCATTTTATTATTTCACGACACACTGTCTAGCCATTATTATATAAAAACATCTCACATGTAATAGAAATTAAATACTTATAAAACCACCAAGCTTCCCAAAGAAAGTCGCAATTTGCACTCAAAGCTGTAATTTACGCTTCGGAGTGAATGAAATAATCTGACGATCATTCATTCAATTAGTGCCAGTAGGGTGCTTAAGGAGTGAAAATGGCGGTTGTAAGAAATTAAATGCACTATTATGACACTCTACTGGATCTATTTAAATAGGTTCTAATTTCGCCCCTTTAGATCTAAAGCAGCTGCAAAAGGGTTGCATAGCGCGTTATGCAGCTGACTCTTGCAGCTTATAACTGTAATTATATACGCTATATAGGTCTTAAGCAGACGTTTTGTGCTAGTTGGGGTGCTTTACCATTTTGCAGAAAAAATCGTGCGCGCGTGTATAGCTCCTGCATGAACTCCCTAAACGCATGTTAGTGACGTGACGTCGCGGCGCTGCGTGCAAGTTATTGTAACCTTAGTATGCCTAGCATGGGCACCGAAACACGATATATATTGCGTGATTCAACGTTTTATCGTCACTCAACTGTCAAAATCCATTGTCTTTTGACAGTTAAACGTGATAAATCGCTATGTCATATCGGTCATGCTTGGGAGGCAGGAGTGGTAAAGCAGAAGTCTTGTCGACAGTACCAATGGTAAGATTGAGATCTTAGGGATGATTTTTCAATCCTCAGTTAACAGATATCAGTCAGTAAAAATAAAATATAAACTAAATAAAATAAAGGTCTTTCTAAAACGTGACAGACTTAATGACAAACATTTTCAACATGGCCAATGATGATAT
Organism: Catoptria pinella; assembly: GCA_963556745.1. Classification (NCBI taxonomy): domain Eukaryota; kingdom Metazoa; phylum Arthropoda; class Insecta; order Lepidoptera; family Crambidae; genus Catoptria; species Catoptria pinella. The sequence continues at coordinate 9,709,482 of OY750765.1, forward strand.
CATTGAACATGGCGGTATAATACGCTATCAAACGTATAAACATTTATCTATGAATTGAAAACCAGCCCTTATAAAATTAGATTGGGTACATTACTGAACCATCATTCATATTAACCATCATCGAACCCAATAATCATAAATGCTATTTCAACAAAACATACATAAAAAATTACTACTCATCGAAAACTCTATTTAATTGTGGGTTGATCTCTACTTGGCCTTCGACGCCTCGTTTTGAATAAATCACGCGTACTTAGTTTTGTAAAACAAAGCGAATCATTCATACAAACTCTGAATAAAAACTTCGCACCAAACATAGATTACCGTCTACGCCTGTAGTGGTAAATAAGAAAAAAACACTACGCAACGAAAAACATGTGGCTCGAGAGCGTGAGAACATAAAGGCAATAATATAAATAAGAGACAAAGAGTTTGTAATCCGAACATTTGTATAAAGATTATTATCATCATAACGCTTCTTAAATAACTTACGATTTGGATTTTACACATTTATCCCTCAGAAGCCGTCAAGATACCAACAATGTAAACATATCAAGATGTTTTCGCACTAAATTCACACAATTTATGTACAGCCGTTTGGAACAAAGAAATCTTTAAATCGAAAACAAGATAAAACAAAAGATTAAAGCCGAAAAAAGGAAAATTATCAGTTTGCAGAGAATAATCTAAACCGAAATGCATAAAATATAAAATAAGTTTAGAAAAGGTAAGAGGCGTATCAATTCTAATCTTAGAAAATATGCAATTCCATTATTTATGAAATCCTAGGATCGATCGTAAAGAAAACAAATACCTAGGTAAGTGTGGTTATGAATTTAGGTAATTTACCCAAATTAGTAGACGTGTTACAAAAATCCACTAGAGCCGAATTTGGTAGGTAGGGATTAGGGACCATCAAAATAACCAACTTTGGCTATGGGACCAACTCTGAAATAGCGAAACAAAATCTACTGTTTCATACATTTTGATATCTTCGTTATTAATGCTTTGCCCTTTGTCCCGAATAGGGTAGCTATTCGGTTTTAGAGGTTTTTTGTAACACGTTGTTTAATACTTAGTTGTATTCTTTTCTCTATGTTTATTTTACAAAATGATTAATGTATTGTTTGATGCTTAAGTAGGTAATGTGATTTCATTACAAACAAACTGATGGTCTAGTATATTTTTTAAATTGTTTGACATCGCTATGATACGACTCGAGCACGAATATTATGAGCAAAAAATATAATTCATCCACATTATGTTTATACGCGTCACTGACCGTTGTGTTGTAAATACTATAATTATGGAGTAGATTATTCGTAAATAGTGTATTGTAACTCACAAATTATATAGTTATAGCTTTTGTAATTGATCAGCTGTTTTTGCTCATACTACTTTATGCCATTAGCTACACACATAACATAATTTTTTATACCTAAAACCCTACTATTGGCAATTTGTCATAGTGAAAAGAGAAATATATGTACCTTACTCCCGCAAAAAATATATGGAGTATGCACCGCCCGCCCGCCCGCAAAAAAATGCACATGCACACCACAAAAATATCAGTGCACAATACCTGCATTTAGCATGACAGCGACACACCTTGCACCTTCACCAGTTAGACTACTCTACACGTGTTTCGCCCCAACCCGGAGCTTCCTCAGGAGTTAGATCGTGCGTGAACCAACACCGAAATGCATACTAAGCTACATATATTTCTCTTTTCACAATGGTTTGGGTCATCCGCCAAGTGACGCCTGATTCAATCAAAAAAAATTGTCATAGTTTGGGTGTGAATTATTCTTTTATATTCTTAAATATCTTCAAAATACAGACGTCGGCCTGTAACTATTTTATTATTATTATTATGTAACTATATGTTAGTGTAAAAGCCTCTATATTGGCATTAATCTAAGTTTGTAAGATAATTACTGTTAATAATTATGTGCTGTGGATTTTGTGATTTAAATAAATAAATTGGTAAATCTTAGGTTTTACTAAAAAATCTTAGGATTTAACAACATGAGTTGGTAAATGTAAGAATTTTATTTATATATACTGGCATTGACAGACTGTGTGATCTAGCTAGATACTAAACAGTCAGGATAGGATATCTACGCAACTTTGAATCCCACCTTTACCAAAACCTTTTTTTATGCTTCAATGAAAAGAACAATGATCACTGTCCATACACTTGAAAACCTGGCAATGAGTTCGCTTGTATTAATCCTCTTGATAGCAAAATGTGATCGCTATTTATAACTGTTTGTTATTTATATTTTATTATACTTCAGAGGAAGTCAGATTTTTTATTAAAGGCCACTGAAGTCTAAAAATAACACTCAAAAATTTGGGGCTAGAAATAAGAAGAAAATGAGTTTGGTCTGTGTGCCATCATAACCAAATATGTTTAATACAATTTTTGTTTGAATTAATCAGCAACCCATCATTCATTGATGAAGCCAATAATAAAAAAGGTCACTAAGAAAAACACAAAATCGATACAAAAAAAACCCACTGACCACAACGAACGAAACGAACAACCACAAACGACAGAGACAGAAAGAGCTGACACCTGTCAAGTCAACAACATGTTTCGTTTTAGGTACAAACGACGGCACTTCAGATTATACATGTTGACCTTGAGACCGCCTTTATGCCCTACGTAATAAAAGCTGCTTTCGCAGTTTAACTGTATAACCTGACGTGCTGTCGTGTGTACCATCTTTATGGTGAATGATTAATTTATGTGTTAAAGTACAATAACTAATATTTTGTGGTGTTAGTAATTCCTTACAAAACGTTGAAAATTTGAACTACCGGCAGGGTACGTTTAAAAACCTTAACTTGGTTACTACGGTAGCGGCAGGGTACATTTAAAAACCTTAACTTGGTTACTACGGTAGCGGCAGGGTACATTTAAAAACCTTAACTTGGTTACTACGGTAGCGGCAGGGTGCGTTCAAAAATCTTAACTTGGTTACTACGGTAGCGGCAGGCTGCGTTCAAAAACCTTAACTTGGTTACTAACTTAAGAAAAGAAAACACAATATTGTATTTTTCCCTGGCCTTGTATGGAAACATAGATAGCATGGTTTGATTTATTAATTTTCGAGCTATTTTGCTAATAGGATTTATTTCTATTAATTCTCAAAAAAACAGGTCTACAATAATACAAAATACAAAAATACCCCTAATGCCGAATATGGTAGATAGCGGCCATCAAACTGAACAACTTTTACTATGGGACCAACTTTGAAATCGCGAAAAAAAAAAATAGCTGTTTCAATACAATAATTAAAATCGAAAATATCAAAATGTATGAAACAGCTGATTTTTTTTTTCGCGATTTGAGAATTGGTCCCATAATAAAAGTTGTTCAGTTTGATGGTCCCTATATACCATATTCGGCATTGGGGGTATTTTTGTAACATGTTGTATAATGGCCATTGCTCCTTGAATATTTTCCTATCTGACATGTTACATGAACGCGCCTGATAACGAACATTGATGCTCTAAATACAGCATAGCATCCTTTTCAACCATTACATTCCTTTGATGTAAATACCGACAACGAATGAACTATGTAAAACAGTTATAATCGTCATTAGTATGGTCTAAATAAAGATAATTCGATACATTTCATAGTATAAAGTTGTAATTTTTCCACGAATTCAGATTAAGGGCAGGTCAATACTCTTGTTATAGCCACAGAATACATAATAGTTATAACGTAGTCTTTGTTTTAGAAGAGTTATGCAACACCAATGTTGTTTAAAGGTGCCTACACATATGGAGTTGTTTTTACTTTAATTGAAACTTTAACTTAAGTAAACATTACTTTACCTAGATATGCCTAGATGTCATCGTGACAATTAAGTGTGATAGCCATAGAAAGAGAAAATATGAATGTATTTACTAACAACACACGGAATAAATAATAGGACCTAATTATGTTATCACGGATAAGAAGTTTTTCACTGTAGAAGCTTATGATAATCGTTGTGGTTTTAACATACAGGCTCTGGGTAGTAAAATCGCCGTTTATGATTATAAAATATCTACTGCTATTGACGTAACTGCTATTTGATGTTAACACCTAAGTATATAACCACAGAATAAATACTAGTACTTACAAGTGTATAGGTCTACAAAATGGATATGATATTATGAATAAAACTAATTTCTAAAAGCATCGCATGTTTTAGCTTAGATAATACCTACACCGTCTTTTCTTACAAGCATTACATCAATCACCTGTTTCAAATAATTTAAACTGACGTTGAGAAGTGAGTGTAACAATAAAAAAATCTAATAATGTTACAAGCTAATGTATGAGCACCTTTAGAAGCGTGTGTAACCCAATCGGTTCCAAGAAACGTGCCCTACAGAAAAACACATGCTTTATCGATCAGAACACGATATGAGCACATATCGCGGATTCTGTGCATAGTTCCAATGTTTTGTTTCATTTAGCCGATTCATTAATTAGCATATCGTTAATGAATGGACTTTTGGCATTCCAGAAAGATTCTACATTACTCATCGATATTTTTTTTTGTAAACATTGTAATAATGATTGGCCGACCGCGACAAAAATATTTGCACGAATAATTAGGACTCATAGATAAAGAAACTGCTTAAGTACTTTTTTACACGACTGCCCAAAAAAGAAGAGTGTATTGTGTTCAGGATTCATGTATGTTTATATGTATCTATGTATGTAAGTTTCTCTATTCCACCATAACTTCTAAACGCCTGAACAGATTTGGATGTGTGAGATATCGTTAGAATCCTTACGTGACCCCAAATGGCACTGGCTATATACATATATGTATATATATCGTTTTTTTGAAAAAAAAGTCAATATGTCGGTTGCATGACGCCATTTTTATGGGTATCAAATGAAATTTGTCTTGCTGAGCACATTCCATGTTACTAAAATCTATGAAATACAAATAAATAATTATAAAAATATTAAAAACACGACTGCCCTGCCAAAAACGAACTAAAAAGTTAAATAAAAAGTTGTTATATTGCAATCGGGGGAATGTGGAATAACTTTTAATACAAGAGGTCCAACGAATATTTTTTAAGGACATTATGTTACATAGTTGCTCAAGACGATAAGTAATGTGTTGAAAAGTTTTGACACATTGAAAGATCTTTCAATAAAAAATATATATGAAAGGAAGAGAGAGAATCAATTTAATGACCTTATTAAAAACTATACAACATTTCAAAAATCTTTAAATTAAAAGACAATGACATAAATTAGAAGTAAATACAATGAGGAATGTAAAAGAGAAATAAAATGTTTAAAGGTCAATCAGGAGCCTAACTCAGCTCGTGTCGTCGTAGGGCAGACAGGTATAATATCGTAACGAAGCGCGTCACTGCGTAGTTTGTGCAGGGGAAAAAAATCCCTCCTTACCAACTCGACAGATTTTTGGTTCATCGAATTTTTGTTTCGACAGAAAAAGTACAATCATAACGTAGTCAAAACGTGATCTAATCTATCAAAAAATACCTGAGTGTAATAATAATAACAAAAAATTAAAGTGGGCACTATTTGTTCTTTTGCCTACTACCTACTACATTTAACTGAGGTTATTGTTTGTAAATAAACTATAAAATCTTAGCTTCAATCGGTACATGTGTGGATCCACCGGTGGAGCCTAGCGGTGGATCCAAGTGGACGGACGGGAATTTTCGACAAATAGCGCGAGCGACGCGTGTTTCCGCTATAGCTTCGGCAAAAATGCTTTTCATTATGTCTGTCCGGCTCTGTTTGCTCTCCTCTACAGGTCGCATTTCTCAACCAATTCTCGTGAAATGTTGTAAGCAGGTTCGATAATTATAAAGATTTTTTTATCAAGCGAGTTTTACGATATTGTTCGAAAAACAAAATTCACCTATTTCGAAATATGTTCAAAATTAGAAACGCCATCTAGCCTCGAATTGATATCATAAAAGAATACCTACCTACCAAACTGCACTCTTAGTACTGCTTCTAAAACCTCGTGGCTTTTAAAACATCTATCAGATTAATTTTTAAATAACATACAATTTGAGCTACTTTTTCACGCGAAGTCTACAGATCACTGAGCCACTAGTTATGAATGCGCCACTTTAAAGTATGTAGGTAACATTTAAACATATATGTATGTATACCTACAACAATACAACTCAAACAAACAAAAAAAAACAAAAAAACAGACGATCATAGAACCTCCTCCTTTTTTGAAGTCGGTTTAAAAATTAAAAGAAAGAAAAGAACTATTCCCGCATGGTCTCGTATTGCAGACTAGATTAGTACACAGTCCATTAAATGAATTTCTACATGTTAACTTAAGAATGTCATCAACACAATATTATTCAAACCACTTTTCCCTTAGTTGATGCACAGTTATCCCGAATAACTCATAAAACCATTACTTACTTCATACTTATGCCAAATATCACCGTTTGTAGGTTCTAGTATTGGAATTAAAAAAAATCAAGGAGACCTTTGTAAAATATTTCACGAAGCTGGCAAAACAACGATTTAAAAAGGAAAAACAAACCTCAAATACCTACCTGTCTCACCAGTTCCTTTGCAAAATATCCTAGTAGAGAGGGAGAGCGAATCTTAAAAAACGAGTTTGGCGGGTCTCACGTATTTCCAAAGTGTCTTTTTGTAAGGTTTCCAATTTCTTTTGGTGAACAAACAAGAGTTTATACTATAAAGGGATATATGCATGCCAGCGTGATAATAGGGGAATGGAGAAAAACACAAAGGTGAGGTCCAATTTGAGGGACCGCTCTATAACAGTGTTGGAGCGTTCACGCTTGGCCGATTTTATAAACACAGTTCGATATATGAAACGATGTACGGTTCACACCATAGACTGTGGTTCACACTATCTTTGTTTGGGAAGGTACAGTCACGTAAAAAAATAATATGTATACATACAGTTTATAACTTTGTCACTTGGTTGTTGTTGTCATTTATTATTGATTTCTGTTAAAAAAGTAATAGCTTTTAAAGAGTGGCAAAGTTCTAAACTATAAACGTATTTGTAGACTGTTCCTACAATAAAACTAATATACATAAGATTGTTTAGTCAATTTGAGGAAGCGCTGAAACTTCTTTTGTTTTACTCATTTGTGTAACACAGCTTGGACAAATGCATTTTAACTCGCATTTTCTCGCCCTTTTTAAAGAAGAATAAACACTGTTGGTTTGTTAAGTTAAAATAAAAGTGGATAGAATTCACTCCTTATTCAATCACTAAATATTGAATTTGAAATTTCGCAAACTCGATTGTTGACAAATATAACGAGAGACTGTGAGATTATTTGCATTTGTTGCAAACTTATATAAAGGATTTATTTTGCAATAATTTGTGTGTTGTCTCAGATAAACCAATCGTAATACAAGCTGTCAGTTTGATTTTTGAACAGATGGTGGGCTTCATTTTTTTACAACAAGTACCAACTTACTCAGAATCTAAATGCCATTCGACAGATGCTTTAACCAAGCAGCTGTAATTAGCAAATTGACTCCCAAATGTGTTGGAAATTAGAATTACCCGTCTGAAAAACATGCAATCTCAAATCTTGATAATGTTGTCTTTCGGAGGTAGATATATGTGTACATATAAATATACACAGTACCTTTCATTAAGTATATAATTTTATATGGCAAAACATTGACATTACAATCCTTAGGAAAGTCAGAGATGAGCTGTTATAGTCGAAAGTCTCCTCTTTACAATTCAAGAGGTTAATTATGTACTCGAACCTATTTCATTACAACTTGCACCTTCATAGTCTGTCTATAAAGTAACTATTAAGACTTTTTTGACTGCCTAATAGATCTACACGAACACAACAACACAACACTATTCAATGGTCGTGGTTTTAGGAAAAATCGGGAAGATTCCAAATAACCCAAATAGTTTTAAAAACATGACCAACGAAATGAGGATTTAAAAAGTAAATTAAAATAATTTTTAGAATTCTTAATGTTAATTGGTTCTACAAAAATCCGCTATGATCTTCGACAGGACGTCACAGAGTACATAATAGAACGTTTCGTTTATGGGAACTTCACTGAGGATCTCCAATGGACAATTCGTCGACACAATATGATCCGTGTATAGGGCTCATGACAAAATACTTTTCCGCTAAAAAAAATTCAGCGAGAGCTTATTCCGGCTATGTTATAATATGTTACATTCTCAGAACAATCACGTATTTAAGAAGTAAGTCTGCGCGCCCAATTTGAAGCTCCAAACGCCGTAGTTTTCAATGTACACTACGGAGTTACAAGTGTACTTGTGCGTGTCGCCGAGAGCAAGCAAGTAATCGTCACAAAAGTGTGAATCGGTTTAGTGCTTCACTTTTGACATAGCGCTTATATGAAGACTATCTTGCTTTTTTATACGTAATTATTCTATGTTTAGATTAGTTAGAGACAGATTTTCTTTGTCACTAAACTACTTTAACACTTTCCGATTGTAAAAACTGCCTACGACCATATTGAACAAAACAAAGGTTTAAAAAAACGAATATTTTTAAACCCGAAATAATCGCTTCAAAATGGCGAAGCATTTTGAAAACCATAGCAGATGTTGAAACGTTTCACCGCAAAACACCATTATTCGGCACCATAAATAATCGACAGAATACAAAACGCTAACCCTTCACTGCCTCTTCCTTTTACGATTCGGTGAAATGAAATAAAATATGTGCGCGCCAAAACAAAGGGTACAAAAGCAAAATGACAGAGGCCACACGGTTTTCAAGATGGCCGAATGAAAAGAAAAAGAAAACTATAATTTCGCATTATGTAATACTCGGAAGAGTTGCCTGACGGGATTCGAACTTCGAACAGGCTTGGTTTAAAAATAACCCAAGGTTAGCTCGGCTGGTTCGAGGAGGGTCCCTTTTGTAAGATCAAGGTCCACAACTTGCTTATATGTGCTTACGCAGTGCATCGATATATGTAAACATCGATGGAATGAAGGCGAATGCACTGCGCAATAAATTCCCTTGTCAAAATGCTTGTTTAATTATTGTTCGTAGTATTATGGCAACCCGTTTTTTAATACATCACTCTTAAATAAACTTGCAAGCAATTAATTCGATGAGCTAACAGCAAACTGTCTGCTAGTATTTTCAATTAAAACTCGATGAGTACTTATTAGTTTGAAACAGACAAGTTTTCTATAAACAGAAACATTCTTAAACTAAAATATTTACTAAATACTAACAGACAACCAGTCACCTCATTTATGGCGCTATATTTATTAATGTTGCAGTGTTTCAGATAAGTTAGGAACTGGCAAATATTTATGTTATAGTCAAACTCCGATACTTAGGCTCCGATACTCCGATACTATTTGGTTTGGCTATATAGTCAAACCTCAGGTCTGACGAGAAGTCTTAGTCAAAGTCCAAACCAATAGCGAGTTTCAGTCTTTGCCTAACGAAACTTCGGCTGACTTAAGAGTAAACACCACGGTATAAAAAATCCTATAGAAAGTTGACAAAATCAACGTCTCGTAGCCCCGTTTCCTCCTCCAAAACGAAATTAAGAAATTGATCCTTGCATTCTTGTATCAATTGACGTTTTCAAAAAAAACATCATCATATCAGTCAAGGGTTAAATTGTAATAAGATTCGGGGTTTGTTTAAAAGCGTTCTCAAGCCCAGGAAAAACCAGTCATTTCGCAAAGAGGCTACAAATCGGCCTTTGACTATAACTTATATACTTACCTAGGTAATTCACAATTTCACACATCTATGCAAATTATGCTGATTGTGTAGTTGAGTCTCTTGAGTTTCTGTATAGTGTATGTATGTTTTTAGTTAAGTATAGGTAAGTTGGTAATATCGGAATTATTGTGAAGCAAAGTCTTCGATTATGATCGAAAAGCAAAGCGCCTGCTCTTTGTAGCATAGTTAAGTACTTACCTACTAATAATTTGATCAAGAATCACGAAAATAAACAATAAGCCAATTTAGGAGCGAAAAAAATATTTAGGGGTTATTTTGTAATATTCACTATAGTCATTGTGTGTCTCTATTTTTAACCCCCGAGGCAGCGCAAAGAGGGGTGTTATAAGTTTAAAGCCTATGTTTGTGTGTCTGTACGAATATTCGTAGTACCTAAACGGATCATGCGATTTCAATGCCTTATTTAATTGAAAGCTAATCTAATCGAGATGGTTCTTAGCCACGTTTGATGGAAATCCATCTAGCCATTACGGAGATGGTCAACTGCCTGAAACGATAAAAGATACAGAGGTAGTGCTTTGACTAAAATAATGTACACCTCGGGCAAAAAAACAAAATGGCCGCCAAAAATTTTTTTTTTAAACATTTTTTTAATGCTTCTAATTATTTTCTATGTTAATAAAACGATAGTACATAGTATAAGTATTTAAAATTCATAATCTCAGTCGTTCATAAAATAACTAATGGTTGCTATTCCAAAATGTAACGTCATCTGATCTGATTATATACATGACCCAGTAATGTCACAAAATTTCAATTATCTCGAATTTCCTACAACATTAAGCAATTACTACTAATAGCGTATTAAAATATAAGTACCCGGCTGAACGAAAAAACCGCGAGTACTCACGAACGATTTAAAAAAATACGCAAACCAGTTTTGCAACTCCATCCACAAAATAAGTTCCTAGGTAGGTAGGTGTAGGCATGTGGGGTACGCTCAAGTTAATCCTACCTACTGACAGACTTATTTTTTGTTCAGTTTTAACTTTCGTACGCTAGCTATTATATAAGAATAAGGACTGGAATATGTTTTTTTGCAAGATGGCCGTTTTCCATTCATTATTATGCTGTCAAGGGTTAACCATTTTTTTTGCGACTGCTTCTAGATCTATTTTGTCGTTTGTTTTGTTATGTAATTAGTATTTACTGTAATTGTAAAAATATATTAATTAATAATGTTTTTAAGTTATAATATCAAGTATTACTATTATAATAATCAAGTATTACTTTCATCATTATCATTCATTCTAAACATCAAACGAATGACCCAGAAGTTAATTTGCTGAGATAGGGCCAATTAGCAGCACACTTTTTGTTTTATTTTTATACTTATTTATTTCTTTCATCATAACTATTGCTCGTTTCAATGTATACTCTTTTTTCTTTTCCTTGTGTGTTGTTAATAATTGTTTTCTATTCTATTCTATTCTATTCTACTTAGTTATTTTTGTTAAAGCAGTAATTGTGAATATATTAAAAAGTTTTGACCATTAGTTCAGATAAACTAAATAGCACAATTAAAAATGTTACAAACTTACTATATTACAACTATAGAAATTATACTAAATTACAGAAAAAAATGTAATGAAAATTAGAACACTATCATAAATTATTTAACACACATTAAACACCTTTGACTATTCGTAAACTTATTTCTTTAAAAATTTGACATTACCTATTTCTAAAAGCCATAAGTAGTTTCTATATTCCTCGAAATACCAAGAAATAAAATTAACAAAGTGTATGATTGGTTGTATGGTTTTATTACAGGTAGAGCTTCTGTGGATTTTTTTCGGCTTCATCATCAGACCCTGGCCACCATGTCCCGTCAGTGTACTTGTCAAGACAAATTAAACAAGCTTAAACTTGATGGTGTTGCAAGGTTTTATTTCATTACAGAGTTTCTGTAGCCTTCTTTCGTCTCTATCATCAGACCCTGGACACCGTCTTTCATTAGAGTACCTACTTGTCAAGACGAATTAAACGAGCCAAAATTTTATGTGGTTGTATGGTTTCATTAAAAAGTGCTGTGGCCTTCTTCCCTCTCCATCATCAGATCAGCTCAATGACACCATAAAATTGCATCGTCTTTTATTTCTGACCTATGTTCAAAGTTTCGAGTCTCAAGCTAATCGGGTAGCTAGTGTAAAATCGTTTGCTAAATTTGTGGACAAACAAACAAACAAGAAAACGACCTAATAAAAACGTGTTTTTTGCATCAGTCCACTTCCCCACCGCGTTCATAAATGGTAGTTTCATAAAAAAACAATATTTTGCCGAGACCTTGAGTCGAACAGCTGTCTAGGGTCCGAGGCACCTGCCTGCATTATGCGGTGACCTATAAAGGTAATAATTAAATAATTTATTCCACGACAATCATCCCTTAGATGTGGGTCAAACAAAAAGGGAGCTTTGGGGTTCCGCGGTAAGTAGAAAGAAAAATGCTGAACAATTAATTATTATGGAAATATAGAATTAGATATTTTTTTTAATTATAGTCCCTCTCGCATTCATTCATAGAAATTTAGTAAACTAAATAATATTTTAAAGAAAAACACATTTTAAACAACACTAAGAAAAATCGTACGTAAGTAAGTATACACGATGCGAAAAAATATACTAGAAATAGCCTAAAATCTCAAATAAAAAAAACATTATTTATGAAAAAATTAGAATAGTTTTTCTTAAAAAGTTTTTTAAAGGTTTTTAATTAAATTATAATTATGGTTTTATTATGAATAGAATTATTATGAAGTACCTACCTATAGAGTTATAAATGAGATAACGCAGGTTGTAAATTGAGCAGAAATTTTAAACTGTACCGCTGAATTTAATAAATATCTTTATGCAACCTACGGAACACCTTTCAATTATAAAAAAATAACTCACGATGTTAAACTAAGCGATGTTATTTTTTTATTGCCAAAACATCCGTTGTGGAAGGAAATAGGGGCTTTATATTTACAACTGCAGTTGTTTTTGTGCGCCCGCGCATTTTATGTTGACTACGGCCACAAAATAGAGAGACTTGTGCTACGGCGTAGTTCTTAGTTCCATCCTGCTTATATTAATCGTGTATCAATGCTGTTTTAATAGTATTGTGAAAACATTGGTAACAAAAACTGTGACAAAAAGGAAAACTATTTTAGCAAAATCGGGGCAACTACGCCGTAGTCAACATCACTTATGCGGTGCTCGGGCGCACAAAAACAACAACGGCCGTTGAACAACCTTCAACAGAAAATTAAACAACTAAACATGAAAGTAGGTACTTTTTTTTCTTGTTAGGAGTAAACGCCTACTACGTATAAAGCATATTTTCTCAATCATTTATTTGTCAAAATTTAGCAATTTAAGTATAGGCACAGTATTAAGACTGTGGTATAGGCATGGACGAATAAAAGGAAGACACTCACGGTCAGTCCAACGCGCCCAATGAAGTGATGTACACACGGCGGCACTCCAGACTATACATGTTGACCTTGAGACCGCCTTTATGTCCTACGTAACCAAAACTGTTTTCGCAGTTTAACTGTCCAACCTGACGTGCTATCGTGTGTAAATCAAAAATTTAATGGTGAGTGTCGAATCTGCAATCCAAATTTTGGATGTAGTCCAATGACGATTTTCCGTGCGCTCTGTAAAACCACGGCCCATGTCCAAACATTTGACCGTGAGTGTGCTAAACCACATCCATCTGATTTGAATCAAATGGATGGACGACAAATTTTTCTGCTACTAAAGTTCTTCGATCTCACGAAGTCCGTTCGTCTATGAATGTTCTTAGGGCACATTATTTTAGTGTGCGTAATACGAGAGCGTGCAGACGCACACTAAAACAATGTGCATGTGCACTTCGGATAACGGACTTTATGATAGTGCAACGCAACGCAAGGCAGCTAAACGATAATTACACCATAAAATTTTCATTTTAGCGCTTATTAATTGACAACGTTTTAATTTTTTTTATGCATTAGGTAATAGGTACCTATATTTTTTATTTTAAATGGCGTAAAAAATACCAAAGTATTTTTTTAAAGTATTTTCATAAGATTTTTTTTATGAATTGTCAGCTGCAAAATACCATGTTTTATTTAAATTTAATTTGTTATCACATAATTTCACAACACCACTTCGTTTCGTACACCATATCGTCAATTTTATGCATCCTCTTTATTCCAAATTCAATAGCCATTGAGAGGTCACAGATGGTGGACCTCACAAAAGCTATTATAAAACTAAAGCTGTGAGACGCAGTTTTTGACCAATTAATCTTCAGAGGATATTAGCATCTAATTCGGTGGAAGAAGATCGTTTGTTCTTTAAGGATTTCTTCAAAGAGGTCCAAGTGGAAGACTTAACACGTGTTCCCCTCGTTATGCACCTCTATCACCTGGCTATACAAGTACCTACGACTTACGAGAAATGGGTCACACGTTGCGCCGCCATTGGCGATTCCCTCCTTTAGGATTTCCATGCATTAGAATTTTACAGGACTTGCTTGAAGGGCACTAATGTGACGTAAATAGTTTTTTCTCGTTGTTTTCAAAAGTTAGGAATCTACTAAAGTGCATACATGGAAGTTGGACCACGTGGCCAGAGGGTACAATGTCATCAAAAGTCATAACATAAACTCAGGGAAATTTTCACAGGATCTGTATATGTTCTATGTGCGGGTTCGAGTCCCGTCTGGTGAGTCGATATTTTTCTAGTTTTTTTCTAATATTATTTATCTTAATATAAAAATAGCATTGTGAGTGCGAAAAATCTAAAATTTAATAATGTTCTATTTAACGTATCTGACAGAACATTTCATAAAGTTTCTGATCAATTTTTAAATTAAACCAGAACTACTATCTGGAACTTTTGAAGTGAACTTATTCCCTTAAGTAAGGATTTTGTACATAAATAATAATAAATTAAAGTCGTCAAAATAACCTAAACCTTTTATGAACCAAAACTTTACTCTTGCAGATAGGAAGAGATAGATACTAGGTTTAGTTTTCAATCGGATAATTATTATATTAAAATTAGAACCTGTGACCGGATTCAAATACCTGTTTTGCCTCCAAAAGGATAAATTAACTGATAAATGTTAAAATAATTAAAAGGTAAAATAAAACTTACTTATTTATTTTTAAGACGACGACGAGTGAAAATACGAAATAAAAAAATCTCTCCTAGTTTTTAGAAGAATGTTGGTAGCCCTAAAACCCTCTAGCCTTGGACCGGTTTGAAGAAAAGACCCTTCAAATACTATTCCTTATTAAACACGTGCGCAATGAACAAATAACTCTCATGAATGGTGTTTGATTTACCTGCTAACTATGGGAGAACTCGATTTACGCATTTATGGGAAATAAAAGCGATTATGTGTAAACGGATGTCTTTTCTATAACACCTAGTAGGTACTTATCTGTATGTTATAGAACAGGGGAATGCTATGTTTTGGCGTTATAATAATGTCGTCAAATTTTGTATGATTTATCATCAGTCAGTGTGTGACAAATCACAAGTGACTCACATAAAGATTTCGCAACATGTTGTCAATCTTAATAATTACCCATTTATAATTCTTACCAAACCAACCTACGCTTATCTTTATGGAGATTTTTATGGATAATAAGCACCTCACCAAACTCTTAACTCTAAGATTAGCTAATATCAAACTAAAATGTTTGTTGTTATCGCTATAATACTGGGGAAAAACCCAAAAAAGCAACATAATAATCGAAAATTTAAAATAGGAAATCTTGTATGGGAATCGCCATTTTGGATTTCTTTTGACAGCTAACTTTTGTTCGAGGTTTTAATAATGTAAAATGCACTCGGTGAAATAATGCAGTCGTAGTGTTTGCTTTCGTTTCAGTATTCAGCTGCTTTGTTATTAATTATTAAGTAACTACCTAATTAAAGAGATGGCGTTGGTTTTCAATATTTTAAGATCCTCAAGGTAAAATTTGATAATAATTTACTACTAATTCTGTGAAACTAAAATAATATAAATTTGTGGGTGATACGAGGTTCACAGGGTCCACTAGTGAAGATCCTTCAAATAAAATCTGCGCTCAAAATAGAAAAAAATTCGATAACCGGTGATATTCCGAAAAAAGGTTTTCAAATACAGATGCTCAAAAATGTGTGCTTTCGACGAAGGCGTGCGAAACAGTACATTATGATATAAGTGCGGTAATTATCAAAGCGCACGTTATGTCATACGTCGTTTTATAACATATTTGCGAGGAAATAAATAAAACTCGGACTTTCTTAAACGAATAAAATTTTTATCACTTGTTAAAGCAGTTATAAAAATTTGAACAATTTCTAAAATTGATTATCACGTTATCAGTTGGCATTGCCACATGGCCACTTGAGCGTCTTTTTAGAAATGCCAGCAAGTTGGAGTATGACTTGATATCAATACCATGTTTTGTTTTCACAGTGCTTTTTAGCATTGAATTGAAGTAGCACCACAATGAGCTTGACTTATATGTTTTCGGGCAAGAGGCTTAGAGTAGCCTTTTTCGCTGCCTCTGAGACTTCTGGCGGTGTCGAATTATTAAATTCATCAGTGCTTGTCGACATTTTCAAATAAAAACAATACAGCGAAAAGAAAAAGCGCGCGGAATAATTTTTACTTGTTCACAAATTAGCGATGCGCGCGCATCAGCACTTTTTTTAAGACAAAGGCATAAAAAACAGACAGTATTACTAATAAAGTTAATTAATATTTTTGTATTTTGTTAGAGATAAATGGTTGTAATTTATTGTCAAAATTAATAAAATTAAAGAATCAAATGTTTATTTATTATATTTTATCCCCCAAAGTTAATTTTATTCATAAAATGAGAAGAGGTCAGCCTCTTCTCTGACATAAAAACTCTTTGCTAAGATTTTTAAAAAGTACCGTATGTTTTAGACAGAGCATCTTGATAAACCGTGCGTTTTACATTACCATAACGCACAAATACATAATGAGATACAATATGATATTTAAATTGG
Source organism: Catoptria pinella (assembly GCA_963556745.1). NCBI lineage: Eukaryota > Metazoa > Arthropoda > Insecta > Lepidoptera > Crambidae > Catoptria > Catoptria pinella. The sequence goes on from OY750765.1 coordinate 9,726,279, forward strand.
TGTAATAAGAAACCCTTTACGAGCAAATATGTTATAAATTTCTATCAAAATTTCTACTGAAATTGTTTTCATAGTATACGGTTGTGTAGGATTTTCAAAACTAGTGACAGTTATATAAAACGTCAACTCGTTTTAAAAACCTCATTACCAATCTTGTATCTTATACTACTACGTGTTCGGTCGGCTTTTGAATACAAATAGGTACAACATTACACTTATATCGCGTAAGTTGTATTATTATTTACTAGCGACCGCGGGCGTGGGCTGTTCCAAAAGCACCTAATTAGTGAATCGAAACATCACAAGAATATTAAAAAACATTCTTACCACTTTTTAGAGCATTCCCCCTTAACTCATTGCGCGTATGCATTCGGGTTAACCAGGGGGCTAATTGTCTAATTTCAAAATCTATCGCAATCGCTTTCATTTGACAGATGGATGTGACACATTGCTGCATTTCTTTGGTAAGTTTTTATGTAACCAAAAAGAAACATCAATGTGTTACATCTTGAAAGCGATTGCGATAGATTTTGAAATTAGACAATAGAAGGGCTGATTTCAAAATTAAAACAAAAACGCATCTTGTTGCGGAAGGTTAAAAAATAGCCGTCTAAATTTTTTGTCGGCCTCTTCTGCGGTGGTTAATTTTCGTCTATGGACAATTTTTCTCCTTTTTTTACCGCATGGAGCTAAAGCGAGACTGTAGGCAGTACTAGACAATAATTGTACCCTCGGAGTTGTCAAAAAGTAGTTAATTCTATCAGTTGTGCGAGCGGGCGCGTTTTCCTGATGAAAAAGAATACCACGGCCGCCACTATTTGGGCGCTCTTTACGAGACTCCTCGAAAGCCAAAGATAGACAAACTTCGCAATACCACTCACTAGTAACCAGGCCCATCTTTCCTACTGGGCACTCTGGGCACGTGCCCAGAGCCCCGCGATCGATAGGGCCCCATAGTTCCTGGCAAATCGCTAAACGATAACGGATGCTTATTACCAAAAAACATATTATACAACATATTTAGGAATTTCTAAAACTTAAACAATTATTACTGACTACAAATACTACTTGCTTACTATAGCTTTTGCATGCGCATAGCTATCCTACTCTTGGCCGAACATCAGGCTTTCTGATCTGATTTCGGCATGTTTAGATCAAGTCAAATTATCTTGACTTGATAATTAAGTCAAGATTATAGGGGCCCCCAAATGTGCCCAGGGCTTCAAATAGGTTAAAGACGGCCTTGCTAGTAACTATCCTACGATCTTCTAGAAGATTTATCGACACTAGTCCACTGCTTCCAAAAAGACCGCTATCTTATTCTAATAACGCTCCTGAACAACTTTTTTAAGTAACTCATCCTCTTCAAACACCCATAGCGTGGATGACGTAAAACGCCATGTTTGTTTACATAATGGAAAATTGGATTGGAACAGACTACCTACCTATACAACTATATTAACTATTGCTCCAAATGGCTAATTCTACCGATTCGAACCATTTTTTTTTATTAAAATTTTCGTAAGATTCCATAAGACTAACCATTGTTTTAAGCATGGTAGGTAAATCATCGCACGAAAAGCTTCTCGCAAGACTTCCATTGTTACAAAGAAAATCAAAGCGACAGATACTTTATTTAAAAAAAAGGCAAAGTCGGGTATTGATTTTCATCAAGGATAATTTTCCCTGAAATTACCCAGCATTAAAAAATAATCATAAAAAGATACTTAAATAAGTATTTACTTGGCGGCTAAATTTTATGAGAACAGCCTACTAATTTTAATTCAATCGGACACACTCACAAATTATAACATATGTAAATAAATGAACTAGGGCTGATTTTTCAATGCCCAGTTAAAGCTTTATTCGTATGATAACCCATACCGCAAAATTTTTCCTAAATGTTTGTCATTATGTTACCTACTTTGTAAAGAAATTTTAATTTGAATAAAAAAAAAATATTCGGGTAATAATTTAACTGACGGATATCTGTTATCTGAGGATTGAAAATGTAGATAAGTATTTAATCCGCCTCAACTTGTTTATACTTACTTACTTAATACCTTAAAAATTACCTACCCATACCTAAATAAATCATCAAAAAATATGAGGTAAGCAAGTAAGTTTATCTTTTACCATTGAAACTATGTTGAAACTGTACATAACTAACTCTATAATCTACAAAACATAAAATTTAAAATAAAATTCCATTCAACATTCCTTTTCTATTTTCTTCTGACGAACCAACTTTTAAAACATAACAAAAAAAAGAATCAAATGGCCATCGGTACCGCACCGCACCACATTGTTTTGGGCTGAACGTAGACAAAGATTGATTTCTCTGTCTATTACTCGGAAGAATGTCTAATACGGTGGTGACTGAAGTGAAGTGATGCCGTCTCAACGACTGCCGCAAATCGCCGCTGTAGCCGCTGCTGCATCCACATCGCGAAAGTGAAAATTATAGGCACTTTCTCCCCACCCGGGGCGGCCGGCGCGGCGGTGGCGGCGCGGCGCGGCAGCAACGAGCGGCACGGCCGGCAGCGGCACCATGCGCCGCACGGCGCGGCGGTCGCATCGCCCCGCCCTTCACTGCACCCCCGCGCCCCCGCTCGCCGCAAGGTCAGCCAGCCCCGCTTGCAGGCGGGTGAGGCGGGCGGGCGCGGCGCGACGCGCTGCGCTCTTGAAATTTCGCTTTCGTTCACTCACTCACTCGCTCGCGGTTATTAGTCGGCCGCGCGCGCTCCGGCAAGCATGTGTTTTGCGTGACGCGCTCTTATTTTACGCGACACGTTCGATTTCGTTGGCATGGCTCCGCGCCGCCAAGGCGCCACCGGTGAACGAGAGGCGGAGGACACTCGTGGGTGCTGCGTTCCCGGCGAGTGCCTCCGGCCCCGGGAGGCGGTACGCATTGAAGACGCCGTCCGCGTACTATGCAACAACGACACGTGCGCTGCCGGCCGGTACATGCACCGGGAATGCTTCGAACAATGGGAAGGCGGCGTGCTCGCCTATCTGAAGTCTTGTGGGCGAGCAAGGTCCTGGTCTGAGAGGCAACGCCATCAGAATTTATGGACGAAGAAGGGTTACGATTTGGCGTTCAAAGCTTGCGGCTGCCGTTGCGGGCGCGGCCACTTGAAGAAAGATCTTGATTGGGCTCCTCCCGGCGCTGCTGTTCGGGCTGAGGAAGATAAGAAGCGACGCAGGCGGACTAGGTCTGGCCGGACGCCGGCAGCGACCGACGGCCGTACCCGGGCATTCAGTCTATCCAGCTCCGGTTCCTGCTCGCCACCATCGGCACCCTCCGAGCCCTCAGCCAGCCCGACCCATGCCCCTACACATGCTGTCACTCCGGCCAAGAGAAATTCCAAACCAGAAATCGTTTCTGACAGAGTCAGGTAAGAAAACTTTTTAAATAATTTAATCATCAACGTTGTATTTACTTATAAACATTCTTGGTTCATAAAATGATGTAGATACCTAATCTTAATTCTTATAAGAATCTTATTTCTATATGTGGATGTGGTAGGTGATTTACCGAACCTGCTGACTAAACTGTCCGTTCTCCGACCAATTTTGGGAGTGTTTACATCTGACTGAATATTTTAATATAAGGACTGAACTGACTACTTATTAATTTTAGGTAACTACTCCTACCTACTTTACCTACACCTAAGTACCTAGGTAGGTCTATTTTACTTAATTCAATTAAAATTGTACAAAATATTTAATTTGATACATTTTTGGGTAAGTAAATGCAAGACAATACAGACTATCTACTACCTACCTACCTTGAAATCGAATTATTAATGACATTGCTAGAACAATGGTCTTTTTCTATTATAGAATAAAAAATAACATAAATCATTTTGGCTTTGGCTAGATTACGATCAAAAGAATACCCATCCCTTTATAAATCATAGGTATTCATTGGTAAAATAGCTTTAAATATCTCATAATATCGCGTCGGAAAGTTTGTAAAGTCAAATAGCTTGAAAGCTAGCTAAAAGGTTTTATAGTGGGGTATTAAAATGCATGTCTTGTTTATGTCGTTTCGAAGTCGGCTTAATTGGCGGGAACGAGTTGGTTCGACGGGTTTCGTAAAACCGGCTGACCCTCTATCTACCATACGTAGGGTTGCCAGACCCAAAAATAGAAAAAGACGGACAGAGGTTCATAATATCTGGCCCTGACAATTTAGCCCGGACATTTTGCTCAAAAAGCCTGACACTAAATCAACAGTAAAAAATACAAAATAAAAGTATTTTGTTTTGTATTTTTACTGTTAATATCTTTTAGGTTCTTATTGATTTTTATTTAATTAATTTGAGACATAACTACTCCACTTGCGATTGGCCGGGGTTGGGTTGACCAAAAGCCTACAAAACCCGGACAGGCCGGACTTCTATAAAATAAATGTACCTATATTTGGCCGGACCGTTAAAAACGGGCATCTGACACTGACAACCCTAACCGTAGGATACGATGTTCGTTTTGATAAGGTGCAAGTACCTAAACTACAGGGAATTTTGCGTTTTTTTTTCCATTATTTTTTTACCCCCTCACAGTCCCGACTCCTTGAAGTTTATATGCATGCGTCTTAATAAAGGTACCTAAAGTTTTGTGACATTTTTGAACATTTTTTTCGGGATTATTCCCAACCGACCCACGCCTCTGTCCCCACCGTGGATTTTCAGATTTTCAGAAAGTTTCTGGCCCAACCGACCCCCTGCTAATAATATGGGGACGGCTGACATGTTATTAGCAGGCGGTCGGTTGGGCCAAATTTTTTTTATAATCCCAATGGCGTGGGATCGTTTGGTAATGATCGATTTTCGAAATTGCTGAAATATGATATCCCCCATATCTCCACCATTTTGAAAAATTTCGTCGGTTGGGAATAATAGTTGGGCTTGGGAATAAAACTGAACTCATTAAATGTAAGCATAACGACACATCAATATCACACGGGCAAAATCTTACCATGTCCACGGTAAATACATATCTTTACCGTGCCATGACGTCCTTACCATCAAACCAAATATTGCAACCGCTACCACAGAATAGGTAGGTATGTACATAGGTAAGAGTACACCACTGCTAGTTATTATTCTATGTTTTATATAACTTACAACACCTTTTTCGGTAAATTGCAGTGTTCAGCTAAAGAGGACAACCCAAATCTATCTACGAAGTACTACGAGACCGAAAAAAAAACTATTTTTTTATTACTTTGACACGTTGGAAATAGGTATCAGAACTCGTTCCTTCTCAGAGGTAACTTGATCCAGCAGGTACTATACCTACCTTCCTACTTACTCGAGCGCGGATGCCATAACAATTTATATGTGTATGTATAATATAAGCAATAGTAGGAGTAAGTAACATTTAGTTATTTCACACACAACACAACCCATGGGTTAAAATGGAATTCATAATATTTACACGTACTACTGTCAACAACTCATTGAGCTGTAACTCGGTTCATTGCGTTCTACCACTAGTTTTGTTTACCCACGTTACTAATTAAAACTATAATATTTATAAAACGCTGAGTCATTGCTACTTCGACCGAGGGTCATTTGTATTGTAGCCCGTTAATTAAAAAGGTATTTAAATGTAGCAGGTGCGTACTGCGTATCGACTTATTGGTGAATAAGGTAAACTCACTCAATGAGTAGGTATGTTTTGTTATGTATTTGATAAAAAATAAACAAATTTAGCCATACTCTAGATTAGCTAAATGTGAGTTACTGAGGATTCGGACAAAATAATTTAGGACGCTTTGTCCGAATTGTCACTTTAATATTTATTTATTTTTCACTGACGATTCGAATTCCAAACTTTTTGTTGTAAATTATTATTACAGTACAAAACGTCCCGTCTGAGGTGCTACGGGTGAGTCGATTTTTTCTAGTATTTTTTCTAATATTATTTATCTTAATATTAAAATAGCATTGTGAATGCGAAAAATCTAAATTTAAACAAAACGCTTTAACTATGGTGTCCGAATCGTCAGTGAAAAAGTGTCAATTCGGACAGTGTCCGAAATTATTTTGTCCGAATCGTCAGTAACTCCAAAATGTCCAGACTATTTAAACCATGAAGGTTTTAATCTGTACTTATCATACCATTGTCACAGTCTAGTTTGGAAAATTAATTATTATATTATCAACAAAACATTGTCATGTTTATGTTTTCAGCACTAGTTTTACCCATTCACTTCCTGTTTTTGTCGAATTTCGGCACGAGTAGTACAGCCTTGATTATTTTTTATGTTATTATGCATTTTTTACTTACTTTGTGTGACTACTCTATAATGTTATAAAAAAGGAAGTGCTACCAACTTTACGATTTTTTTTAAATGTTTCCCCTTTTACTTACTATTGATGTACCTACCTACATAAAACTTCAAAATTGCAAATTTTTCTTCTTGTAAATAAATAAGGCATTATTTATAACTTTGCCAAATTTTTTTCGTCCCTTTTCAAAGTTTCACACTTTTAGTGACTCCATTTAAAATGTATCGCCTTTGTATTACTTATCCTCAACACTTTTTTGTTTTCTCTCTCGCCCCTTTATTGTTCGGACAGCCAACAAAAACCTAAACGAAGCACTTCTATCCATTTCCGCGGAAAACGACGCTTCGAGTTACAATAAGAAGAATGGCAAACCGGAAACCATATCTTTAAATTGAAAATACTGAACATTCTCAAATCGGACTTTATGAGATTTATAGGTCATAAATTGCTAGTTACTTTTTAAATTTAAATGTTCCTAGAGAGGCTGGTATGGTAATGAAAAACATGATTGTATATCATGAAATAAAACATCATTTTCCAGAAACAAAACGCTTTATGTGTGGGTTGGTTTATATTGGCCCCCTGGGAAAAAAAATCCAGTGCACCAATCACGAAAATATTTTTTTTCAAGGGAACCAACATAATAGACAGAATAAGAACGGCATAAATGTCAAATGTCAATGTCAGATTTATTTTGTTGTGTCAATAAATACTGTCAATGTCATTCAGTCCGTGTTGACGTAGAATTATCGATTAATAAATAGTATTACTACGTTATACTTGGGTTGTTTTGAGGTTACAATTTAAATCAACTTTTTATCCCCAAACTTACCATTAAGTAGGTACATATTTTGTTAGGCTATTATTAGAGTATTATTCTTCGCGTCCGAAAACAATTGACTGACTGAACTAACAAAAACTGCATTTTGTGTTCAAGTGCGAGTTTGTCCGAAATGTTTTGAAAATTCTTGATACTTTTTTAACATCAATATTTTTTTAATTTTAATATTTTAACAGTTAGGTAAGTATTCATTCAATTTGCTTGAATGTTTTTTCTTCGGCTTCAGCACTTACAAAGATACTTTTGTATTTATTTTTACTTTTGTATAATAATGTACTTACACGCAAAGGTGTTATTAGCATGCAAACTGCAAAACCACCATTGATATTTGCAAGTATCAAGTGCACTAACAAGGCGCAAACTTCCAAATTGGTGCATCCCCAAAAATGCAATTTTGCCGGTTTCATACATTAACTGCGCTTCGTTGCACAGCTGGTTTCCGTTTCCCGTTCCAAACGAACCTACCTTTTTCCCGAATTTTAACCGCCTAAAGTGAAGTTGTGGTTGGTTATATTATATTTGCCGCCTTTGTGGTTAAGTTATTCGTCCACCCGTTAAAGACGGGTTTTTCACAGGAGTGGGGTACATTTAGTTTAGTAGATAAGTTCTCGGTTTTGTTTGTGGTAGGGCTGCTTGTTTAAGGCCATCTTACTCATGTCCGACGCCTTAACAACGTTTTTTTATCCAGTGAGTTGGTTATAAAGATAGCCATTGATTCCGTTTCCGAGTGAAGATTGTTTGTCACTTAAAGAGCAGATGAAATGTTACAAGTAGTCCAAGTACTTACCTACCCTTTGTGAAGAAAAAACTAAGTATTCTTGTATGATTCCTACTTTTTGCCACGACCACAATAGATTTAATCAACCTAACTAACGTAAATACCTATTATTGACTAGTTAATCTAATGTTATTTTAACTGACTTTTATTTACCTTTGTTGTTATACGTAAATGATAAAAAAATATATACAAGGTGTTACAAAAATACCCCTAATGCCGAATATGGTATATAGGGACCATCAAACTGCTCAACTTTTACTATGGGACCAACTCTGAAATCTCGAAAAAAAAATCAGCCGCTTCATACAAAAATTAAAATCGAAAATATCAAAATGTATGAAACAGCTGATTTTTCGCGATTTCAGAGTTGGCCCCAAAGTAAAAGTTGATCAGTTTGATGGTCCCTATATACCATATTCGGCATTAGGGTTATTTTTGTAACACCTTGTATAATTCGTAATACAACATGCACTCATTGTTTAAAAACAAGCAAGATAATAAAGCAGCGGCTACATTTTAGTAGAGTGCAGTGGCGAGGGGTGAAATTATGGCGAAGGTAAGCCGTTCTACAAAAATGTTGTGATCTGCATAGTGGATCGGTGGGGTGGGATTTTTAAAAGGTAAGCCGATGGGAATCGGCTTGTATGGACCCTTCGCCATTGGTAGATAGGAATGTCGGCTAGCAAGTATTTACGTAGACACGGTAATATTACCGTGACGTAGATAATGAAATACAGTCATGATAGTGTACATAACATGGAGGTAATCTTATCAAAAAGCTTTAGATAAATTATAGTCTGCATTTGAAGTTGTTTTTATTAAAAAAAAGTCAGTATTGACGTTATCAACCTAGTAAAAACGATTTAACATTGTTAATATTTCTTCTCCGTAAGTATTCGACTTGTATAAAATTGATAAATATAGTGTTTTAACTGAAGTACAAATGATATGAGTTGTTATTTATTTTTCAAGGATTATTTTACCAGGTGTTTTTCTCAGAAAAGAATATTAAATCTTACGCTGTAAAAAAATATCTCAATTATTAATGACAATTTCATCAAGAAACATATAAATATACCAAATCAAATGTGAATAAAACTCGATGAATAAAATTAAGTGGGTAGGGTTGCCACCTTTTTTTTTGACTAATAAAGTACTTTGGTTGCTAAAGGTAGAAAAAAAGTACATTGTATGGAAATAAAGTATTATTTACTTTTACCTTTAAAAACATACTTTTTATTACTTTTGGCAATTTATCCTAGAGAAATAACAGGCCATGTGAAATAAAGTATTTTCACGTATACTTTATTTTCCTCATAAAGTATAGAGTACAATTACCCCGAAATAAAGTTTATTATTAAGTACCTACGGGTGGCAACCCTACTCACCGGTACGTTTTCGTTTCGGTATTTTTATTTTAGTGTGGGCTCGCTCGGTACTGGTACGTTTTCGTTTGGGTATATTTTAGTGTGGTACAAAATCTGTACCGAGCCCATACCGAAACAAATGAGCTGGTTGGTGCTGTGAAGAAGGCGTATTAGATTAGCTAATACCACAGTATTAGCACAGAAATTATATTAGTACTTAGTATTAGGCTGGTTTCTTCTTATGCGGATTCGGGTGCGAGTGCGGATTCTGTCCGCATGCAGTTTCTGTCCGCATGCAGTTGCAGGTTGCAGCATTCGCATCCGCGTAAGATAGAAACCGCCTTATATGTAAAGTAGCCACTTTTTGCTGTTTTGCCTACTATTACTACAACGAATTATATTTTACAGAGGTTATTGTTTGTAAATAAACTATAGAACCTTAACCTGTACATGTGAATTTTCGATACATTATGTACTTTGCGAGAAATTTTAATTATGATGATGGCGCCACTGTGAAGGCACTAATCCCCTTAATAATAAATACCCTTACCAAGATTTGAACCCAAAGTGCAACAGGAAAGATCGCTTCGCTACCATAGCACGAAACCACAGATTAAACAGTAGATAAGTACGTATAACCTTATGGAAAATATCAACAGAGGTAGGTAACTTAGTTAAGAAGTTTTCAACCATAATTTAAAGACAGATTCATGTGAATGCCTATTCACAAATTGTTTCAAGAACTAGTAATATAATGTACGTGACTAGTGTGATAACAAATCGTACCTACCTCAACAGTACAGTGTACATAAATAAAGTGGCTATCTTCTAACTATACGTACTATATGTATAGAGCAATCGTGTGATAAAACGTGCACGTTATCCCGTGTACTAGTGTATGTTGTGTAAAAGTAGCTTGTTGCTTTGAAAATAACTGGTCGTCTATTTTTTTTATAAACAAGTCTAGTTTAAAACTGATAAATAATGATTTATTTGTTAGATCAATGATAAGGGCTTATTTACAAGCCTTATTGACAGTCTGCTATCATTCAGAGGTATCTCTGAATGAGTCTCTACATTATGTTCGAGTATATCTAATCTAGAATATTGTTTTAATTAATGTATTTTTTGGAAAAGCTCGCGGCCTTTTTGAAGCCTTATGTTTGCGTGTTATATTTCTGGCAATACTAAACGGGAATGTAATATGTTGTTTGACAGCGGACATTCTGGTAATAGCGGTCAATTAAAAACAAATTGATTAATTGTCCTGCTTTTTCATATTTTTAATATTTAAAAAAAAATTAGACAAGTTTTGCAATTTTAATTCGGTTCAGACCCTTAACGAAAAAAAATTAATGCTGCTAGTGCTCAAAGAAAGATTTGTAATGTTAATGGAGACGATGCCTTGTCGAATACTACTGCAAAAAATGGCTCAGCAGATTCAGGTCTTGTAATTTTGATGATAAAGATGAGGAACATCTTGTGGTCATTGCTGTGGTCCTTATTTTTTTTGTACAAAAAGGCCGCAAACTTTTCCGCCCACCTAATATTATCGAATCATAACTTTGCTGCTAAGATCTCATATATAATCTATAAATTGCATTGCGTCCTGCAACATCATACAGATCTATATTAATTTGAACTTTATTGTTCTTGAATTTTAAGGTTTCAAAAACAATACCTTTTTGTACCTTCTCGTAACCGTAGTATTTTTATGACGCAAGATGATGGCAATAGTTACATATCTAATTATCGTAAATAGGTTAAGTTTTTAGTTCCATCTATTTGTTGGTCTCCTTAGCACAGGTCTGATATTAAGTAATAAATGTAGGTGCGGTATTTTACAATGCCAACCATGATTGAAACGTGGGCGAAGATTGGATGACGGGAGATGACTCTTTTAGTAGCTTGACCTAGAAAGATGAGTTGAAGAATAGCCAGACGTATTCTTTGTAAGTGATAGAGACGGGGTTATTGAAGCACTCTTCGTGATTGACGCAGGGTTAAATGATTCTGAGAAATGAGATGATGCGTTTAAAGTCAGAAGAAAAAACAATTAAGTTGGCCTCCATAATAAAAAAAAATCGAGCAAAAGAGAAAAGTCGAACGTAATGTAATGACAACTACTACTTTATGGATAGGCCAAAAATACTACTTAAACAAAACAAAAAAAATGACTAAATCAAAGTTATAGAAAACCAAAAAAAATTAAGACACTTAAATATCACAATTACTTAATGACTGCAACTCCATCTTGCTTAATTTAATACATTACGGCATAATGTATCATCGGAGACATTCGTACCGATCCAAACACAGCTAATGAGCCATTTGTATGCGCTTGGCTATCAATTGGTCGACTTCGTCCATACCTATCATATATTCATTATTGAATACGTGCAGGTATTATTATTTAATCAATATTTGAAATGATGATAGATATTACATGGCCATTAGTTGCTGTACACAGACAAACAGTACGAGTATAAAGCATATATTTACGGAAAGGAAGGAGCTGTCACATACACTGAAGTCGTTGCCAGAGTTCTTTTTATACAAAGAATGAACTTCGGTGGAACTAGAAGCTTTGCTGTCGTGATAAAACATGTTTTGCAACAAAAATTTTATTTAGCTGATCAATAAGAAGCTTTTCAGTATTTTAATAAGAAAATTCTAAGAACGTGCTACTTCTTTAATATCAATGTGTTAACAAAGTTAGCAAAGGAAATTACTATTTCAAATGAGGCAATTTGCATGCTATGGCTGCTTCTCAGCGTCGTTCGCTCATTGTGTATAGACACATTACTCGATCTGATATGAATATAAAAACGAGCTTGTAAAATACCTACCTAGTATCATTTTGCTGTCACTCCAAGGATAGAAATAGCTAGTAGTATGTACGTTGTGACATGGAATTACTTTTGTTTGATAAATTAAAAGAAATATAATAAGTACTTTTAACCAATCTAATCAATCACCCAGTATTTTACTAGTGGGGTTAGGTTAGATTAGGTTAGACTCTTTAGCAATGCCGAATTTTAGTTGTGTAATGTATTGATTAACTATAATAGGCAAAAAATGTTTTGCCGATCTAAAATAACACCATCGCTTCTTTAACGTATTGAATATGACAATCTGAAATTGTTTTAAAATAATTTCGTCCATTAGATACATATTTGGCCGATAAAAACACTATCACACGGCATAATATTCGGCTGAAGTCGTTTCAAAACCGGTTTCGACCATCCGTCTGTGGGTGTGTCTAATTCTTACACACACAAATCTTTGTTACGCGTAAAGTGGTAAAAAAAACTGTGATTTCTCAGTATTTACAACAGATACCATTGGTATCTTGCTTTTTACTGAAATACTTAGTTATGATTAATATGGGGGAAGTTGTTTTGATCGCGAGTAGTTTTTGTGGTGCCACAAAAACAAGTCTGATCACGTTTGAGGTGGCCTTGAGACGAGCCCACTACAGACACGTGTATCATGTTATCTTAAGGCATGGTTCTAGTGCGAACTATCCTTTAGTATAGCAATGTCAATTTTGGAGCATGCAAATAATCTAGAAGGTTTTGAACATTTAATTTTCTAAGCAGAAACAAACTGTTGATTGCTCTTGATTATTTATACCTTATATCGTGTTAGTAAGAATACAAAGGTTCGAACAACTGGCTGATGTGATGCCACTTAATGTGTATAAATTTTAGTGATTGAATTGAATTCTCCTAATGAGAGAAACATCGTTTGAAGCACGAACGAAGCCATAACTTATCTAACAACTGGGCTTTAAATAAACAGTCTGAGGCGCGACCACAATGAGTCAGACGTCAGTGGCGCGTGAAGCGATCTCAGTGCGGGGGAGGCCGCTAAGGATATCAAACGCCTTACGTTTTATGGCTCAGCAGATATCTGCCGAAGATATTGAAGAAATTCGTGTTCATGATTTCTCTATGTTTCCAGCTCGTTTGTCCCCATCTGCTATTGTGCACTCCGTGTGCGTGTATTTAAATTATGCATGAACACATCATTGCATTATAAAAGAGTTTTTAGAGTTTATGAAAGTGATTTAAGTTACTCATTAACACTTTGGATAATATCACTTATCTAATAGAAAGTGAGATGTAGTAATTGCATGATTCTAAGGAAAATAATTACCAAATTGGGCTTTCACATGTAGACATGGACACTTTTGACATTGGTCGTAGTAGTAAGATTTGCACATCAAGCTGGACGTTATTATTATTGTCTGAAGTCCGTCTGAGTTCACCGTCAGTGAGAGGCGGTGATTTCCGTTCCCATGCCGATGCCGCCGACAGTGGTCGGCAGCCGGCACGGCTCGTTAGCGTCGTTTTTAGGGCGTGATCGACGCAACGGCGCATGCCTGCATAAATTGCATCCAGACCCTTGTGAACCCTTTTGGCCACCACCTACACAAAACATCATGCACCCATTGTCACCGACCTTGTGTCTAATTTCAGACGACGTAAACGCCCCATCCAAAACCTGGCTTACCCCAAAACAATTTACGTTTTTACATTTGCAAAGCTTAAAAAGTGCCGTGTCTCGTCATTTTACTTGCAAATTTACGTGATTATGCATAGTGGAGTCGAGTGATGATGTATTTACGTGTGCATTGTATGCATTGTGTTGTTGGCACGCGTGTGGGCACGCAGCAATGTGCTCTGCTGGAGTGCAACACAGGCGCACTCTCCCCTCTGCACTCGGCGTCACAAATGATCGATGCAACTTGCAGTGTATTTGTAGTCTGCAAATATTAATGGACGTTAAACGCGTTAGCGCTTTCCATTTTCAAATCTTCTCAGCAATAGAAACGGCCATTATGAGAAACGTCTAGTTTATCGAATTTATATCCAATTACTTATTGAAAACTTTATTTTATCGTCACCCCACGTACATGGTCAGCATTGCAGTTAAGTTCATTACACAGTCGGGCGGCGGAGCAGCGACAATTCAGAGCGGACTATGCATAATTTAGCCATTAATTCTCGAAATGACTCTTGGAAGTTCTGTACTCGCCAGACGGCGCTGACCAGCGCTATAATATGCATTTGTCAGCTTCGACTGCAAGTTTAAAGACACTATATTACTAAACTTGGCTGATTTCAAGACCCATAAAAGCAGCAATATCTATCTATTGGGATAAATAAACAAAACTGCAGCATCAATTTCTACGGTAATTCCTATGCCTGTTGAACTATTCGAATCTCTACTAGTTTTCTTAAGTCTCTTTAAAACTGGTAGCAAACGGGAGAAAGTTCGGGTAGGTTCAGGGACGAGTCGTTCGTGGCTATTTGCGTCGTGCAGCGGGCGATCGTCAATGCAATTAAACTTGTAAGCGAAGCTTTATATTTCAAGCTAAATATAAATCGATGGCGCGACGTTGCCGTGTCGACGGCCACTTTCATTCGTTGCATACTGCTCAATTGGAGCCCTGCATGCGATGGTTTCGTCATGTAAATAAAGCATAAACTGTACTTTTTAACGGATGACTAAACCTACATAGTTGTGGTCCATTTTTGCTGAAACCTTCAATATTATGTGATTGTTACAATTTAAAATGTAACTGAACTAAATTCAACGAAGGGAGCGTCAGCACTAAAGGAACATGCACATAGTGTGGCAACCAGCAACTGAAAGCAAAGTTCAGTAGTTCAATGACAGCTGATAGCCTGATAGCAAACCTACGTTCATAATCCCTTCTCAAAGGTCAAATCAGCCAGATTTGCTCTAAGTCAACTAGAAATAACAATATTTTCCTGTTGTGTTAATAAGCTCGCCGTTTAAATTTCTTGTACAGCACAGAGCAGAGTATCTCTAGGGGCTTGTTTGTCGGGCAATATTTCATCAGCGGAGCTTGTTTTACGAGCCTGAGCTGACTTTTGACTCTTAGCGAAATGCTTTATAGCGTCTACTGCTGCAATATGAAATACTTTAATGATGTTAATTAAACTACGTGAATGTGACTAAGAATGCGATGTCTCCCATCCTGTACTTTAAACACTTTCTGGAGTAGACGATTTCATAAGATCTCAACTGTGCTTAGTAAGCTTTTTATGTTTCTCAATTCCATCGTTAATATGTGCTCGGATTTACTACTGATCCCCTTGATCTTTGCAGTCTAGTGCATAAATGGCCGTTGAACGTTAGATTGCAATATATCTCTACTTCAATTATTGCAGCCTGCAAATTGAAATGGGCTGTGGATGACGTTTGCACAACAGATTAATGGTAGCGTTGACTTGTTAACTTGATACGATATCAAGTGTAAGCTTGCCATTTTCAATATAAACCGTGTTAATTTACATTCATTGTTGACGTTCTGGATTTTTTTATTCAAGTACGTATCATCTCTTTGTATGTATTTACTTATTCTCAGAAACTGATGCAGCAAGAATGTTTTACTTAAGTAAGGTAACCATATTATATCTTACTTGCGATATTTCCTTTAGAAGTACTTACTACTTACGTTTGTCAGTCATAAAAACCCAGATTATTTAAGGCGATCTTTAAAGAAAATTAACACTTTTTATATATTTAAGATTAAGATATATATTTCTTTATATCTTTATCCAGACACGTATTGAACCAGAAATACAATTTAATTATTTTGGCTTGATACATTTTAATACCTCTTAAACTCTAATGTTTAAGATTATTTAGAAACAACATTAAATATTCAAGTAGAAATTGCTTTAAACAATTTGTATCATCAATATTCACAATCTTGTAAAAGCATTTCTCTTTAATTACTATCGTTATTTACTACGAATTGATTTCGTGATTTTTCTCCTTATCTGCCAAATCGGTCTCACTCCGGCGCGCGACCGAATCTCGATCTATTCCTTTCTAATATCAAAAACTAATACCAAATGGTATTTGTTTATTACCGTTATAAAATTTATATTCCCAACGAATACCAAATTCTAAAATTTTTATTATAATTTTTAATAAATTTGGTATTCGTTGGGAATATAAATTTTATAACGGCAATAAACAAATACCATTGGTATTAGTTTTTGGTATTCGAAAGGAATAGATCCGAATCTCGCTACTGGGTATTTATACGGGTTGACTTGGCAGGCGACTTGCTGGTCAATTTTAGTCATTTAGCGCTTTTTATCGACAATCGCTTGAAAAATCTAACCGCAAACCTAATTTCAATGATTTTAGAAGCGATTGTCGATATAAATCGCTAGGTAGTTGACTAAAACCGACCAGCAAGTCGCCTGCCGAGTCAACAAGTGGCAACTAGCTATAGCTATAGCTAGTTAGACGTGATTCTATCGAGAACTTGACTAGTGCATATCGGTGCATTGGATTGGTTACGTAAAAACTCAACTGCGCTGTTTGCATCGCGCGGAGTCATAAAATCGTATTTATAGCTGCGTACTAACCATACTCAATAGTGAGTTTGTTGTGAGTAGTTATTATGGCTGCGTTACGTGAAACATATTAAACAATCGAGGTCGCATTTTATGGACACATTGTTTAGACATTTGCTTCCTGCGCAGATCAAAATTACTGCGTTAGCATTTAAGTATTTGAAAAACTATTGCGATCGCATAATTTCTTTGAATTAAATGTGCAATTGCTTCACTAATCAGTTCTTGTTATCTGGTACATTTTCCGAACTGATCTTAATTGAATAATACGTAAAAATATCTACTTATTTATTTTATTATCTTACTTCTGTTGAATGCGTTGTGATTGTGATTATTATAAACAGGTGTATTATGGCATTTATTTTTTATTTTCGGTAAAAATAGTATACCTACTTAATTGCAAATAAATAGATTGTTTAAATAAATAAAGTAAATTCTTTAGAGTAGGTACTTAATAGTACAAAATTTAATGTTTGTATGCCTATTACATGAATAATATTTAAATCATGAATGAATGTCGACCGTTACAAATAAATTTGCGGCATAAAAACAGCAAAGTTATGGTTATTTATTATTTAATCAACCTAAATTCAAACAACCAACTTGCCTCATGAATATCAGCTATCTATCAGCTCTTCACAGTATCTGACTAAGTACATCTTGTTGATAATTTCATTATTTATACCTACTTACAATGACTTTCCATAATACAAAGTCATTGATAAAAAAAATACCACATTCGTTCCATTCTTCTCTTTGGTTTGCATTCTGCAATCTGCATACAATATCAAAATACTAGCTATAATAGTACATTAAATCTTATGATCAAACAAATATTAATATTCGCAGCTCGTTATAAACAAAGTGACTTGACATGAGAAACGCACTACAATTTTACAAGTTCGCCTGCACAATGTTATACATTTATTATACGTGGTTATACCTACAGGCTATCATTAATCTGCGGCAGACCAGTCTAGGTTACATAATGTTTCTCCGGCACTGCAAAACAGATAATATAAAATGATTTAAGTTTCAGCGCGTCCGCGCATACTAAATGTGAAAATGATTGTACTCTCACCTTTATATACCTAATCATCTTGTTTTGCAAATGATCAAGAAGTATGCATTTCGTATTATAATAAAGCGTTTGCTGTATTAGAACTTACAGAGATAAGTAAGAAAGATGCAGTGGTTAATTTCTTCAGCAATTTCTCTAAACTGCTGTTAAACATGTTTTTGCTGTGCGTTTATTTTGATGTGTTTATAACAACGTTATCAAGTCAAGATTTTATTTATTTAACAGTGATTAAGACTTCCTTATTGTGCTATGCGGTCAGACTTGTGACATTTAGCACTGGTGTCGTTACTTCCAGCCTTAACGAGCACCAATTAGGTGCTCTGATATATTCGTCGTAAAATCTCAAATAGATGTTGTTGATAAAGTGATGTAGAGATTGTAAATGCTAATACGCTGGCAAGGTCTGGTGCATTATTTTAAAATTTCATATAGTCTGATTGCATATTTATACAATACTATTCATGTATGAAATCTTCATCATCATCACTCTGTTTCATACTAGCGGTTAGCAGTTAGTTAGTTAACACATTTATAAAAAAATCTTTGTCCAGTATTTCATTTTCATCAATGACTCAATTACTCAATGAATTGAATTATCAAATGTCATTCTAAAACGAAAGTTTTGAATATTTACATTTGATAATTCAATTATTATTTATTATTATTAATAATTCAATTATTATTTATTATTATTAATAATTCAATTATTATTTATTATTATTAATAATTCAATTATTATTTATTATTATTAATAATTCAATTATTATCATCCTTTGAACATTTATCTCCACTTCTGGGACGTATTCATTAAATCTTCTTTGAAAAACAATCGTTTCTTAATGTGGCGTCAGCGAGTGCGCAAAGGCGATACTATAAGTGTAAATTTCATCATAGAGGACGAGACAACAAGGCGTATAATTACCTATTTAGAATTTTTTAGTCGATACAGTAATTAGTTTTTTTTTCAAAATGGCGGAGATATGTAAAAAGATTATATTTCTGACATTTTGAAAATTTTAAACAAACCTTTTTTGTTGGCGGTGCAACAATTGTGAATAATAGTAGGTAAAACTATTTAGTAATCTGTGATAGTAGGTAGTACACACACTCATACGAAGCCTCTGCCATTAGACAAAGACAAAGTTGTTAATATTTATTCTCAAACATTTAACTGTTTCCACGTCGACGCATTAAGAGACTTATCAGCAAAAATATCAAAACTCCCAAGAAGCGCATGATTGGACCAGTTGCGCGTGCGCGTCAGGATAACGGCTAGTATTAAATAAAAATAAAACATTCAATCGTAGACTCTATACTTAAATGTCTTAAAGATTATTTTACAAGAAAGCTGCCATTTGGCCTGACTAAAATGTTTCTGACATTTGATGATTCAATTGAGCGCAGCGATTACACATTGTTAATTAATACTTGCTTGAGTAATTGTATTGGAGTCAAATGGTGTCCGGAACTCGCTTTTGGAAATAGAACAATATCGCCTCAAATATGTAATAAAGGCAATCCTTTTGATCAGGTTGTGTGTAGGTTGAGAAGAAGTCAACGGTACTTAAATGTTTGTTTAAAATTAAACTATTTTTTAAAATATAAATATTTATTTATTTATTTTATTTACACTGTACAGTGTTGTATTTGTTATGACAAGAAATAACATCAATCTGTCAATTTTGTCAATAAAAGCATACAAATTGTTTTAAAAGAAAAACAGTAAAGAAGTTTGTTATGCTTGCCTACTCTATTTTAAAGGTTGATGTTTTGTATGCCGACTATGAAAGAGATTAATGTTTTTAAATGTGAAATAAATATAATAATTTTTAAATTGAAAAGAACATGTACGTACGTTTGGCTTCTTCCCACCTAACCTACACACAGCCTGGTTAAATGGATTGCCTTTAGTTGATTTACGTACTGTATATTTTCCCTTGTGCTTGTGCAGTAGTAGCAGGACATCTGTCTATCTGTGAGAGAGCGGACTTCATCTGCTTATACATTACGTAGTTGCACTAGTTGCATCCGCGTAAGATAGCAACCGCCCGCCGCATAAGATTGCAACCGCCCGCCGCACAAGATAGCAACCGCCCGCCGCGTACAATAGAAACCGCCCTTAAACTTTTAGTCAGTTTCTGTGAGAGTGCGGACTTCGTCTGCTTGTACATTACGTAGTTGCATCGCGTAAGATAAAAACCGCCCGCCGCGTAAGATAGAAACCGCCCTTACACTTTTAATCTGTTTTGGAAAATATCATAACAGCATGTTATAAAACTGAGAATACAATATTTTTATCAGGATATTCTATCATATGACTAGTTAATATTTTTATACTTACTTACTTAACCCTTCAACGTCCGGAAAATGAGACACAATAGATATTCCGCTGTTGTCCGGCCGCATGCGTCCGCTCGGGCGTTGATGAATTAAATAGAACATCTAATTTTACGTGATTGGAATTTGGATCACAATATATACAGAAGATTTTATACGCTTAGTCGATTAAAAAAATAAACGAAACACGAATGTGAATTTTCCATACTCTTCAACAGAAAAATATTGACAAGTCTTACCGGTTTCGTTATTTTAACAATAAATTAATCGCGTTTTGGTTTGTGACAGTGCAGCAATTAATAGTAAAAAACTAACCCTATTATTAACCAGTTTCACAAAAAAATATCTAAAATAAGTTATTTTTTTGTGAAACTGGTTTTATAATAATCAAGATTTTGAATTCGCCATTTCATATATTTAGATGTTACCAATTTCAAATAATACTTACTTATTTTGTAATCTTCCATTTTCTTGTCAGAATTGGCAATAACAACAAAGTCTTTGTTGTATTTTTTTTACGTTTTATGTGCATGGAAAAAGCAAGTTAGCTACACTTCATTGATGCAGCATTGGTCACACATAATGTCAAACAAAAAGACCTTTTGAATGCATAACTCACTTTCCTTATTCGTTCGTCATTTAAGTCCAGGGAACAATAACATTGTTAAGGTATTGTAGTGTAAATACAAATTAATATCATTCAGCTGTGTATGTTATGACGTCATCTACATTATGACTATGACTATCTTTTTTGTATGGATTTTTTTTTCTAAAACCTCTCGTCAGTGGTACCAAATGAAGGGGTTTTTTGAGACGATTTTGAAAATATACCACATCATTACATTTCAGCCATTTGTTTCATTAAACAAAACAAAACATTTTCAAAACATACCAAGTTTGGGCTCCTCCAGGATACGATACGGTAAAGATACGGTTGAATAATTTTTCGTCAAATACACATAATAGTATTCTCATATCTAACCTCGAGAAAGTAATTTGGAAATATTTACATTTTGAAAGAAATCCCATACAAAAAAAGATGACATCATAACTCCTCTCCTAAGGGAGTTTTTAAGAACTGGCTCAACAATAGTTTTGACCTAAAATAAACCCCAAATAATACGTGTGCGAAACAACTATCTTTGTACAACGAATTGCGTTTTTTTGCGTACAACTAACACTATAAGTATTTCTCTCTTTTTATCTTCAAAAGTTAAGTTTTGGTTCACAAACGTTTTGCGTACGACTAGCGCTATTGCTTTACATACAATGCGTCTAGCCAGGCTATCTCGCCGCATCCCCGCCCCCCGCCCTTCCCGCTAATTGTCTAATTATTTTTATTACCCATTTGTTTGGGGCCCGTGCGTCTCCAGGGCAATTTTCCAATTTGTTGGCCGACCTAAACTATAGCTGTTGATCAAACTGTTTATCGAGCCATACCAAATTATATGTAAAAAAAAACACTTAAGGGGCCGTACAACGTTAAGTACACATAATTGAGCAACGATTCACACAGTATTACTTGATTTATCGATCCCAAAAAAATTATGTAGATAGTAGGTTGGTAGTTCTTAGTTAAGTGATTGACAGACATGATAGCTAGACTTTTTCGTTTAAAAATATCGTAAAGAGACCTCCAATTTTGCAGTACTAAAATGTTGAAACTTTAAAAAAAGAAATCCTTAGCTAGCTCTCTAGTTTTGAGATTGACAGTTTTCAAAAATAAGAAATAGTTCCGATAATTTATACTTACTAAGAAATTTTTCTGAGCGTTGTACTGTACGCCCCCTTAAGAGATTATTTTTAACAGCACAAAAAATACGCGCTGAAATGAGATAAACATTCACCTGGAAATCCTGGAATTTAGACAGATTCAGAGCAAATTGAATATTTTATATGTAGGTAATAACTGCTATACTTAATCCTTACCATATACATGAATCGTTTGTAGAGTGAAGTAAGTAAGTACTTACCAATAATACTTGCAAACGTAATAACATGATATCGTTTATCAGAAAAATCAACTATAAAACTGTTTCTTAGACTTAAATAAATCGAATATCGTATAATGTCAATAAAACGTGCCGACCGGACCGTCAGATTCCAAGCTCAAAACAAGGTAAATGTCGTGTACAGATTATTATGATTCGCTTTCCGAATTATCGTTTGCATTCGTACGACAAGTAGACGCAAAATAATATTTTATGGCGCAACAAAATAAATTTGAAACTCAATCTGGACAATCGTGCTCAAGTAATGTGGAATAATTTATCCGTAAACTGAGCTCAACAATAAGACAGCGAAGTTCGCTTAGTGTTATGGCCAAAATCGTGAGTGAAATAGCCGGTTCGGTTAGGTAATCGAATTTAGTGGGCCCCATTGTTCGAGGCCAAGGTCTTAGTTGTTTACATCGACGATGATCCATTATTTAAAAGGCGAAACGAGTCGAAGCAGACGTCTCGCTCTAATGATAACATCTAACGCGCTTCCGCTCGCGAATATAGCGCCTGGTGTGAAATTCTGTCTGCCGATGTGACTATTGTTTGTCAGAATACGAAGAGTTAGTGTGTTAAAATTGTCGCAAAACACTATCTGAACCCGATTTGTGAAGTATTTTAAAAACTGCTAATACCAGCCAGCTATTAGCTACCATTTCGCAATTTAGCATATTTTATATCATATTTAAAAAAAAATGTGGACAAACAAATGAATAAGAAAGCAACATAATAAAAACGTGTTAAATGAATTGCTGTTCGTTAGTCTGGCTAAAACTCAAAAACGGCTTGACCGATTGGAATAAAATTTGTGCCGTTTGTTGCTAAGTAACCCCTTTTTTATGAAAAAAAAAACTGAAATACGACATCGTGAGTTGTGTGTGACCAATTACTTGTTCAACTTTTAATTTACGACTCCGAAAACAAAAGTTGTACTTGTTCCAGCCGGCGCTTATAGATATTTTTTTTTGAATGAGGCAATTTTGGTATGGCATTCATCTGTCAGCTGTAAAAAAAACTAACTACTTACCTATATCAAATCTGAAGTATATTAATGGTGTGAAGTGCTGTTATTGACCTTGCAACATGTACCATAACTATTGTTTTAAAAAGCCACAAAACACATTACAACGTATTGTAAAATGCGATTACGATCTCGTATTTACATTTTAGTACTCTGTTGTTACGGCTACATGTTAATTATGTATCTATAAATTTAAATTAACGTAACGTTTTGTTAATTAAATTAGTTTGCTTCGGTAAGTGATGCAACGGCTGATTCGCCCACACAGATATTTTAGCGGTGGATAATACGCATTATATTATTCTCGGTTTAAGGGCGGATTCGACCAAGCGAGAATAAATTTTATTCGTACTGTTTTATAATAAATGAAGAATAAGTTTAGTAAAAAATGCCTAGCAATATTACTTATTAATCTAAGTATAAACTTATTCTTCGTTTATTAGTAAGGCAGTAAGATTAAATGACCAGCCTCCCTAGCATGACCACCGAAATGCGATATGATATAGTGATTTATGACGTTTAACTGTCAAAAGACAATGGATTTTGACAGTTGAGTGTCGATAAAACGCTATATCACGTGATATATATATCGTATTTCGTTGGTCATGCTAGGGGGACAGGTATTCGAGAGCAAATCATTTTACCACGCACTCGGAAGTATTTTGCCTATTCGAGAAGTCACTATTAGGTACCATCGTTTAGCGGGGAACAACAGAGTTAATCCGAGAATATTTGAATGGCGTCCGCGTACCGTATGTTAATGACATTTGTTTGACATTTGAGTTTGACCGCTACAGTTACGCACAAGGCGACAAGACGAGTTGACAAGACTTTAGTTCGTTTGTAGAATAATGACAATTGGCCGGGTAATACGTTCATTCACAATATTCACTCACTAATAAAGAAATACGATCCCAAGAGTTACTTATCTTTGGATTGTATGGAAAAAATACCATTTCTTTGAGAATAAAATCGTAGAATAGATTGGTATATTCTTGGTATAGTTATTCTCGTTTATATTTAAGTTTGGTCGAAAACATCCTAAATATGTTATGAGCTGATTTTTATTAAAGTATGAATGGGGGCGCCAAGTGTACTAGTGCAACCTACAAATTGGATTAAAAATGATTGATAGGTACTTTATGCTTTACATATTAGTATGACAATGGACCTTAAAAATGGTCTGTCTTGTTTGTAGCACAATGAAAACATTTGATGTGTCCACACAACCCCCTCCTTTGTTATAATCGTGGTATGCATGCTTTTGTGTTAATTATCATTTAGTACGTTATTAATTAACTGCTTTGTTTATTCTATCAATGGTCTCTAAAATCCCTTTCATATTGTCAACTTATTTAAACAATTATTATTTCATTAACGAACTAATTAGAACGTAAGACCGTAAAACATTTTGAAATATTTTTCAAACATTTGTGTCTTACTGGATTTATCGCTGAATTAATAGTGCAAACTTCAATGGATTCGACATTGTTTGGGTAGCACTTAACTAAACATTTTAGAGCAAATATAATTTGCATATGTGGTAAAACAGCGTAAACATATTTATGAAATTCTGTCGGCACTCGGCATACATTTAGTGCGAGAGAATATTCATAAATTACTAAAAGAATACTCAGATTAAGCAATTATCCCTGAATCTTAGATTTACCTTTATTATAGTAATCTGATACTAGTTTTCATAAACCTTTAAAATCATTGTGTAACATTTCACATTAATTATAGCTAGCTACCCTCTTAAATTAAAGGTTTTGGAAGAAAAATGCCAACCAGTATACCAATCGTTATGAAGCTGATAATGAACTTTATGAAAAAAATGTGAGCCGGTAAAGCGCCAAAGGGGTTTGACGAAAAGAGCTTTGGCATTAAAGTTAGAAACAGCGTTCGCCTACAAAAACCTTAGTTATGGCTAATTATGTAAGCTGTCTTAAGAAATTTCGAAGCACGTTCGCTATAAGCCGCTGGCGATGAATGACGCGACAAAGGCACCTTGATGTGCCTTTGTTTTTATGCGATTGTTTCCTTTGCAGCGTACGCCACATGCGTTAATTGTTCTATTATCTGGATCTCAAGGTTTTTTGTGGCTAAAGAAATAATTTAACGCAATCTATTCAATATAAAGACAAGTATGTGTCACTGTAAATTCTATAATTGTCTTTGTTTTCTATTAGATTATTTATTTGTAATTTGACTCCATGAAAATCTCATATATTATCACATTCGGTAGGAGGGCCGATCCGGTTACCGTGAGCCGAAAGCTCATGAATGAGAAAGTCTAAAACCGGTACTGAGTGTCTACTTTCAAATCACAATAGTTCAGTTCATATAACGAGCCAAACGACTTCTGTAAATAAATAGTCGAATCACCCTGTGGTCATTAAATTTTTAAAAATTTTAATTTACATTGTTTTACCCTTGATCAATCGACCTTGTTTTGCTAACACAACAACAATCGCGATGGAAAATTTCGAACATTTTGTTTTGCTACGCTTATCCTTTTTTGCATTAAAGTATTTTTTTCATTAACATTTTTATGCTTTATTTTGCAATATCTGGATATTTACTATACAAGGTGTTACAAAAATACCCCTAATGCCGAATATGGTATATAGGGACCATCAAACTGAACAACTTTTACTATGGGACCAACTCTGAAATCGCGAAAAAAAAATCAGCTGTTTCATACATTTTGATATTTTCGATTTTAATTTTTGTATGAAACAGCTGAATTTTTTTTCGCGATTTCAGAGTTGGTCCCATAGTAAAAGTTGATCAGTTTGATGGTCCCTATATACCATATTCGGCATTAGGGGTATTTATGTAACACCTTGTATATTATTATTACAAAGCTCGCCTCATTATAGTCTGTACAGTACAGATAACCTTGCGACGATATTTGTTAAAAACAAATGTTTGAAATAGCAAGTCTTTATGAACATCAAACCAGTGTTTGTAACAGTCCTTATTATTAATTTTGGGTAGACTTCCTAGTCAATACATTTCATTCTGCGGGCAGATGCAATGATTATATTTTAGATAGGTACCTATTGGCAGCATTTAGAGTACTTACATTATACAATTGCAGCCACATTATTCATAATAGATCTTTCAGAGATTTATTATATAACGTAAACATACTCATTTCATTGCCATAAGTTTTTGTGCAATTAATTATCTTTTGAAAGCAATTCAGACTTACAGAAATAGGTACAGTAGTGTTTTTACATTTTCAAGAGCCTTAACGATATGCTAATAACTCCTAAATGTCTCATTTCGTATTCACAACATGTTTTGTTTGAATGCACATAGTCACAAAATACGTGAACGCACACGTTTCGTTCCGCCCGCAGCCGCTCGATATAAAATGGACTCGACAAAAACATCGTTATTTTTATTCAGCTGCCAAGGCCAAGACCGCCATATTGCATTCGCCATATTTATTTTCAATTCGCAAAGTTGGTCCTGGTACCGCCATTATATTAGTTGAAAATGGTTTCTTTTGTATCATATGAAATTGACGACCAGTTTAGTAACAGCTGCTGATAATATCTTATTTTAACCAACTTCAAAAGGAAGGAGCTACTCAATTCGAACCTTTTTTTTTGTTTTTTGTATGTACACCGATGATTATTATCCACATCAAATGTGTTTTTGGCGTTTATCTTAAAGTTGTTTACATAATTTAATAATATACAGTAGGTACAATTAAACGTAACTCGTGTAACGCATTAACAAAGGAGCTATTATGTCATGTGGGTAATTGGAGCACCGCATTTCGGCTTTTTGTTGATGCCGAATTTAAAGTTAACCATTGTGAGTCCAAGGTTACTCATTTAAGTCAGGCACTTCCGCTGGCAAGCGATTATACTCTTTAACGACGCAAAATAAACCCTAGTTTAACTGGTTTAACCTAATTTTGCACAGATTGACCTCATTTCGGTTTTTATACAAAAGTTATTTGTATTTACTTAATTGTATTCTAAATTAAGCACAAAATTCTACTCTATTTTAAATTCTTTATAAAGTTGCCTTCAAAGTTTAATCGGAAAAGTCATATACTGTGTTTTTCATTAGCACAATCACAGCCACAGCGCTTGGTTTAAAAAGATATAAGTAGTTTTAATGTAAAAAATATTTTTTTGTTGAAGTTATGAACAATGCTCTATAAGCCGCAGAATAACAGATAATATTTTTATTAATATCACATACCTAGCATCCGCAGCCGCACAGTATACAATATAATCTCTAGTTTTTTTATCGTCCCGGCCGCGGCCGGCCGGCGAATGTAAACAACAAACGGCATGTTGACATAATACTGCGATACGACGACGGTGGTATCTAATTCCGATGGCCTTGGCAGTGAAAAACAAGTTTTTGCATCGCTTACCTTGAACACGATTTTATTTTGCATCGAACGGAGCCCGCATAAAAAATATCTATCGATTCGTTTTTTTTTATTAAGGTAATATAATATGGGAAGTATTTTTTTGATAAGCAATTAATCTGAATGGTTAGCAAACAAAAATTCATTTTTAATTATTATGTCAGCAAACAAATATTTGGTCAGCAATTAAATAAACAGTTCGGGAGCAAATTGGCCAGAAAAATATCTAATTGGTTAGCAACATTTCAAAATTGGTTAGCAGAGAAAACTGAGGAGAGAGGGACAGAGGGAGGAGGATGAGATGGTGTATGGGATAGGTGTGTGGGATAGCCACTCCCCCTATACCCCTCCCCATCCCCAACTCCATACTCCATACCACATACATATACCCGTCGTTATTGCAGTCCCAAACGGTCACCCATCCCAAACCCCACCTTTTTTAAAGTTGCTTAACATTCTTTATCCCTGTCCCAAACGGTCACTCATCCCAAACCCCACCTTTTTTTAAAGTTGCTTAACATTCTTTATCCCAGTCACCAAACGGTCACCCATCTCATACTCGGCCTTTCCTAAAGTTTCTTAACTTTCGTTATCGCAGTCTCACACGGTCACCCATCTCATATGCGGTCTTTCCTAAAGTTGCCTCACGTTATGGCTATGGCAATCGCAATCTAATCAAATATATTTGTACTGTACTGTCACTGAACCTCTCCAAAATTTTGTTAAACGTGGGTCACTGATTGCAGCTAAAAAATAAGAGCAATCCAGTATGTTATTAATTTGCTGATTAATTTAGAAATATTTGCTAGCCAAAAGTTGCAGACCAACTAACCATTTTGGCTGACCGAATAGATTATTCTGCTCACCAAAATACGAATTTTTGCTTACCAGTTAAACCACCCATATAATATTGCTGTATTAACGGACTCTTTAAGAAGCGTAGTTAATCAGTTAAGTGCTTTTCAGGAAGTTTGCAAAATCATTTTTAGCTTTTTTGGAAAAGTATGGAAGGTATAAAAAAATAAAAATTGGCAAATATTTAAAATTCAAAATTTTTAATTAATTAGACTAATTTGGAATATGGGCCGGTAATGGTCGGAGACTTGATTAGTCGAGATCTTTCCAGCTGTATACTCAATGTGCAACGTACCAATCGGTAATTGCTCACCGTCTTGTCGGTGTTAATCACATAAAATAAATAATAAATCCACTTCCGGCTTTCCGGCTTCCAGAAGGAGTATAAATGAGGTTCTCCCTCTCCATAAAGTCGACCCGCATCGGCCTTTTGGCATTCTCCTTTCCCCATTCTCAACTCACCACCGCAACGTTTCCCTAACTTTGCATTAAAGTCCCCCATCACAGCGGTATGTTGGGTTTTGTAGCTACATGGCCTTAGAGACCTCCTCATACATAGCCTCCACTTCGTCATCTTGTTGCGTCGAGGTCGGAGTGTAGACCTGTATAACATTCAACGAATGCTGTTTGGATATTCTGAGTATCAGGTCGGGTCAGGTCGACACACATCCGATGGTGACCACGTTGTTAATAAGGGACTTGTGGACGATGAACCCGACACCACCTAGGGACTGTTGGTTACCCTCCCGGTAGTAAAGCAAGTTTCCGGAATTTAGGGTTATCGGGTCCTCTTATCTCCCTCTCTTCGGACTTCAGAAAGCCCAATGATGTCCCAATGTAACTTGCTAAAAACTTCTTCCAACTCCGTTAACTTAGCGACAGTTCTTAGTGTGCGCGTGTTATAATTTGCCAGGTGCAGTTGTCGTCGTTGATGGTAGCCGAACCGCACCCGGGGATTCTTAGCACCCCTGCTCCGCCGTTACCATAACCGCTACCGCGCTAGGAATAGCGGGGCTGCCGGGGACTGGGGGCCAATTTTCGTTTGAAATCATTTTGGGGGTTTGTAACGCTTGGCAGGGTTGGAGATCGCAGTAAGACCAAGTTATTTAGTTCTCCTTTTTTAAAAAAAAACTTGGTCCTACTGCGGTTTCATATCGCTTTCATCTAGTGTACCTACTACGTTTGGTAATTTATTCATTATGTTGTTTCATTTACGTAATTTTAATTTATTTTCAACATTTAAGCCATTACATTGAATTCCTATCTATCTATACTTTTATCATATTATTTTTCCACGTCTTACAAAACACATAATTGTATTGACTATCATTCCATTTAAGCAGGTGTGTATTGCCTTTTAAGTGAATAATTATGTAAGTACCGGTTATTTCGAGATGTTTACAAATGGATATAAAACGATTTGAGTCTCAATGTTGTGATCTTTACAAGAGCGACAGTTGTTTTCGCAATTTTTTTATCACGTATAACTGTGGTAAACGTTAACTTGATAATAAGGGTTGTCCTGTCATAATAGTTACAAACAACGTAAGTAGAGTTAGCGGCCAAGAAAAAACCTAGGTATAGGTTTTTATTTTACTTAACTCATTTCAAAATATTCATTAACCTCTTTTTAATTTGTTACAGAGCTGGTGCCGGTGCAAACGGAATATTTTCTCGAAGACTGGACTTTTCTACTTTCAACCTTCTGCCAAAACACAAAGTAAACTCATATCAAATTAAGGTAAGTCGTCCATTATCATTCTTGTTGCTTATTTACACAGTAAGTGTACGCACTGAAATGACCTTTTCAATGTTTGCATTACAATCGTAAATTTTGTTGATTTCCTATCTAATACGAGTATAAGTAGTCAATTCACTATACAGTTTCTTACACATTTGAGGCACACACAGACATTCCCGTGCTTCAAGGTCGAATTCATTATCTTATTTTTATAGTCATGTTTTGAGAATCATGTCTGATATTGTTTATTTGATACTCCGTATCCCTAAATAGAATGTGATAAGATAAGTAGTAATACTACCTACTTACTTCTTATATTTATTTTGGAATGTCGACCGTTTCTGGCATGTATTATCATTGTGCATTTAAGACTATAAACAAGTGCTTGTCGGACTTAGCACATTAATGTACGGTTTAAACCGACCGGCGCGAGTCGGGCCGCGTCGCAGCGGATGCGCACGTGTGCGTCGGCAGCCGACAGTGACCGCACGCAGCCGTCGGCACGCGCGCAGATCCGTCCGAATCCGTCGGAACGCGTCCGCATCCGTCCGCACGCGCGCTCATCCGTCAGCACGCTCTTCTAGGAAGAGCACGTCGTAGTCTGTCAGTCAGTGTCTGATAGCCCGATAGCGCGTTCAGCGATCGACCTTCAAAAAGATCGATTCATATCGGGCATACCCATACCTAATTGCTGCCCGTAGACCGCAGTGGACAAGCCAAGCGAAAAGACATATCCCATTGTAAAATATTTTTATTGCTCGAAACGTTTGCAAAGGTGAAAGTTTGCTTTTGTTGCCTCGCCGTAAAAACAGAGCTCTGACACTTTTCGCGATAAACCACTGTCAGGGGTGGCGCCGGAATGGTACGTTTCCACCGAATAAACGTAACTTTTCTGTAATTTAATCGCGCTACCGTGGACCGGGTTGTTTTACGAGACACAACTTTGATCAATATCGTGGTCCGGTGCTGCCAGACAATCTTCGAGCCACGAAATTACTTAGAAATAACATGTAGTGTGATTCCGTTTTTATGTGGATGTTTGAACTTTTAACCTGTTCTCTTTTAAATATAGTTGGATTTTAACGTCAGCTTTGTAAGCAGAACAGTCCTAACACTCATAATAACTGTGTATGAAATTGCGTAGGATGTAGATTGTATGGAAGCAGTGACCAATCGCAGAACGACCAATGCTGGCACGCCGCCGAATGCAGTAGTATATGACGTTATACCATAACCTAACCTAATGCACCATGCATTTAATTTTATCAGATAATAGAAGTCATTCGTGTCGCTTGAAATTTTCTTTTTCGATGCAGTTGCTTAAATATGTGTGCTTTCGATGACAGTAGGTACAGCTTGCGTAAAAGTAGATTTTACCGCTTTGTTTGTTTATGTTTTTTATAATTTCTATTATGTTTACTCGCAAATATATTAATAAACGTGGTATGGTACACGGTTGTTAAGGTTTTTAAAACTCATAGAGATTACAAAACGTCAACTCGTTTTTAAAACCTCCTTACCAACCTTGTATCATAAAGTGCTATTATTTCTAGGTTTAATCACGTTTGGAACTTCGAACAATAGCATAGTAATTAAAACCTTGTCTAATTAAAGCATTAATGTACCTAGTTAGATTACGGAGTTTGTTTTAACAATGTTGTTGTTGGTAAAAATATACGTGTCATTATCACCAAATTTTAAGTTAAAAGGTCAATAAGGAATATTTGAGAATTATGACTTCGTTTTATAATAAAAATATGAAGACTGTAGCTTCAACGGTTTAGCTGCTAGAGCTTTGTGATGTGACAGACGACGGATGGACAGACGGACACATGAGTGACAGTCGGGTACGGAACCCTAAAATAAATTAAGCTATAAAAAAAGAGTTTTAAATAAGTATGCACTCACTCTTATGATGGAGTGGATACTTATTTATCCCATCCACCCCGGTGGCTCAGTCCCGGTATATGGAATCTTATTAAATGTGTTCAGATTCTAAATAATTTCCTAAAATAATTTTAATAAATTGTTGCTAAATAAAGAAGGAATATTTTTGAACTCGTCTATCTAATGTAAAAATTCAAGTATACCTACCATTAGTTTGTAATACTACTCCCTACTTTACCAGGTTCGCATACGTCCACATTTTAGTTTATTTTAGTTTAGCAAGTTTTCATGATTTCAAAATTAGTTTCGACTGTTGTTCTAGCATACGTTTCTACAAGCCGACCTTCTTAAGGATCTATCATTTTTATATGCATTGCGAGTTCTTCTCGGGCAGGCTTATTTTGCAATTGTCAGTCGTTATGTGTGTTTGTTATGCGGCGCGGTATCTAATCTCCTACAGGCCTTGAGCTCGTTGTGTGTCAAGCAACGGTCATTCGCCTGGCCGACGCTATTTTTATCCGAGTTTGTTATTTATTATGTACTGCGCTTGTTACTTTCAGTCACTCATTAGTCAGTACGGAGTTATCAGTTGCTAGCGCCTTTTGGGTTGTTGTTGGACGCTCTGCACGAACGAACTGAGAACCGAACGATTCCATAAAATGCAAACGTTACAAATAGTTGAGTTTGGTATCCAGATAAGGCTAATCGTGTCATGTGACATGAATCGACTATAAATCACTTAATGCCGAACAAGTTTTGCCGATTTTCAAAAAAATCGTAAATGGCGGACGGTTGACCATACCAAAAATTTTTAAACCCCTTTTGATACTCTATCATAAAATGCCGGGTCTCCTTTCCGATAAAACAGCTGAAGCGATATCAGCGGATTTTGGGATCAGTCAAATATTTGGTTTAATTTTATGAACATCGCACGGTAAAAATATCATCGCAACAAAATTGTATCACAGTCACGAGTTTCCTACTGTGTAATGATAACATATCGTATTCCATTCTGGCTAGACTAGACAGCATAGTTAACATTGCCTACCTTAACTGCAATTACTTATACATAAACAATGTAGGTAGTTGCATTCGTAACAATACAATGAGCTTAATTATGGTGCCACCATGATGTACGGCATAATACCTCGTGTTGCTACCACCTGAATTTATTGAAACCAACTAGATTCTACAGATTTGTTGACATTTGCTTCTGCGTGTACTGCGCCACATTTAATTTAGTATTCGTGTTGCTTCGAAGTGCGAATCAGTTGTTGCTCTGCCACTAATCGAGACCCGGGCGTGCTCGCCTGATAATTTAAAACATTCTCCTCACTTATCTATAGCGTAAACAAAGTGCTCATTATTGTTATATTGTCTTATTGCTCGCTCGTTCCGCTCAACTTCGCGTGACAGACCGCCGTTTGCTCGCCAGGGCGAACTTCATAATTTCTGTTCTCCACGTATATTACCCCAATATGTACCACGACAACCTCAACACGAACTTTTGCTTTATCTAAGATGGAGTAAACAACCGTTATCGTGATTGTAATCTATTTTCTTAGAAAATATGTTGTGATTTTTGATCGTACCATTTCGAGGAGTAATAAAATTCTATCGATACTTACTGTATGAAGCGAGTATCGGTCCGCTTCCTACTGGAATCTCATAAGTAGTGAAACGAATGAGATAGTGTGCTGTAAGCACTTCGATCAAAGTGTAAGCATGACTGATAAGAACTACAAGCAAGCCACAGTTTTCGCAGACCAGCCTCATTAAATCGACCACTTCTTCTATTTATGGTGGCTCGCTGTCTGCCAGTATATTGATTGCGAACTGGTTGTCTCGCTAAGGCCTAACGTCGAGCTTATGAATATATTGCACATACATGCAATATTGTGTTTGCGATCGGACCAATGGGCACAACAGCTTCATAAAGTGTTTTGAAGTATTTAATTTGTCCCCGGCGAGTGACTCTTCAATGTATCGTGTCTATTTTTAGATACGTCTCGAGCAGTTTTATTAGATCTTCTACTTCGCAAAGTTATACGATCTTCTGAAGCTAATATTGTTATAATTTCTTGACAACCAAGATAAGGCAAATAATAATCAATGACATTTATCGAGCTGTTTTTATTTAGGCGTGTGCGTGGGAGCTGTGGGTTATTATTTTCCGCAGTCTTGATGATATTACATGGTCAATATTTATAATATTAATGCGTCGTTCGAAGGCACGTAGGAAGATGAGGCGGTGGTCGTACGTGTAGTGTAACTGAATCTGGCGGCGTGTGCGCAACCTGACACCTCACTCAAGGCTTCATATGTGGATTAGCACCTTGTTTTTCTTTTGAATCGCCTTGCCCACTGAGCATAACTCCCGCCAAACTATCATTGTTTTTTGCGTTAATTGCTGTTTACAAAGCTGCGATCATATGTCTTTCTTTTACATCAACATATTTATCAAAGAAAATACGATTGTTGGTAATTAACTTTTTCTTCATAATGCTCATATCTAAGCGAGGACTATCTGTCAGTTAATCCCTCAAGTCAAGTCAAACTACAATCAAAATAATATTAATTCTTAAAATAATTGTACCTATCTTTATTTTGAAAACTAAGCTCTTTTAATTCTTCAACGCCTGGAAAATGAGATGGTAGATATTCCATTGTTTTCTGGCCGCATGCGTCCGCTCGGGCGTTGATGAATTTGACAATATTTTACTACTACCCATTCAAGAGTCCTAAACGAAGACCTTTTTAGCTGACAAGAGCGGGCGCAAGAAACTTATATCAGCTTCGCCAGAAAGTTGTTTTGTTACCAGTTACTGCCTCAGCAAGTGTAATCTCAGTTTGACGAAGACAATGCTTTCTGAGACTTTATCGTAAACTTGTCAAATAGGACGTAGGAATAGGAACAGAGAATGATGTATATGGCAGACACTGAAATCAGATTGTGTGGGATTAAGTTATGCTATCATTCCGCCTCCTCATAATCCGTTGGTACTGCGAATGCATCTCGATTTTCTCGGCGGACCGTAAATGGCAAGAAATGAGAAAGTAGCCGGTTAATAGATACAATAGGGCTGGCTATGTCGCGCTATGCAACTTTCCTTCGCAACAAAAAGTTGTAGAATGATCGCACCAAGCAGAGTTCTGCTCAGATATCGGCTGGGTTTCGTAAGAAGTTGGACGTAAACTCCATCACATAGATGTGCGATAAATAATTGGTGTTCGGACTTCGGTAGAAATAAGCCCTTAATCAATAGGAATTTACGAACACGGACGCCTGTGGTGCAAGAGTTGCTACAGCTTACGTATTTTCTTCTCGTTACACTTGCCTTTCGACACTGCTGCGGTAGCAACGCTATAAATGGTAAACAGGCGTGCGAACTCCCAGTACCTGCTGCTTGCAAGACCATTTCGTGTGTCTCCGATCAAGTTTTTTAAATGTTATCGCAAGTATCCACTTGCAGGACACTATAGCCGTATAAGGAACGGCTCGGTCCGGTTTTTGTACGTTGTTGAATTTAATCTTGATAAATACGAGCCTTGTTTGCGTATTCAGAGATTCACTGAATGTATTCAACTGTAATACGGCGAGTCCAGTATCGTTTAATTAACTACTTTACAGTAAAGTTAAGCAATACTGATTTTAAATTAGTATTGGAATGTAGTTACTATAATTTAAGTGATATCAAATGTTTTTAAATAAGCTTGTAATCTGAGTTGTCGAGTAAACAAAACGCTATCAGGGTGTTTACGTGCGGTGCGGCATATTGTTAAATGCCCACGCGTCGCCGGCGCACCCACGCTTGCTGCGGGTCGTCGCAGTCTCATGCGCACGTAGATACGACATACGACATACAGATGGGTCGTTCACGACCACGACACGCCTGTCATTAATCGTCCTTAAACATAAACATCATTGTTATTGTAATATGTTTAAGAAACAAATTATATCGAATTTTATAGTTTAGGACATAAAGCCGCCTATAACTTAACTAATCAAAATCAAATGGAGGTAATAAGATGAAAGTTACTGAAACGGCGCCTGAAATACTTTATAAATAGGCACAATAGTTCGCAAGAAAACGCCGTTGTTGTAAGCAGTTGTATGTAGAATAGAAATAGAGCGGTCATTGATCTCCGTTATTACACCGATAACTGCGGTTAGTTTTAATCGCAAGAATGTAGGCGCAATTCGGGACGGTGCAATTCATATTAATATGTGTTGCTATTTAAAGTGGTTACATAAGTGGCATTAGGAGTCGCAAGAGCGGTTCGTGAGCACTTGGCGTTAACCCTGAATCGAGCGAGAGGTCGTTGCACGAGAACGACCTACATACAGTGCACGTAGCCGCTGCAACGCGGTAACGCTTGCAAATCTCTAGCGAATAGAATCACAACTACGACTAATAAAGCTACATCGCACGATTCCTATTCACAATTCTCACCCTTTCCACCGTACTATCAACCAACAGCTACTTTTTGTAAAAAATAACAGTCAAGCTCTTAATCATCTGCTTACATTTCATAATTTCTGATTCCTGTTTCTAATCACGCTACAGAATTAACACCCAATATGCAACTAACCTATAAAGCAACTTTTATCTTAGACTTTCCTAAGTTCGGTTAACGTGTTGCTGTAATAGCAGTATAGAGGCGATACACATAATCGAGACCAATAATTGCTGGGTGTGTCTGATGGCTTTAACAAATTATTATAACCATCGAGATAGGATACTTAGATTATAGCCCTTGTAAGTGGTCACGCACTGGAGAGCTCGCCTCTAGAACAAGTATTTCTATAATTAGCAACAAATCAACTAGTTTCTAATCTAATTATGTCGGTTTGTAGTCCATCATTAGTTTATTGGCTATTATAAAAGGTATTATAAAAATGTTTTATTTAATTTACAGAAAATCGCTTAATGAATAACAATTTGAATTGTAAACAAATTTTTATTATGTCTGTCTACATGACCTACCCACATGTTTTGAAGTTTCTGATTAATTCACTTGTCAATAAAACGCAGTATTTATTCCTCGACGATTCAATGTATTTATAGAAGCTAATTAGCATATTTATACACCTAATAGCGTCATTATTGTTGGTTAGAGTTACTCAACATTGCGGCATAATAATTGACTTCTAGATTTAATGGTGCCATTATTATCCTCAATGTCCATATCATAACTAATCTGCAGGAGAGTGGAACTGAGTACAAATAAACAGTAACGGTAAAACTAGTTCTATTTTAACTCCAAATAAATACAAGTAGATAGAGAAAATTGGAATGGTGAAGAATCTGTATTTTGTTTCAACGGATTTTTAGTAGCAAGCAACGTGAGTTGCGACGGTCGCCGGCGAGCCATTAGCTGTATTGTTATTGCCAGTATTCCCGGTAATGAAGCGCTCGTTTTCGTTCTTTAATATCACCACTTTTCCCCTCTACTACTTTACACCAATAGCGTACTGGCTCGATTTCATTGCATCTCTTTCCATTGGTTTTTAGTTTTTATTCCCTTAATTGATTCCTTTATTATGCGAGCGCATCATTTCAAAATCTCCCTTGACGTTGAATTTAAATTTAAAATCTCTCCGACTTTCAATTGCGTTAGTATGCATGCTGATGAGACATAAAACGCTGGAATATTGGCTTGTTGAGTGCCCCTAAAGTCTAGGTAAAGAAACTCACCGCGGTTGTTTTTCCAATTCTGCTATTCCCTGACATTTTCCCGGCAGTTTCTTCTTGCTATCGACGCCAATGCACTCAATGAAGGGCGATTTACATGGAAACTTAGTGAAATATTCACATCAGCTGCCGATTGTCACGTTATATTGAGATTATTCAAACTTTCCCTCAGTCGGGGTTTGTGCATCTAATTTAAATAATGAGATACTTATCTAGCATTGTATGGCTTCATCTTGGCTACCAAGAGTCGAGACTGTGACTCCAAAACTTTGCTGGATTAAGGAATCCAAGTACTTGTTTTGAATCTATTATATTTTAACTGTTAATATTGCGTTAGATATACTTGATATATCTTTATACTATACCTACATAAGATGAGGATACTAACTTATGTTTTATACAGAACTATTATAATTTTCTTTTTAACTGTTACTATTGAGTGAGAATACTTGATGTATATTTATACCATAAGAAAATAAATATACTAACTTTGTTTCATACATAATTATTATAATTTTCTTTTACATTAATCTAGCAACTCCCCTTTAACCTTGACGCAATCGAAGATATTTACGCTTTCGCCCACGAAATCAGTACCGGGGCGGCGGCGGCGGGCGAGCGAGGTGAAGTTCAAGACAACCTATTTATAAAACGAGCAAAGTCCTTACTTGGCGCCTATTGATCGTCTAGAGAGCACGCACCCCGGCGTATTACGGTAGGTTAGTATGCCCGCGGCCACGATCGTAGCTCCCGGAACGGGCCGACAACTGCCGAAATTTTACATCCCCGGCCGGTATTGATCGGTCTTGACATTGAAATCGTAATAGACGCAAACAGCTGGGAAGTGAGGGAGCGTGCTTGTCCCTTCGCACGCAATCCCCAGATCCCGGCCCGCGTCGTCGCCCCAATCATTCCCCGTTTGATTTTTTTTTCGTTACATCACTACATTTGATTTAATCAACCACCGGTTCAAAATTCAAATCAGACCAATGGAGATAAATGAACTTGATTGTAAATATCAATTAAAGTTATGTATCGGTGTTTAAACGTAGTTAAACGTTTGTAACGTCTAGTAATTATGCACAAGAGCCTTAAGACGGTGCGGCGTTCTAAAATCTCATTTATATTCAGTGTGGTCGGAGTTTGAATGTTATCTAAAATCCGTGTTTAGGTGTCGGGCTGGATTGCTCTAATCTCGAAACTAAACACATTGTTGAGTTAGCCAAAGCTTTGTTCTCTCTTGGCGACGACGACGATGGGATCCTGACGGGTAGCTGAATTGAATTCTTAGAATTTGATTACCAGAAATTTAAGTTTGAGGATTTCATTAAAATAATATAAAGTTCTGTTAATTGAGTGATCATGCGATTTGTCGTGTTCTTTATGTTCTACTATCGACAAAAGGAAACAACATAAATTACGATCAGTTCTTATCATTTACGTTATTTCGTGCTTGTAATTTCCTGTTCTTTTACAAGTTCCATTCCATCACTTACCTGCATTTCCTGTAACACGTTCATTGTTCACGTGCATTCACATAAAAATGCAACTGTCCTAATGATTCTGAAGTTGACTTAACTTAAAATAGAACAATGATATCGCAACAAATGGGTATCTAATATATGTCTACCAATTTAAAATGTTTTGATGATTAGATGATTTTAATCATTAAAACCGAACCGGAGCACGAATACCATTTATTCTTTGGTTAGTTCAATGGAGTGCAAGAGACTCCTGAATCTTGTAAGTCACAAGCAATTCCGTTGAAAGCTTTACAAAGATTTGAAAGAAAAACTCGAGGACACTCGAATTCCATCCACATTCAACGCTGTTTACAAAAAGATAATGCCGGTTACTTCTTTAAACAAATAAAGTGATTTTATGAGCATTATCATTTTAAGCTTATAATTTTGTTTATATTTAGAGCTCCTACTTGTACTAAGAAATATTTCTTGCTCGAAAATTTTAATAAATACTGAATAACTATATTGGACATTATTGGTCTGCCAATAGAACGATTCGTTTCCCGCATTGAGACTAATTTTGAATTCAATCAAGCTCTAATCTCTGGGACGGATGGCAAAGCCGATCAGGGCGTGGAAAGCTGAAGACACACCGAGATGTTTTTACTGAATACTGATCAGCTGCTTCGAAATTATTCCATTACTCCAGCTGTTCCAATACAAAAATTCATAAATAAAAAATGCGCGAGGTGTCTGCTTCGTTGCATTTCTATGAAATCACGGCAGCTCCAAGTTAAATAAGTGATCACCGGTTGGCGACGACGTGCTTTGAAATCCAAGTTATTCGCCACCTGGGGCTTAGACAATCACCAAGCTGTGATATGCTAGACTAGACCATCGCCTTCGATTCTTTGAAAAAATATTTTCTTCAAAATGTATTTTATACTGTTAATTCATATTTAATATATATTGATACTATTAAATATTTATTCTAGCATCATATTTGGAAATATAATAATTAATAGGTAGACGGAAAAGATCGCGGCCTTTTTGAAGCATGAATTTTGCGTGTTATATTTCTGACAATACTAAACTTAGGCGGTAATGTAATATTTAAATCCAATCGTATAACAGCGGTAAAATAAAAACAAATTGAAATTTGTCTTGCTTTTTAATAAAAAAATATGTTGTATGACAAGTTTTGCAATTCTTTTTCGATAAAGGTTCAGACCCTTTTAATGCATCTAGTGCTCAAAGAAAGATTTGTAATGTTACTAGAGAAGATGCTTTGTCGAATACTACTGCAAAAAATGGCTCAGCAGATTCAGGTCTTGTAATTTAGATGATAAAAATGTTCCTCGATGTGATATCTTTATTATTTTTAGTACATAAAGTCCGCCAACTTTTCTGAATACCTAATATTTCAATTATGGTTTGTGTGGTTTTATCTAGTTTTCATATCCGACGGCCGTCGTTAATGTCAACGGGAATGAATTTATCAGTGGATATAATTATTAACGTCCATTTCAGTTGTTATGAACAATTGGGCAGTTATAAATTTAAAATAGGGACGTTAAGGTCGATATAAATTGGTTGGCGCAACGGGCGTCGGCGGGCCCGCTAATCGATCGATGTCTGTGTGCACACTGGTTGCTGCTGCACCCGTAATCATTTGTCTCGTTCGTTCCTGGACAATCGCCGATACACCATCCTTGTCTGTTCGTTATCCAACGTCCCTAACCACCCGGTAGTCGACTGCCTCCCGGTGTCCTCCCGTATTTAGACACTGCACTATCTAATTTATGTTTTAAATTGCGCGCTTTTAAACTTCTGAGCCCCCGGGAACGACTATCTAAGCATATCATAGTGTGAGGTAGAAGTTAATGGACTGTCTGTGTGAATATTTTTTAAATAAACACGTTGAGGTCACTTTGGCTGATATATATTTCATTTCTTCATCTTGATATGGACTAGACGATGATATTGATGTTACAATTTTCTTTGACAGAATGAAATGAAATTATTTTTATTGTAACAAATGCAGTTGTTTCAGTGCTATCATAAACAAAGTTGTGAAATTGGTTTCTGCTTTAGAAATAGCATAATTGCGTAAATACCATTCTAAATAAGGAGTTTTGTACTCCGATATTCAATTCACCTGCTGTTATTATTGTGAGGAAACAACGCCCTTTGCTAGCACACTGACCTTTAGTTTGGTTTGTTTTATTTTGACGATCGAATTGGATTTGTATCTTAATGCGGTTACGTCTACTTTCGATTGTTGTTGGGCCTTGGCATGAGTTCGCCTTTGGGTGGCCAACATTAAAATAATGTAGCTAGGGCTGATAATGGTCTGTGATGTGATGAAATATTGAATTATTTCAATGCTGGAGAGAAAATAACAAGTGTTGTTGAAAAGCATTTTGAATTCCTTGGAGGATTGCTACAATGTTCTGGCATCTCTTGCTCTTAAATTTGTTCGTGGCCGAGTAGCAGATTGGGAATTGTCAGCCCTGTAATTCTGTGGTGCAGTGGCATTTGGTATCGCGACATGCGGCTGCGGCGCATTGCCTACTTACATAACGCACCTGCCATATCTGGCTACACCGCACCTCACGTTCACTCGCCCATTCTATGAATTACTTATAGGTCAAAGCCCTTCCATTATTTTATTCGCGCCGTGTGCTATTAATGTATTAGCGGCTAGCGCTGATTGTAATTTGCGACAATTTGTGGTGATGATTTTTAGAGTAATCAATGCAGCCGAAATTTTGATCATTCAAGAATTTTGATAATTTGATCTTAATGGAAATAGAAACCAATAATTTGATGTAGCCTTTCAAGGCATAAAATGAAATTTAAATGTAAAATTTCATCAATAAGTATTAAGTTTCTGAAATGGCAAGTTCATTAAAGTCTCTAACATCATATACACTTCTAAAACTTTAAGACTATTCTCTAACATCAGTTACTTATTGTAACTTATAAATAATTAAAACACATGTTTGTCTGTTCAACCAACGGCAACGGTCTAATATAAAAACAAACATTATAAGGAATGACAAAACAAGAATCGGAAATCTAATGTAACTGCGCCAAACGGATTTAAGTCCGGCATCCTCGTTTTTTCTTCGCCTGTAAACGCGGCAAATCCTTCAACAACCCGGAGCCGGCCGCGGGATACGGGAACTGACTGCTTAAACACTGAGCACTCTTCTCAACGACTGTGCAAACACCACCCGATGAAATTTTAAACTTACTCCGTCCTGTTGTCTGAATTACTTTGAAGTGCTCTCTTAAACAACCTTCGACTTTGCGAGGATCATCTTTAATGTTTAAGTAAAAGTTTCTTTTTAGCGTACACTACTTGCCCATCAACTTCTCAGATTGTTTTTTGTCTGTACTATTTAGGATGTTGGTGATATTAAAATGGGTGTTGTTTAGATAACGAGGTCAACATGTAAGCGATTTTCGTATTTCTTTTTCTAATTCGTTTAATAGAAAATAATGTCCCATCTCTCACCACTATCTGTCCGAACTCCAAATTAATGGACGCCGGAGAACAAAACAAAAATCTATTAGTCGAGAGGAATAGTAATCTAGCCAGTTGCGATTGGACAACTCGTAAAATATCAGGTTACGATGAACAACAATGTAACTTGTTACGGCCCCACCTCGTCGTGCCGTGGGGCGATAAATCGTGCAGGTCGGTGCCTCTGGTTAATGCTGGGATTAAGAGCGTCGAGCTTCTCAGTAAACGTAGATATACGTCATCCTGCACGGTTCAATCTGTAGCACATTCTTAGGATTAGGAATTTAGGACTAATTGTTTGCACAAACTATATATTCGGAAGTAAAAGACTTAGGGCGACTGCACGAAACTGTGTTTAAGCACAGAATACATAATAGTACAAGTGTTTTAGTGGTACTTAAACAATATTTAATTTATAGTGCCAGTCGCCCTTAGCCTCCTGTCGACCAGCGTACTTTATATAGGACGTCACGTAACATTCAAAAAATTGTAACAGGATTATTTTCAATAGCAACTTATATGAAACTATTAGAATTTGAATATTACTATTTTTAAATTTTGATACTTTAGCATTCACAAACATGATCTGGTGCGAGTCGTATTTTTTCTAGTATATTATTTAGTTTGTTATTTTGTTTGTTATTTCTGTCTTCATTTATGTAGTATGTTGATTGTAATTACTTTCGCAAAATTAATAAAACACTTAGTTGTTTTATAGATGTGAATTTACGTTTACCAGTCAAATTGGTTTCCAAACGTAAAGTAAAATTTACCTGCAAAAAATATATTGCAGTTAAGAGCAAAACACGTCTTAGTTTGGAATATCAATAGCAATTAAATTCCAAACTGGATCCAATCCTTGCAACGAAATTTGCTGCATTAATTTGCATATACATGTAATAATGGCTTCGTTATTATGGGAACTAAATGCAAATTTATATCTCTATTTGGAAGGAAAACCACTTTTAATTTTGGTCATTTGTATCTTGTATTGTTCGAACGAGGTTATACTTTTTTGGTCTTCTATTAATCTTATGGAAATTTTCGAAACTGCATTGTTCGTTAACGACATAATAAGATTGATTCTTCATTAATAGTACTAGTGGCTTGACTATGCGTTATCAAAGGCGCCGATGCTATAGGAATTTTAAACAATAAAGTGCTTCTTGTTCTATGCTATTGTTTAAGATCTATATAAATTTTATCGAATGTTTATCACTGTTGTAAGAAGTAATCGGCACACCTACAGAACCCACATGAATAATCGATAACAAGTCAACGTCTGATAATATTGTTCTTCAAAATTCGATGTTTATAATTGTTATCTTTTATCGCGATAATGCTTGAGTGAATAGCTTTCAAAGTTTTTATCATTACAAGGAGAGACTGACGTTATATAACTTGTTTTATGTAGCACGATGGCCGATAGACATAACTTTGATGACTGTACTTTTTGATTGTATCCGTATAGTTCTAACGTTTAGTTCTACTAGTAGAACTAAAATATCGTTCAGTA
This sequence comes from Catoptria pinella, assembly GCA_963556745.1. Lineage (NCBI taxonomy): Eukaryota > Metazoa > Arthropoda > Insecta > Lepidoptera > Crambidae > Catoptria > Catoptria pinella. The sequence continues at coordinate 9,770,504 of OY750765.1, forward strand.
CTACAAGAGAAAATAGTCCTTTTTAGTCATTTGTAGTTGCAGTTACGTTATAATATGTCCGGGAAAATATGTGCCTAGAACACGTTTTCATAATAACTTTTTGTGACTGCCTCGCACATATTTCGTTCAAAATTTTGCTTGCTTCAATTAGTTTTCGAGAGCATCGGGTCTGGGTAGTTCATTAAGATACCAATTGAAATGCTGATTTCCATTAATAATGGGACAGGTCTTAAATTAAAATACCTACGCAAGTTGTAATTTATTCGAATGAGGGTTTTGCGGTTTATGGTGTCTTACTCGTAACTACTATCTGTTAGGCGACACTTAGACAACATGTCGCTTTTCGGAGCACTAAATCTATCAAAATTATTTTTGAATTAAATTTCAACCTAGCCTTTGCCAGATAAAATTTTATCTATGACTCCTGTTAAAAGAATTTATTTTGTATTTAATATTAGGTAATCAATTAATATACAATACTGATATATTCTAGCCTCGTAAACTAAATCTAATAATAAATCTTATAAGGTTAGCATGCAATAAAATGAAATTAATTAATCGCTGCTGTTTCTTCGTCGCTTAGTAAAGTTATTATTCGATCCTATTAAACACGATTAAGAATTATAAGGCCGGATGCGAGTATGTAATGTAAATGGAATAATCAAACTCAATGGAACATATATACCAGCCCTATCGTTGCTTGTTCAATAAATAACTCCACACAGCTAGAATTAATTGCGTTTATCTACTTGTGTTCGTTAGTTGGGTCAAGTAATAATTTGTCACGAATTACAACCTAGTAAAGTACTTTTTACTTTATCAAATCTAATGTATTAAAGTTTGTTTAATATTTCAAAGGCTTTTGAAGGCATAGCCTCAATTTCAAAATAGGTAAAATATAGTCCACATTTTTGTACTAATTTATGTCGGTCTACTCAAATCAAATCTACAGATGAAAAACTTTTTGTAAAGATAAAATTTTGTTTGGGTACTTTTTATTTACATTGTACATTATGTATTAATTATCTACTCCTATAAATGGTCATAATCATTTTACGTTTATCCTTCCTACTTATTTGTATCGCACTTCGACTAAAATGATTATAAATCAACGAAGTCCCTTGTTTTGGCATATTTTGAATCGTCTAGTGTTTCTTTTCCACCATGCCTTTTAGCTGTCAAGAAAATCCTTAATCAATACCTAATGTCTTCTAATACTCAGTATCGGCTCATATTTATTCTTGTTCTATAAACACAGGTATGCGCTATGTCCATATCACCACTATTATGTTCAATGCTGATCGTGTTATGTAAGGGTGGACTAATATGGCCGGATAGCCTTGGATAGGGCGTTATCCTCTGTGACCGATATTCTTGATTTTATCGCTGTCATTCTTGGTATAGTAGTAACTTGAAGTATTTACTCTGTTTCGGACACGAACCTTATGAATAAAATATGGTATTCAACTATCATTAGATTTCACTAATATTTACTAAGCAAACATCTTACTTGTTCTCCTTCGCTACTTTAATGCACTATTTGTGTACTTATTGAAAATTGTAAGTAATGGACGTTAGTGGTGTTGCATGCATTGCAATTAAAATCACCTTGCTCTGGGACTTTAGTACACTTGTTGACTGATTTATGTTTGTATGTATATTACACTTGAGTATTTGATTGCTATGAACAACTATCTGTAGGTAATAAATCAACTTTACTTTGTTGCCACAAGTATAATATACATTTCTATGTATTCGTTGATTATACTTGAGTCTGTATGAATTAAGTCTTACTTTGGATTTCTGGTTACTAAATCTAGATATATAGTGTCCAGAATTTGAGAATTTGAGAGTCTGTATAAATTACAAGCCCGATTTCCGAGGTGCTTATCGATGTAATAAAATTAACTTTAAACCATAATGTGGATCCCTCCGATAAAGTTAAACCTCCGATAAAGTACCTCAGAAACCGAGGGTTACTGGGTTTTCTTACTTTGGATTTAAGCTTACCCAAAAATCCAAGGTATTCCCAAATTCTGGATACTAACTAAATAGTAAGTTTGTATTCAGAACTTTAATAGGGAAGATGGGAGAAAATCAAAGGTTTTCATAATAGCGTGACATTGCAGATTGCAGCAGGAACCTGCAAACGTATTCCCTGGTGCAGAGCGGGACTGTCATGCTGTCCTGTCCATGTTCAGTCGCCTTGGAACGAGCAAGTTGTTAATTCTAACTAGGTACAATGCGATTAATTTAACTATGTCCAACTGAAGTGATTAACTTCGAAACGCTTGCGGTACAAAACGACGTATTTTCATCTAAAAAAAAATCTCTTAGCCATACATTCTCGAGTGAAGTTGCAGCGGATCACTGTCTATTGTCAATTTAATCACATGGTACATTTGTGATGGAACAATAATGTCTACCACTACTACAGACAGACAGTAAGAATTTACAAGCGATAAATAAAACTAATAACTTATGCATCGAAAACAAACAAAAAAAATATTATTATACCTACATTCAGTAGAAAATAGTAAAGTCTATTATACAAAAACTATCTTGACAGTTTTATCATAAGTAAAGTGCATTGAATTGTTTGAATAAATGTACTTAAAGCTTTAAGCATAGGACCATTAAGTACACAACTTCAATTCAACCATAAATTACAATATGATTGATATCATATGACCTTTAGTGGTAGCTTAACGCCTACTGACTTGTCGCACCAACGATTATGGCGTTCTTAGCAGATTCAACTTATGCTACGTCTACTTACACTGGTGCGCTTTCAAGTACAACTCGCATATTCGTCATCCTTCTCAAAGGATCATCAAAATGTTGTATGAAAGCGCAAGACGCATTGAAAGTGGAAGACGCAAGATGAACAGTAACTGAAAAGCGAACTAGTTTGGACTGTGGACTTAGCCCTTAGAATTGGTGTGACAAAGTTGTAATAAATTCTAAGGGCAACTGTAACTTACATTTTTTTTAATAAATTTTAGACAACTTCACCAACATTGCTGTGATGCCAAAGTAAGTAGCTAAAGCACTTGTGTTATGGAAATCGGAGACAACGGTGGTAAACACACACACCCAGACCTGAGCCAATATAGAAAAGTTGGTTTTCTAAATTGACCCAGCCGGGGATCGAACCCGGGACCTCAGAGATGGTGACACCTTGAAAACCGGCGTACAAACCACTCGACCACGGAGGTCGTCAATTTAGTTTATTAATGGCTGTTGCAACGAAATTTCCAAGAGAATTATTAATATTGCGACCGAAAGGGTTGATTCAAAGACTGAATTTTACTGCAAATTACTTTGTCATCGATACAGGTATTTATAGTTTTCAGATTTATTACTCAATTAACTCTTAATTAAACAACGTTGGACGCGCTTATTTGCATATTGTTTGGTGTCTAGACACGTTGAATTATTATGAAAATGTAAATATTACTAATACCTACTAAAGGTTTGCGCTTTTGCCCTTTTGCCGTTTCCGTAACTATTTTTCATAACTCCTACGAAAACGGAAGTTTTTATTCTCGTTTAATAACCGGTTATCAAATAAGAACATGTTTTCCCTTTGTTACAATTAAGTAACCGAAATCTTTTTAGAATGGGATTTGATTGGGATGGGACCTTGTGAAAGTAAATAAAAAATGACAGTCAAGCAGTCAAGTAGCGCTAGCAAAAAAGTTCTGAATCTATTTAAAAAAAATAAAAGTAAAAAGTTGTACCCCTTTTCCCAATTATTAATTATTCACTAAAATAATCACACGATAGGTAATATATAAATCTCGCATTTAAAATAAAACTCGAGCAGAAATCCTTCGAGCTCAGTTCTACACAACTAGCATTATGCGAGCATCTACGCCAGTTTTCCCTGGCCGACGGACTGCGCGTCTCAGTTCCAAAAGGTATCATCCCATTCTCATCGCGCGCGGATTATACTTATCATTTTTTCCTAACAATTTGTAATTCCGATATTTTGTTAGATATGAAAGTTAATTTAGGAATATTATCAACAACTTTACTAATGTTTACAACTATATTCGCCACTGTCTATGACTCCTATACCAATATCATATCTACCATTATTTTAAGTACCTAACCTACCTTACTTTACATTTATATTTATTTTGTGGTCTGTAGACTGTAGATAACATATAATTATGAATAACACTAAACACTCACCTCCTATACTAGTCATTGTGTGTGTTGTGTGTCCTAAGTTATAAACTTGACGGATCGCGGTATCAAACTTTGTGTTATTCATTAATTTCACTTTATCAACGTATTGTCAGTAATGTCCAACAAGATAGTAATGCAAGGCTGTTGTTAGCTACTTTGCAAAACAGATAAAGAGGGCGCTGGGGTGACGAAACTCTTGCGTAGGGTTATCTGTTTATGGCAAATGGTCGGTTTATACTCGTATCAGCGAAGATAGTGTAATCTCAGTTTGTTTTGCTTCGTCTACAAAATGCTTAAGAAAATTCGAAATTGATAAAAAAAATAGGTGAGCATTTAATTTATCGCGATTTGTCATTGTTTTCAAATGATTTAGGGATGGGATTAGATCTAAATATTATATAGATGTATAGAATATTAGATATTTCGACTTGAAACTTCGTAGGAGTACTTTTAAAAACAAATAAGTTAACACGTATTTCTCCCCATATTTCACCCCTTAGGGGGTAAATTGGTAAAAAGCCTAAAATCGATATGGATGTCGTTATTGAGGTTTCATGGGATGTTGATTGCAAAAATAGCATTTATTTTGAAGTCCAATACGGTAGAAATTGATTTTGCTGCGACATTAAAATTTACGCGACAAAAGCGCCCTTTTCGTTGGAGGGTGAAAATAATTTTATTATTCGAAATAAAGAAAAAGAGTGTTATTTATTTAAACATATCGCCATATCACATTCTTATCGCCAGGTCTGGATAATATGTCTTCCAAATAGCTTAGGTACGTGTACTATAGACATAATATTTTTGTATACAAGTAGCGTGTTGACACAGCTGCAGATGCACGTGGCAATACACGTTACGTTTACGTCTGTCTAACATATTATTATAAGCTGAGACTTTTTATAAAATTATTGACAACATTATTATTTGACAACATCACATACATTGCTTCGATTCTAAAGTAAGTAGCTAAAGCACTTGTGTTATGGAAATCAGAGACAACGGTGGTATCACAAACATCCAGACCTGAGCCAATATAGAAAAGTTCGTTTTCTAAATTGACCCAACCGCGAATCGAACCCGGGACCTCAGAGATGGCGACGCTTTGAAAACCGGTGTACAAAGCCACTCGACCACGGAGGTCGTCGAAAATATTTACCTAGTTTGTCTAGAAAGTTATAAACGCAATAGAATTGCAGAAAAGGAGTAAACTAGTGGCTCTGAGAGGCTGTGTAGACCTCGCGTTTATGACACGCAAACCGTTTTCGTGAGATAAAAGAACTATTATAGTAAAGACCGCTTCAAAATAGAGAAGTATAGGAGGTTCTTTAAAAAAAACTCTCTAGGAGAGGAAATAATACATCTTTAATCATCATCTAATTTTTTTTATATTGCATTCATCTTTTTTTTGTATGGAAAAAAATTGTTCTGCAACCTATCATGTGTGGTACTCATTAAAGGGCTTTCTGAACCGGTTCAAAAAATATATTATAGCATTACATTTTAAACACTCGTTTTAAATTAAACCATAAACATTTATTATTATTATTTTCAAAACATACGTAACTTAAGGCTCCTCCAGATACGATACGGTTGAATTATTTTTATTCTCATATTAGAACATTCAAAAAAGCTAATTAAAAAATATTGACATTGAGTTTTTATTTTTTATTATTACAAAGCTTTTACAAAGTGAATAAGTATGATAAAAAAAATATTTATTCTGAAACCTACCGTGTGTGATATCGAATGAAGGACTTTCTTAGTTTCTAAAAATATATCACATAATTACATTTCAGCACTTGTTACTTACGCGTGGCCCTTATGCACTTACCTGTGTTTTTTATTTATTTATTTTAATTATGGATTAAAATTAATTTAAAAAACGCACATAACACGTATAGCTAAAAACAAGTGCCAAATTAAGTGCTCATTAACATAAGCCGTCGTTTTGTTAAAAAGAGCTAAAGTTTATTGATTCTAACAATTCCTAAAAAATCAATGCAAGTCCAATGATACAAAAACTCTAGTTTGTTGATATACGTATTAGCTTGAACTCTGTAATTCAATTAGTTTGTTGCTAAATAACCTTATTTCATTACAGTTTCGCCACTTATTATTTCACAAATCCTACAAAATATTATGTCTGTTTATCAAGCTGTGAAAGCGAATAAGTACTTATACCAAAATACACCTGTTTTTAAGTATTTAACTTCATAAATTTATTTGACCCGTTAAGTTGTGGACACAGCTGTGGCTCGCCAATCGAGTGAATTGGACATGTTTATTTATGTATGACTACTTAATTCATTCGATAGGCATATCCCAAAAAGGAATGACGTTGATACGCCATCAACAGGCATCTATCAACCTAATTCACTGCTATCAAACGTTAAAATACACAATGATCTCTTTCAGACAGTCACAACTGCATTTAAAGATGTGCTTAACGGACCACCGCACTTTATAAACTATCACCTATCTGATTCTTTATAAAACTATCGAGCGTGAAACATGTCGAGGCGCATTATCTACGAAACACTAATGAGTCCTCGTTCAATGGATATTAACTGACATAACAATACAGCTAACGATAAAGCGAAGTTAGGATAAGTAGTTTTCCATGTAACAGTCCTTACCGTCTCGTCTGAGTACTACATACAAGTCGGAACCACTATAACGTGCGGAATTCTTTTACAGACTTCGAATAGTCTTTACCACACGAAACGTTCTCTGAATCAATTACTTGCGTCAAATTTACGATCTCTCGTTCATCGGAAACATCGCCGCATTTTGAGACAACGCTTTAATAAAAATGTCGGCGTTGAAGCTTCGGCATTTGACGGCGAGCTCATCAAAATCGCATCAAACCGCATCTCACACCCACTCACTAACTTATTCCCGCATTTTTAACAACCATTTCGGTTTTACTTTATTTTCGCGACTAGACGTCTCCTTTGCCACAGCGAGAATGAGAGACGGTGTGATAAAATTATAACGACAATTGTATTTCCACCTTAAACACGTTTTCTCTGGAAATTTTCAAGTAATTTTCGCACTTGTGAGCTGTCGCGTCTCGTGTATCGTCAAATTAAAACTCTTTAAGTTTTCCAAGCTCGCAGTTTCATGACGTCGACACCTGAACAATGTGGAATGCTTTCCATGTGAGACTAATTCACGCGAACAAATATCTGCATGGCGTGGCGAGACGTTCGCTTTTTGCGACGCATTCACACGTGTGCTCCCGAATTTTATGAATATTTGTCAATAAAATCTCGCAGGTACGCGAAATATTTTCAATACCGGATGATGCGCGTCGCGTCTTTGAGGTATTCCTCTTTACGAGATTAACAAATTTTTCGCTTCACGAATTCTCCTACTCACAGGAGTATCGACATTCAAGCGCTGCAAGCGTAATAAACGCTACAGATTTACATAAACCGCCGGCTCCTTTGACAGTCGAATACAGATGAGAGAACGAGTTACATTCAAGTGTAATAGCCGTGATGATATAAAACCCATAATTTCTCTTCGCAAGTACTAATCTGTGTTAGAAACGCTTAGAAACTTTACCATTGAGTAGAATCCAGGCACTTTATACATTTTCTTTGCTGAAACTAACCTATTTTTATTTCCCATTCAATTATTGAAAAAGTGTGCAATAGCACTCATAAAAATATAGAGACATAATTTCAGGTTTTTCTGTATGCAAACTTTGGAGATAGAGGGAGGGCATTATAATACCCCACATTCCCTAGTAGCCCCACTTCGAATTTTTAAGACCCCTTTCAATCCCTGTTACTAAAAAAAAAAATATTCGACGACCTGAGTAGTGCACTGGCCAACATGCCGGTCTACCACGCAAGAGGTCCCGGGTTCGATCGTTTCCCGGCCGGGCAGAAATTTAATTGATGAATTTTAATTTCTGTGACGGGTCTGGATGTTACTATGTATAATAAATATATATTTAAAAAGTATATAAGTAGTATATCAATTGTCTAGCACCCACATTACTAGCTTTGCTTTGTTTGGGGCTAGATGACGCTATGTGAATTTATCCAAGCATTTATTTATATATATAAATTTCAAGTTGATAGCATTAGTAGTTCTTAAGATATCCAGCTGTGATACACGGACAGACAGAGTCGCACCATAAGAGTTCCTTTTTACAATTTTGATACGGAACCCTAAAAAGAACACCAATATTAAAGTGGAGCTCTCAGACAATGGCAAACAAGAGGCGGGACGTTACGCAGCTGCCGGAATAAATGTATCGAGCATTGCAAATTCGAATCACTTGCAGACGCATTGTTTGAGATGGCCTTGATGAGAAATTGCCATTTCGAATCGTCATCGCTAGTGAGTCTCACAAAACTCATATTGCAAACACGCTGCGATGAAAACAGCACACTTAAGGTAAACACATACTTCGCAAAATTGGCTCATCTGAAAATTCAATTACATGTTTAACCCGTATCAGATCTGTAGTATCGGGTATCTTGGAGAACTAATTGGATTTGCGGCGAGGTTAGTATATTTTGTTCGGTCTTTCAACGTTTCCCCAGCTAGACGTCTCGCTCTTCGAATTTAATTTTTATCAGAGCCATACTTAGCTGTGGCTAGTGCCGACGGCGTAATATAATAGGAAAAGTTTCATTAGGATAATTAAAAATAAGCCACCCTGGGGAACCTCCGGATTTATAGTCGTTATTCAACTTTCGGCTCTGTTTGTTATTTTACGTTGAAAAGCTCGTTAGTCAATATTTTGCTTTGCGGATAAATTCAAAACACAATGGAATATTGCGTTGACAATGTAATGTAAATAACTTTCATTTGTTTATTAAAGAAATCTTCGGAGTTTGTCCGGATTTTAGCAAATAAAAGAACCGAAAACCTATAGGTGTACCCCGTTCGACAAGTTCTGAGAAAGAAGTTTATTATTATTTTTTCCGGCTACTACGATTGTTATCTTTTTAGTGCGTAACATATCAGGTGCTAAAACTGCAGGTGATTGTTTAATTATGTTTTGTTTTAATTACTTCCTGGCAGTTCGGCGGCGCAGTAAAAGCGCACTCGGGAGGGTAGCGCCCCATGCAGCTCTTTAATTATCGCGTCACCTTCAATTCGGGAAGTTTTAATGTGTGTACGTTCGTTCTGCGGGAAGCCGAGTGCTAACGACGCTTCGAGCACTCTTATTCCTCTCGTCTACTTCAAACGAGCTCTTTCACTCTTGTTGTTTGAACAGCGCAACAACGGAACAGAACCGCGATTAAATGTGTACGGGAAATAGTAACTTTGCGCATCACACTACACTTTTCCGTGTATTTGTTCGTCTTCCCAGTTCAATTAAACTTTAGAGTTTACACCCGAGTCTAAGTACGCTTCGCGGAAGCATCGAAGCTGTCACGGGCGGCGGGACCATTTCGAGACCAATGAGTCGACTTTACCGGCTGCCAAGTTTCCCCGCACTATGTAAATTCAGCCAACGTAATTAGAGGAAGCTACTATCGTCTACTTCAGTTAAATAGCCCAGTCTGCTCGTGTTAACTGACTTCAGGCTGGAGCGGAGAGCTTTCTGCCGTAATAGTTCGAGTGTGGCTGCCGTTATATTGTAGACAGTGCTGTAATGGCCGTACCTCGAGTCGTCAGAAAGTTTATGAGTTGGTTTTTAGTACCTCGCCCAGTCATCGTAGACGACGACTGTAAAAGGCCATGATTGCGAGACAAAGCGTGATCGGATTGAGTAAATAAATAGTCTGCGTCGGAGTGCTCATCAATCTTGCAGTACAAAAGTAAATTGTGCAAGTTGTCGGCGTCGTCGCAGCGGGTTCGTCGCCCGCAACCACGAACCTCACTAAACTTTCGTGAGCGCGACACTTAACAATTTAATTGTCACTCATTAGTACTAAAGCGTCGACTAGTTCTATTTTAATTAACTCGCTAATTCATAGACGTTTCATTAGCTGCGAGCGGTTTCGTCTTCCATTTTTCAAAGCGCCCAACGATGCTTCGGGATTTAGAACTATCAATCATAGGACGTTGTGTGTCGAGCGAGCATCTGTTCACAGGGCAGAATCAATCATGTGAGTGAGTACAAGCAGACGGTCCTGAGTCTCATATTTATAGCTGTGCGAATCTACGACAAGACTGATGAATGAAAATAATGAAATGAGGAAGCACACATACATTGAGTCCTTAATATTTCGTTGCGGGTTATGGCATAACCGGAATTGATGTTTGTGTTGAAGTAAGATATCGTTGCAGTGTTTGCTATGCCGGATGGCACACCCCCGCATCCTCCTCTCACCCCTCTCGCGTCTCTTGGCAAACTGCACTGCACTATACTGCAAATCATACCGAGTTTGTTTGCGCAGGTCAACGCCCTCGCTGAGTACGTTTTATGTGTTCCTGGTGTCACGACGTCACTCTAATAATAGATAGGAATGCTTAGCATCAATAAGTATATGCACATTGGCATGCGCGAGTTCCTTAACTTATGCGTCCCGCATTCTGTTTCATGTGTTCGCCTTGTAAGCAATCAGTTGCAATATTCACATAGTAATGAAACGAATGACAGGCGCAGACCAAACAATGGCGGTGTCCCTATTTCCTAACGAGAAACAAAAGTCTAACCAGTTTCACGCATAGAAATTTGTATATAGGCGTGGAGCTTTGACAGTTGATAATATGTTTAATTAAGTCGTTTCTCCGTGCCTACGCTGCATGCAACAGTAACTCGTTAAACTTTCATTATTATTCGCTCTCACAAATTGCTCGTACGTGAACGAATTGTGCTCACAATCGATCTCTGCGGCGCCCGTGAGCCTTTGTTTGACTTCGACTCCGAATTCAGCGTAATTGCCTTTCAGCCTTTCATTATTCAACTTTATGCAGTCATTTACTTGCGTTATTACGAAGGGAGAGTTGCTGCGGTAAGTGTCGTGGGTGGATGCATTAATCGTAATATGTAAATGTGGGGATATGAAATATTGAAATTGCGAGCGTGGTTTACAATAACGTCTTTGCTCTAAGATAATGAGTTCGACCCTTGTTCGCTACGTGAAAGTTGCGATACGAAAACGGTAATAATATTCACATTTTTACGTGTTTTCTCTTTTGTTTTAGATTGAGGACGAAGGCAACCATGGCAACGACGACACCCGGCTGTTCATCTTGTCGACACTGGCTGGGCAACATAAGCCGAGGGTGTCCTGTACTCTCTGCAAAGAAACTTTACACGTTTTTGATCGGTATCCTCTAGTCGATGGAACCTTCTTCTTGAGTCCGAGACAGCATACCAGCAGCGCTGTGGAGGTAAATAAGCATAACTTACGACGAATATAGTCTTATTACTCGTATAAACAATTTGGCTGCTCAATGATAATTTAAACAAATTACCGAAGCAAAACAATGCTTACAAAATATGCCGGAAGTTAATAGATTAGATTTCAGAAGTTACGTCTAAGCAAACAATGGGATGCCATTAAATTCAATGTTGATTTTCAGTGTCGCTTTGTTTATTTTAGAATGACGGTTTAAGCAGACAAATTACATCTTCTTTGGAAACTTAAATACGATCTCGTAGCTTACCCAAGTTTGTGCAAAATACCTTTCCGTTGCAACTCATAATATGACTGGGCTTCTTGGCTCGCGTATTTGCTTAGTGAATTAGGAGCTCAAATATATGTATGTTTGTTTCTATAATTAACAAAGCTAACCCGTAGTCCCTGAAGCTTTTATGATATTTATTTGTTTATTGAGGATTAGGAGCAGATAACACAGTGTTTTAAAAGCTTTTTTTTTTGTAAGAAACTTTGGGTGACGTCAATTTTCTTTTCAACAGTCTTGTCGAGATTTTTAACTTATGAAAAGACGAATTGTTGGAATAACTATGCAGTGGTGATGCAGTGTTTTGTTTTCACTTTGCTAATTAATTATAATTATTCTAATTATATGTTGTTTTCCTAGTGGCTCTGTAGAGCTATAGAACTCGCGTTTGTGACTTTATGATTTTTTTTCTAAATGGCTGAAATATGATTAATTCCTCATATCTCCGCCATTTAAAAAAAATTCGAAAATCTGACTCAACAATAAAAATCCATATAATAATAGAACTTGCTCACAAAATTTCCCGAGAATCGATTGAGAAATGCGATCTAAATAAAAGAAGTCTGTTCTTTTATTTAGATCGCATTTCGACTTCCCGACAGTATTCCGAATGCATTATTGCAATCTGAAACGGAGACGCTTCGCGCTCGCTCAGTCAAATATATCATCTTTTAATAACAATAATTTATGAGAATCCTTGTCCTGCTAATCACTCACCTCAATGGTTTGTTGACATTACATCTTTTCATTTGTTTTTCTTCTTTGGCTAGGTCAAAGTGGATGGCCGTACCCAATACCTGACGTGCGTGTGTATGGGGTGCCTGGAACGGTGCGACCCAGAAAGGACCATACGCTGTCGGTTCTGTGGCCAGAAGTGGGATGGCTCGTCCCTCGTACTTGGCACCATGTACTCTTACGACATCTTCATGGCGACACCGTGCTGTGCGGAGAGATTGAAGGTTGGTTCGGCTTCCTTTTCTGAGTGATGACTTGTGTGGTTTGGTGGAATTTATTGAAAAATACTAATGTACAGAAATTAATCAAGAAGAAAAGAAACTACTGGTTTTGTATTGACTTGGAAGTTTTAAGTTTATCTGTTCTGCCATAGTATAGATTGCCATCTTTCTCTTGTCTACAGTGCAACAGCTGCTACAAGCCCCTTCTGCACACTCAGCAGCGGCTAAACTACTCGGACTACTCGCATCCAGTAACGTGCCCGCATTGCCGCGTGCTCGACACGCACTTCGTCAAACCCCTCGCCTACTGTTTCACAAAGAGGGCTTTTCCGCTATTCCAGCAGTGGCCATAACAGACGGCGGTGCCGGGGATCTCCCCCGGCACCCCCCCTGCCTCCACTGATGCGTGGAACTTTGCACCGTCGCCTCCTCGCCGCGCCTCGCCCCCCGCTCTGCGTCCCGTCGTCAATACCAGCATGGCGTCCCGAGTGCCAGAACATGAAGAACCTAATAAATACATCACGCCAACTCTCGCCAGCATCACTGAGTCGCTCAACCTTCTCGGGTTAAGTCCAGAGACGCTAGCGATGAGCTTGGGAGAGTCACTCGCCGAGAGATACCTCGCTGCGCTCAGGCCGAAGCAGCCCGAGCGCCCTCTGCCGACGATCGGCGGCTGCGGCCGACCGCGGCCGACTCCTCTCGCTGAACCTTCGCATCTTCAGTTGTTTTCAAACGATTTCATCGACTATTTGAACCAAATCGCATAATTGGCGGTGCATAAAAGACTTTTCTCGCGAACTTTTAAGTGCGTTCCAAGGACGTTAGGAATAATTTCTGTTAAACCTTCAAGCCCTGAAAATGAGACACAATAGATATTCTATTGTTGTACGGCCGCATTCGGCCGCTCGGGCGTTGATGAATTAAATTAAGTTGGTATTATTGAAAATAATTTTATCTGTCGGTTTAGATCATACTATTGATTTTATTTTAATTTTATTCTGCACTTTGTTAATTAGATGTTGATTTTATCGGAAATAATAAATTAGCTATGAAACGTAAAGCCAGAAATTGCATTTTTGTTTTGTCGATTGCATCATAAACCGGTGTGGATTCCTTTTGAAGGATTGATGGAGAGGATCTTAAAATTATTGATTACCTTCGATTTCAGTGATACTGATAACCCTATCTGATAGGGGTTTGAGTGGTGTGTTGTTTAGTTCAATTTAGTTTATTAGTTATGTTTTATTTTAGCAAAATTTTAAACCTAACTTAAGTGTTATACAATATTTTCGTAGGTTTATTGCGAACTTTTATTTCCTCCCACCAAATGGCACTTTAGATGTTTAAGGGACTTCTATTTGAAGATGCCATGTTAGTTTATTATCTCTTATATCAGTTTCATTTAATTAATATCATTTACACATAATTTAATCAACAATAATAATGGTAGAGGATTTTAAGTGTAAGTCATTGCTGTGTCACCAATAATATGATTAGCTTGTCTATATTATATCTATTACAATTACGGTAAGGTTATTATCTTAAAATTGTTACTTTTGTTTTGTTCTATTTATTTGTTCTCAGTGATTAGCGGGACGTGTTCGCTATAAGGATACTTAGCGAGGAATCGAGTTAAAATGTTTCAAAATTGTGCCATATCAAACAAAAGAGTATTGTTTATTTGTTTTGTGGGCGTAAATTATCAAAATGTATGTACAACACTAATCATTGAGACTTTTGTTTAATTTAAAGACACTGAAAGCGAAACTTTCACATTTTTGTTAAAACTTTGGCTAAATAGTCTAGAATTAAGGGTTTTCTTATAATTATCATGAATGTCTATTTATTTCTAAGTGGATAGCGCTTTGACATTTAATAAGCGTTTTTAAGTGATGTGCACTACTCTTAACTGTTTAATGTTAACTTTTTAGATAAGGTTTTTTATACATTTGATACTTATTACTCGCAAAGTGATTAAAAGTGATAAATATTAGTTATAGTGCGTGTTTAGTGATAACCAGTGGTGCGGATAGCTAGGCGCATACGAACCAAATTGTTTACTAGCGTAAAGTGATACGGGCGGATTTATTCGCTAATTATTAGGCAATAATTCTTATCAAGACTTGACACTTTTGTAGGTAATTTTTGCATTGTCCTTCTAAATCGTACTGCCATTTAACTAAAATTTTGGGGATTAATGTGCTCTGTGCCATCGCTGATCGCTGTGAAAAAAAAAAAGATTCATAATAAATGGCGCTTCAAATCAAAATGGCGCGTAAAAGCGTGTGAATTTTAGATGGGTCCAAAGTTAAATGTTAAATAAACATTGTTTCAGAATACAAGCATCGATAAATCAGTCGCAAAGAAAAACAAAATGACGTTAATGAATTGGTTTGCCTTAAAAGTATGTGTGTCATGGCGTGCGTCTGAGCACATCAATCCCTGTTCTCTTTTGGACTGACTTGGTCACGTTCGTATGTGTTGTATAGTACGTAGGTTCATCATCGTACGCCGCATCGTCATCACTGTCATCCGCATCACTCCTCATTATCATCACATCATCATCGGCACTGTTTGAGAGGACGGCTGCTGGCTCCTATGTCCATTGGTATGCATGCAAACTTTTAACGATTACTCGCAAGCGCATCACATTTATGATAGCAGGGGCCCCTACCGGCTTACTTACATGACTATCGTAATCGCTTTAATTTGACAGATGGATGTGACACATTGCTACTTCTTTTTGGCATAAATAAAAACTTACCAAAGAGAAGTAGCAATGTATCAAGTCCATCTGTCAAATGAAAGCTAATACAATAGCCATGTAAATTAGACGGTAGGGCCGCCCCTGATCTTCACGTTTATAACAAGCTCCATGATCTTTATCTGTGGACAATGCGATTAAATTGATAATAGACAGTATCTACTGCAACTTTATTCTGGAATGTATGGCAAACAGTAAATTCGACATATTAAAACATTGTACCGCAAGCGCTCTAAAATCAGCCACTTTTGATTTACATACTTAAATTAATCGCATTGTATGTATCACAAAGTTTTTCTTAATAAATTATCATTTTAAAACTATTTTTAATCGTCTTCAATAAAAACACAGTGGCATAATTGTAACCAAAGAATTGGTGATGCTTATAAATCGTCGTAAACATGTTCCATTTGGGCCGTAGAAGTCAGTAGTCTTGTGTGGTTGTAATACCTCATAAAATATATTTGAATTATTATCCTTCGCTTCGAAATTACTCTAAGGATGAATCTATCACATATATTTATCTTATTACCTAAACATAGCATGACGTCATAGTATTGTAAATATGCCGTTTTTCTACTAATCGCAGATGCTTATCGAAAATGTTTAATAAGATATATTCCATATTTCTAGTTTAGCCATAAATCGATAGTACATAATTTCAACAATATCAAAGAAACCCTACTTATTTTAATCATACCGGCCTAATTGTGGTGACATTTCATATGTTATTCAATTTTAATTTTATCGAAGTTTGCTCGTTCGAATATAGAATTATATTTAAAAGTTTAATGTACATTTATTGAAATGTATAATTAATTACTCAATAAAGTATTTGAAAAATAAAATTAACGAGCTGTTGTTGGTATATTTAGGAAAATATTAATGAACCAGATCATCTGATGGTGACCATGTACAAATGAGAAGTGAAGTGTCACTGCAGTTAGGTCACTAGTGAAAGCGACACAAATTATAATGTCATTGTTTAATAGTCAAATACAGAGCCATCTACGTAGATTTATAATCATATAACTTGTTTAAAATGACTAAAGAGTTAACAGTCATTTTATATTCCGGTACAAACACAAAATAATTAACACTATTTTGGAAACTATATCAGTCCTCCGACGCACCAGTAAGGCTGTTTATTTACTATTTTATAGATTTCAATATTAAAGAAAATAGTGAATTATAGTAAAATCATTGTGGCTCCTGAAGTTAATATTCCGGTTTTAGAGAACTGCCAATCATTAAGTTGCATAGTACAACTTTACACGGTATGTATATTTAAAAAATGTATTATATCACAAAACCAAATAACTATTAAAATATTACGAAGAAATCTACCATTTCAGATTCGATTTCTTGACAAGCCAATCTTTTAATTCCAATCCAATAATGAATAATAAAATTTCAATTAAGCTGTTGGATTCCCCACAATTCATCTTTTCCAAACTTCGATCGTTTGTATGATCGAAGGTTCCAACCAATTAAAAAGGTTTGCCAAGAAATATTTATCAAAAAAGTTTAGAACCTCTTTTTCCAAACTTTTTTTAAAGATACTTCGTCATTTTTATCTTCTTGACAAAAACAAATACCAAACGCTTCTAAAGGTTGTATAGGTTAAATAGAGGACAGAAAAGCACCCGTTAATTTCGGTTCTTCCTCCTAACAAACTAACGATATTATCAGAACGTGTGTTTAATTATTCATATTTTAGTCAGTTATTGTTCAGTTTTGATAAATGTAATTACACAAACGTTGCCAACTTTCTAAGTTTATTTGCACATATTTGTTAAATTTATGTAATTAAGTAATAATAATTTATTTAGACACCGACATTCGAATTTCTTCATGTTGAATTTTAATGTAATTTAGTGAATTGCTTAAAAGTACAAAGAAACGATTTGTTACTTTTGCAAATTTTATAAAGTAAATCAAATACATATTAAAAGTAACACTGATCTAGGTAATCTTTACGAAATAATTGCTATAACATATTCCTAATGTAACCCGCAATTGTTTCAATACACAAATGAATAGCCCGTTTTGTAAAGAAATTTCGTTTAGTTCGTTAAAATTTAGGAGCGAAAATTGTTATTTATTATAAAGAAGCTATATCTTGTATCGGTTTTTTTAATTTTTAAGTATGTAACATAACAACCTATTTTATCAAATGTATTAGTGATCTGTAGAAGCACAGTAGAGTATCATCGTCGGCATAATATTCGTTGATCTATAGGTATCGTGTCTCGCTTTGAATAGGTTAATATAATATGTTTTTCCATAGTAGCTCTTATTTAGAATCGTAGGATTTCCTTTGATATAACGAGTGAATGGGATGGATGCATGTGATCACACTAAACATTAGTTTTAATCATATTCTTTTCATTACATCTGCTATTGCCGCCTAGTAAGGTGAATGTGAACATTCTGGTCATAGCGGCTGCGCCCTCGCAGCTATGGAGTTAGGGTACGTCAAGTTAAATAATTAAATTCGTGATAAATTCTAGTGTAACGAAGCGCAATCGGTGTCATGAAGCCTGCCAATATCACTGCCGGCTATGAATACTACATTTCTAGCCGTACTAGAGTCTCTGTCATGCTAAATTCGACCGTGGAACCTTTTCTATAGCAACAACGTTTATTCAGACAAACCTTTTTTACTATACCAGTGAATCAAATCAGACTTTTGTACGTAGAAATCTAAGTAGATAGGATAAGAAAATTGGAAAGGGTCACAGTTGGGAGAGCTTTTTGTAACGCACTTCAAATCAAAAAGGCTAACAGGGAGACTTGTTGTGACACGAGAAAGCTTATAAAGCTGACAAAATGAAAGGCAGGTGAGAGTGTGACATTCAATCAATATCCACACAAACCCAGCGTCCATAAACTTAAAAGCTCAAAATTTCCAATAGTATATTCATTCTAGATAGCAATGTATGGGAAAGACGGCAAAATTAATTGTTAAGTTTTTATGCTGCTGGGTTATACGTGAGTACATAATACTTAATTCTCCCGCCGCCTCCCGCAACCGCGTCACCCTACCACTCCCCGTGTGAAAAGTGCACCGTATTACAGATTTTCTCAATTTTCAGGAAAAGATACAATTGTTTAACAAAATCGACAGAGACTAAATTAATAATTATTAAATTGCCTACAAAAAGTACCGGCACTCATTTTGATACGAGTTATAGTTTCCAAGCTATGGTGCGTCAAAGTTGACTGAAAAGATCATTTTTTGGGGCACTTCTGAGAGTTCCGGCCAACAAACAAAAGATACGTAATTAGTTTAAGACCATTTTGTCATAGCTTGTATTATTTTCCTGAAAATGGAGAAAATCTGTAAAACGGGGCACTTTTCAAAGGGGGAGAGGTGACGCAGTTGCGGGAAGGGGCGGAAGATTCGTGTATTATAAATATTATAATATAATGTACTCAATTATAGGTAAAACCCTGCAGCATAAAACCTTAACTATTAATTTTGCCGCTCAAAAATTAAGAATGAATGTACTACAAACGCGTTGGCTGATTCTAGTATACGGCTGTAATTGGTTAGTGAAAGATGCAAAACAAACGTGTTAATTATATTTTGATATCGATGTTTTCTACACTAAGGTAGTAAGTTCGTGTAAATCTTTCGTGTTAACTCGTGTAGATAGAGTTACGTCGCCCTCTATCGGAGGTTGCAACGGACCAGTTCTGTAGCGCAACGCTGTTTACAATATTAATATTCCTTTTCACTTTAATAGACTGAATTTGTAAGATAAACCCAGATATTGCTATCTCTGACTAACAAATGCGATGGGAGTGTAAAAGGTGATATCACTTAATAGCAAATAAGTCCAGGCGACTTGCTAGCCGATATCTGCTTGTGTCATGAACGTAGCCAAGACACTCGTTTCGAATTTTCGATTAGCTCGCATAACGACCGGAGGAGCCAACAATTAATTGGTGATAAATCTTACGAATTGGTTAAAGATAATAATTAAGTTATTGCGTGGCAATTAGAGTAACGATTTTTACTACATAATGCGCGGGGTGTATCAGGGTATGAGTGTCATAATTTTTAAAACTTAAATCTTTTGTACTTTCGTAACGTTAAAGTAATTTAGTGTTAACCTTTTTCTACTAATAATGTATAATGTAAACATCAAGTAATATACATTTTTTTACTGGAAATGTAGTTGTAGTATTTTTGTAAGACGAAAACCGAGCCTCGGGCTCATACGTGTATCACAGCGATAAAAGATATTGTGTAAGAATATTTGTTCGTCCAATTTTGAGGAGCAATCTTGGTTTGCGTAATTTTCAGATAAAACTTAAATGAAATAATAATGGCATTCGTCAAATCTAACGAGTGTTGCACAAGATTCCTTCTCGATATTAGGCATTCAAAATTTGAGGTCATTATTATATTTAGGCTTAGTAACTTTAACTGTCTATGCATTTTCGTATTGATCAAATGCTTTGTAAGTCATTTCAACTTTTGAACTATTGGTTCTAAAATTATCTTGTTTTCTTTAGTTTCGTCTAGTCCGAGTTATTCGTTTGTTCTATTACTCACATCTTCGCGATCACTTATAAAGTGATCGTTACATAATTATAACATCATTTAAAAAAAAGATCTCATAGATGAGATTTAGTTTAATTCACCTTTTCAAAAAAAGTTTTAAAGTATCTCTAGAAGGCATTTTCATGTTCAAAGTATGTTTGAATGAATGAATAGTTTCTGGATTATGTTCTGAAATATTCTTTAATTCATGTGTAGATACACTGGTTGTTTAACCACAATAATAATTACTTAGTTTGAGTGTGGTCGTGTCAAGTTTTTATATTTTGATCTCTTTTAGTTTATTTACAATTTGCTGAAATATTGTCGGATAGTTATCACGGAAATGATGTCAGAAGCTCAGAAGGAAAATGACAAAATAATGATTAGTTAAGTAACATATAAGTGCTTGAAATAATTTTAAGGTTGTATAAGTATTCACTACTAAATACTACTTATACCATTTGAAAATCGATATTATTTTTTAAAATCTTCGATACGTCAGCGTATATTTTTGTACATTCACGGTGGATGCGTAAGGAATTGGCACTAATGTTTAGAATAAGAATATTTCTGGTTATGTCAAGAAAGAAAAGTTCCATTTTGTAACGATTTAAAGAATATAAAATGAAAGCTATTAATTTGTAACGATAGTGAGCGTTGTATTGTCTATTTTGTAATGTTGGTAAAGCATGACTAGCTATAAGGTTGTTTCAGAAAATTGTAATAAAACTGGAGAGGTGAAAAAATATGTTATATTTTATACGGATACTGATATTGCGCCCGCGGGCAACGTGTTACTTTACGAACGTAGCTTGTAAGTTTACTCTTTAAAAGAGTTTTCGCAGGTAGTAGTTTTAGTAAGCTTAGTGTTTTTATACCGGCTTGATGTTGTGACATTTTATTATTAATATGATATCGATAACGCAGAAATACGGAACATGCGGTCAACACTGATCAGTATAGCAGAATGTGTAGTGGGTATAGAGGTGGGGTTTAGTTTTCGTTTCTGTCGGACTTCGGCGGCAGTTTTGTGATCATTACCAAAGCGTTGCTGTTCGCAAGCATATCATTTTAATACGACGCTAGATACGTTTTCGGTACAAAAACTTAGCGGAGTTTTTTTATTCGATTAATAATCATATTGTTAGACAAATCCGTTGTCAGTTGTGTAGTGGACAGTCGATAGAGATCTCCGATTGTAAAAGCCGTTTCTAGTCGATTCCATCGGCTTAGTTTAGTTGATAACTTAATACCTGTCACACCGGCTAGCTCCATTACATCTCTGGCGATGAACCTGAATTATTTCAGTTATTTAGCAGAATTATATTATTGTCTAGTATTTCCGATTATGTTACGTTTTATATTGCTTATATTATATATTATGAATACAATGTTTATTAAGTATTTAATATTCATTTTGATGAGGACCTAGTCGATTCTCTAATATATCACATCTCCCAAAGTACAAATTCCTTGTTGTTTAGTCCAATTTTGTTTGACTGTTAATGAATGGAAATTATTTTAATGAGCGTCGTGTTCCCGACATCTAGGTACTACGCTATGATGGAAATTATCTTTTCCTCCTACTCACAAACGTTTTTCGAAAAGCTTTGTCCCTTTCTGATTTCCAAATGATGACAGAGATATCCGATATTTGTTTTCGGAGTACGTTTGTGCGTATTAGGACTTTTGTGCGACACGATTTTAACACTAGCGACCGTTAACTGTCTGGTTCTAGTATATGGTTTATTAATTACTCGTAACAAATGTATCAGTGAAATACTTCTTTACCATTAAATTGTAGAGCATAATTTTTGTTAAAAAAGTGCGCGGTTCCAATAACTATAAAATGTCAAAGTCAAATTAATAATCAAATTATCTTAAGAATTCGATGCTCTATTGATTGAAAAATAGCTGATGAAATCGCTTAAATTAGAGACTGACAAATATAGCAAAAGGCAATAAAATATCATCGTATGACGTGATATCACCTAATATAGCTATAATGATACTAAGTACAGTTTTCTAAAAACATAATAAAATTTATTTTTCGTACCTGGATATTATTCTGAGCGATTATCAGCTGTTTTTGATATCAAAATAAAAATATTAAATATGTTTTTTGTTTATTGGAGCTTGCCTTTTTCGGAATTATGCTAAAATTACATGGTTCTAATTGTCATTAGATAATAGTTGAAATAAAACCATTACCTATTTTTTATTATCTGTGTGCCGACAAGGCATACATACAATTTATGTTAGCAGCTTTTAATTACGTTTAAATTACTTAGAGTATTTTTCATTAATTTACCTATTTTAGTTAATGCACAATATTTTAACCCAATACTTAGTATGTCTTAACTAATTATTTCATTCAATTTTCATATAGAATAAGTACCTACAAACTTACTTTAAAGAGTAAAATTGTTCTCAGAATATGATTCATGTTTTTTTCTTACCATTATATAAGTTATACGTAATCGCCTACTACACATTATCCAGATGAATTCTAATTAACAATGGCATATATTTCAAATGACACTACCTATACCTACGATGAATACAATGAAACCTTTATAAAAATAAAAATATGAAATAAAACCAATTGTTTTATTTATTCTCCTTTATTGTGTTTATTCTGAATATCCCAAAAGTAACAGAGCACCAATTTTAATTTCTGACCATCACAATTAAGACTTTTTTTTAAATTCCCAGAGGGGCCAAACGTTAAGACCGATTTACCATATTTATTATTGTTTTTTTCTATATGTCTATATTATAATTGGCTTTATTGAAATATTACTTTACATACCTACTTAAGTCTGTAGTAGCTGTAAGCTTTCCTCAAAAGCTTAAAATAAGCGTTGAAGCTTTCCTCAAAAGCTTAAAATAAGCGCTGAAGCTTTCCTCAAAAGCTTAAAATAAGCTTTGTCTCTCCACTTCATTTTAAAAAAACGCAACAAACCTCGAACTAGACAAAAACATAAACAAAGCGCAGCACGGCAGGCAGATATAGATGGGTTCTATTCTGTGCCAGTCAACTTATGAACTCAGGCTGGCCCCAGACCTAGTTATCGGTTTCATTTCTTTGCTTTGCTGTTTTGGTTGAACATGGGCTACCAGCTAACGCATCGAACTTCGGAAAGTCTGCCGGGCTTCAAAACAAATTAATCGAGCCCCAATCGGGCCAAAATGGCGAACCCTAATTTATGATGGCACACGAACATCGATATCTTCTAAATAACTTCGGCGAATAGTACAATACGTTACTCCTTACTTCGATTTATCTGTTTTAAGTTGAAGCTCGGCAGACCGGCCGAAGTTCGAAAAGTTAACCGGTAGAGCTCCTGTTCTACTAGAACAGCAAAGCAAAGAAATGAAACCGGTAGGTCTGGGGCCAGCCTTACTTGCCTGCCGAACGGGCGGCAAGTAAGTTGGCGGGAAGCAGGAGTGGTAGCGCGCTATTTGCCTGTCCAAAAAATAGAACCCGATCATAATCCTGCGGCAAGTCGCTACTTACATACTTACTTATGGATGTGTAAATCGGCCTTTAGAGAAAAAGCATAATTATTAAAATAACCTATTAGCATCAATGAGCCGTACGCGGTAGGAATAACTTATACGAAAAAGACCTTTGTTACCACTGCCTTCAAACTAGAAGTTTTTAAAATAGGTAAGTTATATTAATTTGTTTCATTAGTCAGCGGTGGTAGGATATTAGGTAAATAAAATTTTCGTAACACAAGCAAGCAACGCAAGAAAAAGTGTAAGTAGATAGGTAGGTAGGTACTCCTACTTTATAAATAAATAAATATTTGACAACATCACATACATTGCTCCGATTCCAAAGTAAGTAGCCAAAGCACTTGTGTTATGGAAATCAGAGACAACGGTGGTATCACAAACATCCAGACCTGAGCCAATATAGAAAAGTTCGTTTTCTTAATTGACCCAACCGGGGATCGAACCCGGGACCGGGACCTCAGAGATGGCGACACCTTGAAAACCGGTGTACAAAGCCACTCGACCACGGAGGTCGTCAAATGTACCTATGTACTATGTTAATACTAATATTATAAATGCAAAAGTAAGTTTGTGACGCCTACACGACGTCTCAATCTCAACTTCTCAACCGATCATCATGGATTTTGCGTGCGCGTTGTCAGGCGTACCTACAGAAAAGGACATTGGGTACTTTTCATCCAGAAAAAAGACTATTCCCGAGGGAAAGATAAATAATTGCCCACGCAGACGAACTCGCGGTCGGTCGCTAGTACCTTTATACATTTTATAATAACTTAATTATAAGTGCTCTGATTAGGACTTACCACAGACTTGATAATTTGTTGTATGGGCTGTGGGACTTACCTACACGTTTATCAACTTCCTCTGGCAATAAAAGGTTATCTAGGACCATGGTTATTTTTGTAAAAGTAACTAGGTAGGTATGAGTAGAACAATTCCATGCATTACAGTTTTTCCTAAAGGTCTGGGTTGGCTTTAAAAATGGGGCGCCTGATTTTAGTATTGAAATAAATACCTACCCATATCTCATTTTTAAATTTGAGATTTTAACATTCACAATGCTACCTATTTTTATACAATATTAAATAATATAAGTAACTAGGTACAAAAAAATGGACTTGCTCCTCAGGCGGGAATCGAACCCGCGACCTTTGGAAAATATTTCAATGCATTCTAAATTTCAGTTAGGTATAGGTAGGTACACTTTTGCAGTAAGTATTCCCATTGTCCTGTTAATCCTTCCGGAATATTTTACGCTTAGACGAAAATTAATTCGCTTAATGCTCTCAAAACGCATGTTCGCTCAAGATGGTGTTATCTCTAAATTAGTAACGGCACGGCTTATTCCAGAATTTGAATAGAGTTTAAGTCAGGTCCCGTAATCCTTTGCAAGGGTGTGAGGTACGGAATGGTGGTTCCTCCCATTATTTACTTTAGTGAAGATAGCGATATTTATTAACCATCAACGTAATCCATGATGGTTAATACTCACATTAAGAAGATGTAGTGCTTCCTATTCTGATAGTGCTAGGATTCGGGGCTGTTTGGAATTCCAAAGTAGACTGCATCTTCTGCCAAGGTTAATAAAAAAAGGTATGAGTATAGCTATAGGTACCTAACCTACACATCAATATTATTTTCCGAGATTACAGCTTGATCATAAAGAGTTGACATAAAATGAGGGCGCCACTTTCTATGTAAACACGTCAAAATCACGAATAACTTGGCAACACCACGGTAATGGCAACACTGACTATAATTTGTACTGACAAATTTTAGTTCCATTTTATTTAATTTCTAGTCTTTCTGGCCAAGCTGTAGGTAGGTACTTATTGCTGTATGGCCCATATTATTTCATAGTGACCTCTTCACGCAACTGTAACTTCGGAAATAATAATAACCACATAATAGCTTTAAGTACCTACAAGTTATTTCCATAGTAACTTTCTAAGTGGCCAGTTTTGGTGCGACTAATGGATCCTACTGTTAATCTTTGTATGATAGGTTTGCGTTTAATCAGTGATTTAGTTGTTAAAGTTTGAAGTTTATAGGTATGTAAATGTAAGTAGACAACTAGACACGTATTGTTATTGTAAACAAGTAGGTAATTTGTACCCATATAAAATTTTGGAGCAACCATTCCTAGTTCATTGGCTTCGATGTAGGCAGAGATAGAATGTAGAAAACCGTCGTTCGTAAAGGTTTGTCAAAGGTTCCTAGGGTGAAGATAATAAGAACTAGGATTATCCATAGTCTAGGTACTAGGTAGTTGAGGTAAATTACGAAATCATTTTCCCCTACCCTAGGTAACGGGATTCGTTGGGGAGATGGCTAAACTTGCTCGGCCATCTCCCAACCGCGAGATAGCGGAGTTTTTATTGGGTATTCCTTGCTCCCAAGATCCCACCGAGCCATTCGGCTGGGTGGGATCACGGGAGGCAGTCGTGGAGGGAGCCGCAACGTTGAATGTTGCGTTCCACTCCTGGTGAGTCCCACATACGAACCCCTGCTCACCTGTGGGGGGATGCGTAAATGCATTTTCTTCGGCATACAAAAAAAGAAGAAAACTTTAAAAAAATAAAAAGGTTTGAGAATGTGCAAGCAACGCTCTTTCATATGATACCCCATATACCCTAGTAGCCTCACTTCGATTTTTTAAGACCCCCTTTCAGTCCTTGTTGCATAAAATATAAATATTTTTATTTCTCTCTTATTAGCAAAATAGTTGTCAACTTAAACTATTCCAAATTTCAAGTTCATTAGTAGTTCTCGAGATATCCAGCTGTGACAGACAGACTGAGTTGCACCATAAGGGTTCCTTTTTACCATTTTGGTACGGGAACCTAAAAAGGTAACGGGATTCGTAAGTAAGTTGCTCATTTGTGGGTATCTCAGGTACATCTCTATGGACTAATAGAATAAAACACCTACAAGCTTCTAAGCCTACAAGAGAAAAGTAAGAGCTTTTGCTTATTTTGTAAACATCTACTAAATATACCAAGTCGTTGTTTCAAGAGATTGTTTACAAATTGTCTTACGTTTGTATGAGTTCTGCGTTCTGCTTGTACCAGGTACGAAATATTCCATCAGCATCACGTATTTATTATATAATATAGGGTCATTTCGTAACACATTGTATAAATAATAAAGATGATTTTATAGAAATTTGAGAAGCATAAAGTGGACGGTAGTAAACTGGGCGCACCGCAAGGGACACCTCTAAGCCCTTTTATCTATTTCTACAGAAAACATAAAATGCTTTTATTGCATAGCGTTCGTTGCGTACATGTAATTCGGTACGTTTTATGCACCCCCCCCCCCCCCCTCTCCCCCTTTCCCCCATTCGTCTATGTTTACTGACTTGATTGGTTTCGTGCCTTTTTTATTTACTTAAAGTATTGTCAGTTTAAACGTATCTAGAATATTCGAGATTAAATGGTCGTTCTCGCGTTTTTACAATGTTTTGATGTGCATTGCAATAAAGTTTGAGTGGGTTGGAATCTGAGGTATCTCAATTAAGTAAATGAGAAATGTGGTTTATGGTGTCGCCACTTACCGTCGTGAATTCCGTATGAAAGAATCGATGTCTAAGCATAATGAAAATAAGAAGATCGGAGATCTTGCATTAGCTTAGCTCATGCCACATTACGTTCGAGTATAGGACGGGAATCGAATCCGCGACCGCTCTTACCGCTGAGCTACCGAGTCACTATCACCGTCCGAGAATATGATCTGGTGCAAGTCGTATATTTTTTCTAGTATATTATTTAGTATTGTTTAAAAATAGCATTTTGAATGCTAAAATCTCAAATAATTATATTTTTTTAAGTCCTAGAGAAAAAAAAAGTTTTTCGTCGAAAGGTTACCTTAAAATATAAATGACAAAAACTACACAGCCATTAAACCTCCAAATAGTGTATAGTGTAATATTCACCTCAAAGGCATATATCGTTAACATTTTATGTGCATCAAAAACAAATTTGGTGAAGATTATCGCAAACCGCAGAGTCCGTGTTTATGGTGCGTAACAAGCAATAAAATGAGGGTGCCATCGGTCACCAATCTCTCTTCACGGCCTACTGTCTCCTGATGAACCCCCAAGACTTTATTTTTGTCTATAAATTTTTTTATACGGATCCGCGTTCGAAGTTGCATAGTGTAAAACAATTATAGTAGGTGAAGTAGGATCTTTCATTCCCCAGAATATTTTTTTTTGAGGAAACCCTGAAAATGATTGTGAGACGAATAATTTGGAAAAATCATACTACCTACTACTCGTGTCTGTTACCATTAGCACCATGAATGCGTTGAATGACCGGTAATTTATTTATTTTTAAAAATTTTACGTGTCCGTTCTTTCCTTACCTACCATATATTTCTTTGTAATGCTTGTTTTTTGCTGATTATTCTGTTTTTCTTTTTTTCTGTCGATCCATCGCTACAGAAGTTACTCTACTGTCTACTTTTAGGTAGATACTTTAAATGAGATGAGCAATTCTGATCGGCACGTCGCTTGGTCAGCGAATGTAATGAGTCGTAAAGGCCGTCGGTGTAAAACAGTGTGGTGTGTCCCTCGTAAAGGACCTTTGTAGTCTTACAAGAGCTATAGTAATATATAGGGCACAGTAACGACCCTAATTTAAGAGCTTTAGGAGGCTTTTCTATTACTTTTTCATGTTCAATAGTTTGTGAGTTATTCTGGTTATTTTTAGCTGTCATATTTAGCAGGGTTTGGCCAAAATTGAAGACATAATAATTACAATAGACATAATAGTAAGTAGGTATACATAATACGTAATAAGATACTAATCTGGAACATTTGACCTGTGAGCAAGCCCTTAGATTTGTTAATTTTCTTTACGCCTACAAAAGACATTACGAAAAAAAGGGAAGTCAAGTTTTAATAACACAATGACATTGTTTACACTTCTTTATCTGAACCGAATTAATTTATTTATCAAACAATAGACACTTCCTAATTCTTTCAGTCAGCTTCCGGGCACAATATCGGTCCGTTTCGTCCCGTTTTTTTAACAAAGGGTAGGCACATCTTTTTAGGGAGTGTCAAACCCCCGTTGCGTCTAAGAAATTAGTCGAGTCAGGCCCAAATTAAAAAAGAAATCGGGTGCAAGTTAATTTCGAAAGTTTTAATTACGTTTATTTTAGTCATCAAGTAATTTCGGCTTAATTAATTTAAAGGAAAAATCGGGATTTTTCTGTTCAAATTACCGGAGCTTAATCAAGAGGCGATTGAACTAGTTCAGTTTTCATGTTTTGGTACATTATTTTTTTTTATTTCTGAGTCTTGGAATTTCATGATGGTTCAGTGGCTTGGTTTACATAATGAAGCTTAATGATATTCTGGCCTGGCACAACATCCAGGTAAACAATAACAAAACAACATGTGGGTGTAACAAATAAACAGGTATGAGAGATAGAACAGTGTAATTTAGATATATGAATATGGAATTAATTCACGTAGGTACGGCTCTAATCCCAACCCACTAAATTGGACACAGGCCCAATCGCGCTAATTTTCAACAATAACACCCACTTAATCGTTACGAAAAATAGTTTTCTTAAGATTGTTGAAAGCCTAGGGAGCAATTTAAATAAAAACTCTAAAACTAAACCAAAGTTTTCGGGTAAATATAACCTAAATGACAACGTAAAGGTTTTATCGTTCAGGCGCGATGGGCCCCAGGAATCGAACCCGTTACGTAAAAGCAACGCCAGACATACACACACATGGATGAATACCTAATTCATTTAATAAATAATTTCTTTGGTGCACAGGTGTAAGTTTTAAAACGTTCGAACGTGATTTAAATTCCACGTAAAGACAGCGATTTTTCTAGATTCAGCGAACGCGGTAATAATATTTCACTTTTACGATGTCTGTGGGGCGTTTCAGTCGCGGAACATTTTTTAATGGCCGCATTATCGGAGCAACTCTACGGTTTATGCTGCCTGCTCATAAATCCTTTGAATTATATTGATGTTTTAATATTGGGCTAAAGGTTTGTTTAACTTACGTACCTACCTAACTGTTTTGGATACCACGTCAGCAAGAGCCAACCAGAACAAACATTTACCAATTAAAAGGTAATTCACAACAAACATAGGACTTTTAATAAAACGTTATTCGTCAGAAAACCAGACAAGTGCGAGTCGGACTTGCCCACCGAGGGTTCCGTACAAATTTGTAGGTACATATTATAAATAATTCAGGTATCGAGTCTCGCAGATCTTTCTGAACTTTTCCCGAAATTCAGTTTCCCAAACCAATTTATTTATTTTAATGTTTTTATAGGTGAAATTGTGGTTGTACTAACAGTTCGTACCTAAATTTTTTAGGTAACCTAATCAAAGTACTTACACAAATTACTTAAATAATTTGCAATAAATAAAAATAATAAAATAAATCCAGATTTGTAAGTGGTAACTTACTTCACTTGAAGACTATATTTGTATAATTTAATTACAAATGTATAGTTTTCAAATTTTTCCCTGTACTTGTAGTATAAGACGATATTACTTGCCAAATTTCATAGTTCTAGGTCAACGGAAAGTACCCTATAAATTTTAATTCCCTTGAGAGTATCGAAACGGCCGTATCTTTTTTTAACGTTAACTTAAGACACTTTTGTTTTTTCACAGCTTAAGGGACTGTACACCTGAGTACAATAATATGGTTTTAATTTCAACTCGATACCTGCACGCGTTTCCGAGATAAAGGGTCTTGATAGACAGACACACGGACAGGAAAGTGATCCTATAAAGGTTCTGTTTTTTTACTTTTGAGGTACGGAACCCTAAAAATAGTCTGTAAGCATATTATGTGTATTTGCTCTTGACATAGGTATTATAAATCGAATCCAACCTTTTGGCACGGAGAATAGCACCCACAACCCACAACAGAACCTTCATTAGCTAAACATGCCGTTTGTTGACTTTAAAAAGATCGTAACATAAACTTTTTCAATTTTCACCTGCAGTTAAAGTCGCGTAAAGTGAGAAAGGCCTCACAAAGTAAATATTGTGAGAAGGTTGACGACTCCTGCGGTGCAAATGTAGCGACTTGATAAAAGCGGGAATGGTCCAAAATGCATGTAAACACCTCTTTGCGACAGCTCGGGGACCGAAATGTTGGCGACTGCTGCTCTGCAAATTCAGACATATTAGATACTTTTTTTTGGATATTGAAACTGTCGAACTCTTGAATTTGAATAGATAATGAATCAAATAGAGATTGTAAGAAAAAGCCAACTTATTTACAAAAACAAATGAAGGCAGATATGCGTCAAATCCCAATCAATTCAATCCAAGTTTTTGAAAGATTACGTGCGTGAAGCTATATTGGAAAAGTATATAATATACTTGAAATAACACACAACGGATTTAATTGAAAGCATTTACAAAATGTTATCATCTTTAATGTAAAGAAATATCTTGTGGACCCCGTTTTTGGTCTTATTTGCAAAATTTCTCAGTAACAGGACATTAGTTTATGTTAAAACCAACGCATAAAAATCGGCGAATTTAATTACTTCAATCTTAATTGAACAGATTTTTTATACTAATTTGAGAACGAAGAAAAGTAATTAAAAATGCAAAAAAACGGCGAATTGCGGTTGCGTTGAGGCCGAGCGAATTCGACTCTCGGCCTAAACTCAACCGCCGCGTTAAAGCGCGCACTGATTTGAACCCAAATTGAGTAGAGTTACGTTCGATTTCACTCCATCACGCATAGACCCGATGACATGTGTCAAAGCAAGTAGCTTTTATTCTTTTAAATATCTAACTTCTTTTTAAAACGAATTGTGTTTAGCAAAATATTATTTTCAAACTAATTACAAACCTAAGTTTTTCGGTCAACAGCGTAAAACAATATCGTATTTTTTATGTAATATTTAGGACCAAAAATTATAACAAACAAATTATAATTACACTGATAATAATTTTAAGATATCTAAATTTGTTTGTCGGTAAATGCTGTAAATGACCATAATACCCTACTCTTTTACTGTTTATATTTCTATATAGTTAGATGTTAGTTTACCGAAATCGCTTATTGAGTGGAAAAACCGATCACAAGGCGTTGTAAAAACGCGAAATTCGTGTTATGGCTCTTATAAAAATGCACATGACGCGTTGTAGTAATCACAGAAAGACCACAAAGCCAAAATTCTCATTTCTCATCCGATTCTTGTGAAATTTTGTAAGCAGGATCGATAATTATATACCTATATATTTTAAAATGGTGGAGATATTAAAGCGAGGTCTAACCGCTCACAGAGCAATTAGTCATATTATTGTGACTTGAAAAATAAAATTCATAAACATCATTCAAACCTGCCAAGCTTAAAAGTAATATCTCATATTGCTGGCCTTACAAAATTCAATCAGTTAAGAGGTCTTGCTCCTCAGTCTGCATCAGTCAGTTGCATGAAGGCAATCATTCTAATGGCCTCAGATCAAGCTGTCTGACCAAATTACTTCTTTTCAAACTCCATACTCGAATTGAAACGTCCAGACAGATGGGTTGTGGATCATAGTTCTGTGAGAATGGTTGGCTAGTATACAGATAGTACAGATACACATCCATGAATTGTATTAATATCGTGTTGTTAAATAGAAATAGGCAGTAAACACAGTAGTAGTTACCACTGTGAAAACAAATAGTACTTACGATACTCCTATTCCTAAATATTATGTGATTTTCCAAATAAATGTTGGAACATTGTAAAGTTGTTTCGGTTCAATAAATACTGTGAAGATTATTTTGAATGGTATTTTACATTAAATTGGCACAGAATACATATCTTGGGACAAATTTATCCCCAGTTTTGGATTAAAAAAACAAAAATTGCATTGTTAGCACCTTTGAAGACAAAAAAAACTTTCAATATTTCTGATATCTCATAAAAAATAATAAAGATTAACAGAGCTTACTGTTCATTTCTTGTTAATTATTGTTGTGACTTTTTCACTAAATATCACGAGATGAAAAAGAAAATAATATTATGTTACACTTCTCAATCAGCAAGAAACATTTTGTTCCTATCATAAAGTTCGAATCTCACGTATGAACTGATAAAAACTTCACAGACGCTCGAGGCGTTCATTAAAAGCAAATAATTTAGGAACGATAATACTAAGCCAATTATTATGAGAACACCCTGACAGATGTTCGGAATCAGCGAAGTTAAGTGTGAACTTCGGAATCACGGGACCGTACAACTTGTAATCTTTCCGAGATTCATTTCCAATTATTAAGTTCTGTTTTGTGGATCACGATCTTTATTAGTATTTGATACCTACCTACATTATTTACTATCATCAACAAACGCCCACTGCTGGGCAAAGGCCTCCCCCAAGGATCTCCACGAGGATGATTAGTCACCAGATCTTTACCAGATCGTCGGCCTACCTTGTCGGAGGCCTACCCACCCACCCAGGAACGTCATCCGATGCACGGTCGCTATAAGCACGGTCGCTATAAGCACGGTTTTTCCGTGGTATAAGTGCCGGCACGATTAGTGAGCGGTGAGAGAAATAGGAGGGGATTACTGCACATGTTTATAGTTGCCCCGCACCACGTCTCCCGCCAATGAGACCTAAAAAGTGACTTCTGCGCATTAACTGTCACCGCTCAAGATCCGTGCCGAGGCCTGTACCACAGAGTTAGTAAAGTACCTGTACCTAGTAAATTAATTAGAAACGATAAACACCCAATAACAGATGCTTGAAAACGGTTAAATTATTGTGAACATCAGAATCAATAAGCACTCTATTCGCAAAAGTATTTTATTACGTAAATTGTCGTGAATTATATGGCAAGATATATAAAGACTTTATTTATCTACTCTTTATGATGTGATTTATACCTACCAATTCAAAATGTATCGATATTGCTACTTTTAATTTAACGGCCCCTAATAACTTAGCTGGTTCTAGTGTACTAATTACATAGTCAAGTCATAGATAGACCCAGTTAATTGTCGGAACGCCCAAACACGATTAAATTCAGAGTTCAAGGCAACCGTTTAACTGCTAACCTGTAACTTAACGCTGGATAGTAATTAACTACGATTATGTATTCTTTCATCTACTAAAGTTATGATCCAACTATGCATAGTTAATAATAGTCATACTGATGAGGTCGAGTTATAATTGACAGCCACTTGTATAAATATAGTACGATTCGTACCCAACCAAAAATAAACTTTCGTAGGTACTACAATACTTACATAATGCTTTATTTTTTACTGTTATCTTTTGAAATGTTTATTTTAAATAAATAAAAATTTGCCAACATCACATACATTGCTCCAAGTCCAAAGTAAGTAGCTAAAGCACTTTTGTTATGGAAATCAGAGACAACGGCGGTATCACAAACACCCAGACCTGAGCCAATATAGAAAAGTTCGTTTTCTAAATTGATCCAACCGGGGATCGAATCCGGGACCTCAGAGATGGCGACACCTTGAAAACCAGTGTACAAAGCCACTCGACCACGGAGGTCGTCAAAGTATAGCTAGTTTAGGAACAATGCAAAGCCAATAACTTTAATTATAATTTAAAATTCGTTGCTTATGTATGTTTTAATTACATTAATCGTTTTCTCTACATGTCAGCAACATACTAAAGCAGAAACATACTTAATAAGTTTCAAATTGGGTACTTGACATTTTTTCATTCCAATAATTAAATTAGTGAGTTAATTTTTTTTCTGCGATCAATATTTCTTGGTATAATAATTATGATGCTTTGAATGTTGACATCATGGCGGTCGCGTGAAAACGCTCCTAACAAAAAGTATTAGAATAGTGACGTCACATTTCACGCCGCGCGGCCCATTATGCGCGCAAGAGAAATTTGTGATTACTTACCTATTTAAGCAAAATTTTTTTTTTTGTAATTACGTATGGATTCTAATAATCAACACACTTTGTCACTGTAGCATTTTGATTTTTTATAATTTTTTTGCTAACATTTCGCGTAGGGGTTTATTTTGCTTCTCTTTTTGCTCTTATAAATCTTAAAAGTAGAATTAATTCTCAAGTAGAATACCCAATTATGCAAAATAATTTTCAGAACTTGTGAGACGCAAAAGATTTATACCTAAATGCTAGCACTTCTTGTGTAAGAAAATATAATTAAGTATCATTATATTGTTCATGTTTTTGCCATTACGGACAAGGCCTTCTAAGTTTAGAAAGATTTAGATGTTATGCATAAAAAGAACAACAAAAAATTGTAACAAACACCGAACGCGGATTCATGATTACAATATACGTAACGTATATATAAGATAGTTTTACATACGTATATATAAAACTATCTTCCCTATCGCGCTTCCTTCATTACGAGCAGAATATTTAAAAATAGAACAGTTATACTGCAAAACTTTTGTCAATACAGGAAGTACAAAAATTTTTTATCGAACTACGCAAAAATGTATGAAACAGATTTTTTGCGATTTCAGAATTGCTTTCATAGGTACAAACTGATTATTGCATTTAACCTGTGTGTTAAATCACGTTGTACTAAAGTCTGGCTCTATATGGGATCGTACTAAATCCTTATGATAAAAACCGCAGTCAAATCTTCGCTATCAAAACCAACTCAGCCACATTTTACAAAAACCACGCTTAACGTGAAATATCGCGTTAAAAAAGCAAAAGCACATTATATCTCGCAGATCTGAAAATGTACCTGAAACGTCTCACATTAGGAGTCAGTCGCAAACAGGGTTGCCAGATCCAATAAGAGAGTGCCTGACTTTTCAGTAAGCTTTCTGGCATTTGGTACACCTACGCATACGCATTCCTAAATTAGTTGACGTTTGAATTTTTTTTCTCACTAAAATGATTAACAAATTATGTGTTTTCATTAACACTTTTTGGGATTTTTCCCTATACTTATTATATTTTGGCTCTGTTCCCCTAATAGGCGGTTAAAATCCTGACATGTCAAGAAAATTTCTGTCGTCTGGTAACCCTAACGAGTCGTAAAGCATCGCAGTCTAGACTGCGCAGTAAACACCTAAAAGCGTCGTATGAGCGTAAATCGCAGCGACTACGGAGCGTTATTGCGCGTTCGGTAATGCAAGAAAAGACATTAGAAGCTCTGCTAGTTGTAAAGGGAAATCGTTGAGTTGTGCCGCTTAATTGGAAATAATTTACATACTTGGGGACTTACAAACTTTGCGTTTTAAGTGGGTAAATATTTTGAAAAATAAAAATCCGATGTGGACTTTTAAATAGCTTCAGTAATACGTGACCAAAGCACCGTAAGGTCGGAAAATGTAAAAATAAATTAAAAACCAAACAATATGATTAGATTAACTCACAACAGAGTGATCCGCTGCAACTTCACTCGAGAATGTATGGCAAAGAGTAAATTTCACAGATTAAAATACCGCAAGCGCTCTGAAGTTGCAACGGATCACTGTCTATTGTCAATTTAATCGCATTGTACACCAAAAAACTTTAAAAGAATTTCAGTTCCACATTTCAAGTAAGTAAGTACCTAATCTTTAGCAGTTTCCATTTTAGCTTTATCCCTCTAGCAATTCAGGTTGTATAAGGGATGCTACCAACTATAATAACGCCGTTTTAACAGCTCGAGTATAATCGTAGTAGTAACAACTATCACAGAAAAGTAATTGCACACCGAAAGCACGACTTCATAGTAACTTTTAGTAGAATTTAACAACATTAAGAGACATTTCTGGAAGTGTAATTAGAATATTTTAGAACTTTAAATTAATTTTACAAAAGCCCTATAAATTAAAGTGTGAACACGAAATCTAAACTATTAGAATATTGTAAGTAAGATGCTTCCAAAGGCAACATGCTAGATGAAATGTTAGAATCTAACTACTTCTAATCTGATTAGAAGTGAATAAGACGTTGAATTATGTTTTCTTTAAATTAGACATGGGACGGGTACCCGGTTTGGATCCGGTACCCGGCGGATCCGGCACTTTTTAATATCCAGCCGGGTAGCGGGTTATAATGCCGGGTACTCGGCAGTGCGGGGTAATTTACATAAGGAAAAATAATGACTAATATTAATTGAGAAACCATTTATTGGCAACAAAAATACAAATTAGTTATCTTAAATATAAAAATAGCATTGTGAAATGTAAAAAATCTAAAATATATTGATTATACAACGTGTTACAAAAATACCCCTAATGCCGAATATGGTAGATAGTGACCATCAAACTAAACAACTTTTACTATGGGACCAACTTTGAAATCGCGAAAAGAAATCAGCTGTTTCATACAAAAATTAATTACGAATATATCAAATTGTATCAAACAGCTGAATTTTTTTTCGCGATTTTAGAGTTGGTCCCATAGTAAAAGTTGTTCAAAGGCCAAAAGTGGCCACTGTTGGTTCAAACCCGTTTTTAAACTATTGCACACATTTTGTATGTTGTAACGTTATTCAATAAATAATAATAAATAAATAAATGCTTGGACAACTCCACACAGCGCCATCTAGCCCCAAACTAAGCAAAGCTTGTAATATGGGTGCTAGACAACTGATATACTACTTATATACTTTTTAAATATATACTTATTATACATAGTAGCACCCAGACCCGTATGAGAAATTAAAATTCATCATTTCAATTTCTGCCCGGCCGGGAATCGAACCCGGGACCTCTTGCGTGGTAGACCGGCATGTTGACCACTGCACCACTCAGGTCGTCAATAAACAATAAACAATATACAATATATAATATACAATATAATAAACAATAATCAGTAAACATTAGACGTCATTCACAAGACCTTGACCGATTCCTTTTTTAAGAAATTGGGCTTATTTAGAATAAATAAAATAAATTCGACTGACGGCGCTAGTTGGCTCATGTCAGCCCCTTAATATGTGTTTGTAAGTTATTGGTATACTTAGTTATTTCACATCCTTCTTACTTAATATTATAAATATAATAGTTTGGATGTTCGGATATTTGTTACACAATCACGCAGGACTTGGATGAGGCACACAGATAGTTTATAGCCTGTATTAAAACGAAAGATACTTTTTCTCCCGGTCAAATGGTTCTCTAGAGATTTTCCAAAAGTCCAGCTACTATTATATACATAAGTAAAGACAAAATAGTTAAGTCTTCTAATTTTATTTTTTTGTTCAGTAGCTACGTATAAGCTTTATCAATAAAAAATGTAGATTCATATAATTATTTTCCTCAAATTTTCTTAGAAGGTACTTAAATACTTAGGCTCACTTGCTGTAACATTTACTAAATTTAGTTAAACCTAGATTTAGCCCTTATAAAACTGTCAAAATTTCAAATGTCGATTAAAAAATTTGACATATTCGTATGAGTAAAGTCTAGGTTTAACAAAATCGAGATTTAGTAAATGGTGCTGCAAGTGGATCCTAATGATTTCGGTCGTATTACGACCATGATTGTGCGAATACGAAATTTAACTATAATAGTATAGTATAAGTATAAGTACATACAGTTTTTTTTTAGGTTCAAAAAGTATATTAGTCAGATTATGTTCAAAAAGTATATTAGTCAGGACCGATTACTAATGTGAAATAAATTTCAAAACTCTTTTAAAACAGTTGGACATTTTGATAAGCGTGAACATGTGGTATATGCAGTAATTTTTGGTTAGTCATTTGAAATATGGCGAAACAAATAACAAAACATTGCATATTTCAAATTTTAACGTTGTATATTAGAAAATATAACGTAATTTTATACTGTGAGTCGAGGAAGATCGTAAAAATAATTTAATGTGGCGACGACGTCATTAGCAAAATCTAGGGTTGCCACAACTTTGAAATTCGTAACTAAACAATCAAAGAAAAGTTTAGAAGATTTCGTAGGATCAACAATTCTTCAAGATCTTAGTTAAGACTACATTAAAATGTTACAATTTACTAGCATAAATGTCTAAAAGCGACTAGAATTTAATTTCAAATTGTTATAAGTAAAATAAATATTTACAATTCCAATAAAAAACCATTTTGGTAAAAGTAGGATACAAAACATTTACGTTTAATACATAATCAATATACGTTTTTCTTTGATGTGTTTGAATATTATAACGGAATTAAAATATTTTATAATTTTGATGTTTGCGTGCCTCAATAATTTTAATATTTAAAGTAGGTATCTACTTCTGTCTATAATGATCTAAATAAGAGAGGGGTTATTGACAACCCTATCTAGTTGTTGTGGAAGCGCCATCTGCTGGCGTGATGCACTTTAAACATGGCGGATCGGA
The DNA here is from genome assembly GCA_963556745.1 of Catoptria pinella. Lineage (NCBI taxonomy): Eukaryota > Metazoa > Arthropoda > Insecta > Lepidoptera > Crambidae > Catoptria > Catoptria pinella. Next base: position 9,809,396 of record OY750765.1, read on the forward strand.
TGAAATAGCGTCGACTATTTTAACGTCTGCTTCTTAAAATACATAATGATTTTTATTCGATACATTCGCAATAGTGACTCTGATAGAGATAAAGAGAGTATTTCATTAGATACCTACAAGTTGAACTAGTTTTAGAAAATTCCTTTTAAGAGCCCGTCGAACAGTGAGTTTCCCATACAAACGTAATACCAAAATGATTTGCGATTTGAGCACTATTTTAAATCCCCTTGCCTTCTCTCAATTAATCACAAACGTCTTAAAATTGGGTACGCTAAGGACAGGTCGAAAGTAGAATTATATTCATTCAATTTAAACAATGTTGGAAGAATGGGCAAGTGCAAGATTTATTTATGGATTAGAAAAGTGCTCCATAGTATATAAATACTTGAAACTTCGTTTTTAAATCCAGCCTATTTTTTAAACAATTAGCCTCGAAAGTTTTCGAGACACTATATAACATGTCAAAAATTTTTTATTTTATTATTCTAAGTATTTTGCAGTCATTGAGGTCCTCCTCTAAGCTAAGTGTATTTTATTCAGCAACAAAGCTACCGTAAAAGAAATGTAATAGAAGTTTTCCCAAAGAATTTAGCTAAAGTGTGCCACATAATAAAGAAAGCAGAGCTTCTAGAGTTTATATGATCGAAGTTCTAGGGATAAGGAGCTCAATGAAGTTGTTGAGGATCCCCGTGTGGGAATGACCATTAGCAGTTCCAAGAATTGTTATTGCGGAGCTCCCCGAGCGGAGGGATCAGTGTAAATGATATTTAGCGTTACCTTCACTTATTACACTTATAGTGAACACCTTTTGTATTGGAGATATTCTTCTTCATCGTAGGAGATATGAAAAATATTTGTTACTTTTCCAGTAAAATAAAATTTTACATTGTAAGAAAGGTCTTTCATTAATTTATTTCTTTCACTTCTGAGATAAATTTACGAGCGTGTTATTTATAAAATTACTCTTTGTTTTAAAGCGTTATACTTCGATGTTTTTAAATTAAAAAATAGGTTCTCAATTGTCTAAGTCCTTAAATATGATGGTTTTATTATACTTTATTATTTGATAATACAAAAGTCGTAAGTAGTTTAAATTACTACTAATTTTCAGAACATGAATCATATGAGTTACGTTTACGTTGCTTGGTAACAATTTTCACTAACAACTTTAACTCATTGTTCCAAGAAAATTAATAACAGTTTCACATAATGATATGTTTCATAAAACCGACAGAATAAAAAGGCTAAAATAAAGAAAAGACGTCTAGAAGTTAAACACGCGAAATTAAATGCTTGCAGTGCATTATACATTGCCGATTCGCCACTGGACTTCGCGGGATTGAAGGTGTGTTTCCACTTTACCATGACGTCTGAGTTCTTATGATGAGGCTGAATAAAATAGATTAAAAAGAATGTCTGTGAGTTCTCATTCATAAATAATATACGAATTAGCCTGTGTAAGGAAATTCTTAAAAACTAGTGTCTAGAATTTAGATGTCGAGGTGATTCCTTGTACATTGGTGAGGTGGCGCTGGCTTGCAAGAGTTGATATACTAGGAGAAATTCGACGTTCCCACTAGTGACTCGGTAGCTCAGCGGTCAGAGCATTGGACGGGATATCCAAAGGTCGCGGGTTCGATTCCCGTCCGAGAACATGATCTGATGCGAGTCGTATTTTTTTCTAGTATATTATTTGGTATTAGTGTCTAGAACTCTAGAAGCTCGTTGTGTAAATAGCGATAAACGCTATTTAAATCTTGCATATAGAATCTTAAAGGGGTTTAAATACTTTCTTTATGATCAGTGTGGTTATGCTTTTGTCATGATTGCCAAGTTTTTTGTTATAGAAAAACTGTTTTCAGCGGTGGTAATAATTCTGTAATAGCAATACACTGACCTCCATATATACATAAAAAAATTTCAGGTCAGTGTAGCAATATAGCAGTGGGACGTTTGACGTCCCAAGCATCATATTTCTATAACAAACTTTTTGGTTATTTTAAGTATAAACTTTTTCTTCGTTTATTAGTAAGGCAGTTTGAGTAGAAACTGTGTCAGATAAATACTCATCTCAAGATCTTACCTACAAGGTTTTACCTAAGTTGGTACCTAAGTAAGATATTAAGACGAAAAGAGAAGAGTAAGTACTCTTTAAAAAGTTAACATACTATTTTCTCCTCTCTCATTTCATTCCTAAATAATATTACTTTCAGTCGTATAAGATAATGGAAAGACGTCCAAAGGCTCTTCTTAGTTAATAACTGAGTTTACGACACGGTGACGTACACTATTAGTTTTATGTGGTACGTTTAAGGTTTATTGGCGAGCTCATTCACCAGGTTATTTCACACATGGCTAAGTCTAGACAGAATATGGTTGTGTATTAAGAATACAGTCACGTTTACTGCTTATTTTGCTAACTTGCTCGCAATTAAATCGTAAGAAATTATTAGAACAGACAGCCAAATAAGTATCTACTCCTTTTTGAGAAAATAAAGTTATAAATTGTAAATCAAGCTACGCTCATGTTATGGCTTTAAGTGTAATAAGCGTTACTAGCCATTTCACTTCAGAAATATAGCATTATCAAAACGAAAAAATTGACGATTTTTGACAATGAAGAAAGGTTTGTATGACATTTTTGACATGTTGATATGTCTATAAATAGTTTCATACAAGAGGGAGGGGATTTTTATAAAAAATAAAATATAATAATAAATAAAATGTAATATATTTCGGTAAAGTTTACTACGAACAAGACGATTTGTGCTAATAATAAAAACTATTCGCTTAATCTACGTTAATAAAGCAATGTACGAGTATACCTAACGAATTAACGGATATAGAAGTTATGAGTCACTATATCTAGGTATTTTACTTTTTTGAACAAGATTAGAACTGAAATACAAAAACATTATGATAGGTGACGCTGATGGAAGAAAAACAGCAAAAGTAAATAATATACTAGAAAAAATACGACTCGCACCAGATCATATTCTCAGTCGGGAGTCGAATCCGCGACCTTTGGATGTCCGGTCCAATACTCTTACCGCTGAGCTAGCGAGTGACTCGGTTTTTTTTTAAATTTGAGATTAAGGCATTCAGAATGCTATTTTTATACAATACTAAATGATATATTTGAAAACATACGACTCGCACTAGATTATATTCTCGGACAGGAATCGAACCATTCGACCTTTGGATGTCCGGTCCAATGCTTTTACCGCTGAGCTGCCGAGTATTTAGTATCGTATAAAAATTGCATTATGAATGCTAAAATCTCAACTTAAAAAAAACAGCATAATTTAATTAGATCAAAACAATGAAGAGAAAAACCTCCCCCAATTTTCCTCATACATTATAAACACCATAATTCAGACGTCGTAACATTTCATAAAGAGTCTCGGATTAGTTTTAAATTCCTTTATTATCTAAAGCAGGGGTGTAATTGAAAAAAGACCTACCTTCTCGTTTTACTAACAACGTAATAAAAGAAGTTTATGTGACGAACAATAACCAATTTGCGGGAGAAAACACCGCTTCCGGTTATACACCATTGATATAAATAAGTAATTCTTTTTAAGGCTTGCCTTTGGTAAGGGTACAGTCGGAAGTACAAAAGTTAAAAGATATTTATTTTATGAAATTTAAATTTAAATAATTGTCAAAGAATATTTAATGTGCAAGTTAGAAAGGAAAACAATTTAGTTAACTTTGTCTGCGACTTTTTCCAGGTAAGAAGTACCTAACCCCCTTACTAATAAAGATTGTATAGCAGATGTATAGTTCACCGTAGTAACTCTCTGTCAAACTATTTAAGTTTGGCATTAAAAAGAAAGGGACAAAATACTGTGTCTGACATTTATGCTTTACAATCTTTATTAGTAAGGGTGTAAGAAGATATTATTGTTATTCGGACATTATCTTTGTCAATTTGTGAATTTAATGGAATTAATGTTTTAAAAATATGTATGGGGCCTAAAAAAATCCAAAATAATTGAGGCTTGCAAAAGTAGAAGTTCAAAGCTGGAAGTGAACCAAACTTAAGACGTTAGTTAGCCGTAGTGTGAGTACCTAATTATATAGTAACTATATAATATACAGTGGTTTCCTAACAACGTTTTTGAGAACCGTACAATACTCAAAAAACGATTTTCCATTGTAGCGTGCCACAAAAGAAAAATTCAGGACGTACCTACTTACAGTGTAGCTGCGCATTGTTAAAAATTAATCGGATACCTTTATCTCCAATTTCTAGGGGTTTTTTTACAAAACTCGTCATAGGTATTGTGAATAATATTATTACGTTTTTATTATGATGTAGGATTTTATCGAGTTTTTATTTTCTTTAAAAGCGAATACATTTATGTTTTAAAGAAAAGAAGCCAGTCTGAACAAGGAAAGCTTAAGTTGGACTCGTAAGTAAACTTAAGTTAAGTACTTGTTAAAAAATATCTTTAGGTATTTAACAAATATCGGTGTCTGCTTAAATTAAAGAAGGATATATTTAATAATAAAACATTTAGTTTGGTTTTTTGCTTAACTCCAACTTAAAACGATTATACAATGAAATGCACATTATTAGTTTCACATCAAATTATTTATTGATCCAGCTTATTATTAACATACTGCTTATTATTAAACATATATTAACCCTTCATCATCTCACCTTGATAGTCACTAAAGTTGTCAATAAGTTAATTCGAACTAGAAACTCGATTGAAAATTTAACCGTATAGCTTGACACCCCGGCTCGGATCAAATTGCACTTGTCAAAGACGTTTTGCCGACAAAGTTCCGTTATCTGTGGAATTATGAATCCAATTACTAGCTACTCTGGAGTTTGAGGATCATCACTGACTTTGTTATGAGTTTGATAATACTAACTATATTGAGATTAGTTATAGTTATAGTCTGGTAACTTAGTTTTTTGTTGCCAGTCTCTTTACGGTTTAAGTTTATTATGAATGCTAAATGTTTGAAATAAAGTAGATTTTACTAATTAACAACTTCGGATACAAGATGTTAATTTGCGAACGTACCTTTTTTGTAAATTTTTTGCGCCTATATTAAAAAGGTATCAATCACAACGAGTGTCAAGGTTTTTAATTTTGCAGGAAAAAGCAGGTTGTTACTTAAGGAACCCTTTCGCCACAGGTGATACTGTCAGCTGTTTCTAAAATTAACAGGACCCTTCATTTCTGGTTGAAAAAAAATGGCCCCAAAATCCTTTGATATAAAGTTGAAAATTAAAACGATAAAGATTTTTTATATCTCGTCTTGTTAATTTCAAGCTATGCTACGTCCAGTACATAACCGACTTCCTAAAAGAAGCAGGTGCTTTAATTCAATGCTTGTATATTTCTTTTTAATTTAAAAACTTAGATGAATAGGCAAACTATTGCTGTTACTTGTTTTTAGAAAAGACATTGGTTTTTTTATATTTTATTACCATGCGTTTTAGTCATTAATGACATAAAATATTTAATATTAACTTTGCTCGGGTGACTTTCATTTTCTGCGTCTTCTTATCTTATGAGGATTAGTGGCTACCTCTGGTGCTAGAGTTTATCAAGCCGCCTGTAAAGCCTCTGACTTGGCCTAACGACTGTCATCAGATGACCACAGCCGGGACCGACGGTTTAACGTGCCCTCCCAAACACGGAAGCGCTCAGTTGTAATGCCACTTAACGGTCACCCATCCGACACATGGCCGGACCGAGCGTTGCTTAACATACGTGATCGAGTATGTCAAGCTTCGCCATGAGCGCTTCCTTCTTTATGCGTAAAAAGGTACTTAATAAGCTAAGAAGCTTAAAAATAGTGTAGTGGTTGATTTCACAAATGTTGTAAAAAAATATGTCCATATAAAAAAAACATCTAGATTAGGTTCTATAATTTGAAATGTTACGATAGCATGAGAAATCGAAGTTATCTAATGGACACATTGCACATTCTTGCAGCAATTAAAATAATATTCGTCATACCGCAATGTGTTGCAGATGACACGAGTGCTAAAAATACAACATGCTAATAAAAAAACCTTGTTCATGAATAACAGATGCTTTTCTTGATAAATGCATTTCAATATGTTGAATGATTTTACTTTTATTTTCTTTATTGTTTTTATTATTTTACAAACTAATCCCTTAATAAGTTAAATGTGATAAAATCTGATTGATTTTCAGGACTAAATTCCTGAAATTAAGCAGATTTAATTTGAAAAATTAAAAACAATTTTGTAAGATAAAAAATCTTATTTTGGCGTCATTTAGTAGACGTATTTCCAGATTAGGTAAGTAAATAAACCAACGATAGAAAACCGTCATATATTTTCATACAAAGAAGATATAATTAGGTAGCTGTTCGATTACAGATAGCAAAAAGCTTTACTTATGAATCAGTAACCACCAAAAGTTAAGTTAAAAAAATATTTTCTCCAAAGAAAATTTTACAAATCCATAACAGCACAATATGAAATGTGTACAGCGCAACTTATCTCAAGTCGGGACAAGTTAAACAATAAGTTAACTTATTGCTAAAGTTATCCCCTAAACTTGTAATTCAACACCAGTATTTATAGACCAACAAAGCAACTTAAATAACATCGACTTAGCTAAGGTAGTATTCTTGGTATTACAGCAGAATTTATTTTGATACGAAATAATATTTATTTGATGCGAAATCCGAGGAAAACTTAGCCAATTAAAACAAAGAGATCTTAAAGTTAATTATTAGTATCCTTTTGCCCTTTTATTTCATAGATTTCAGATGTTAAAGGGTAGTACAACGTCAAATACACATAAGTAATTGAGCAACGATTTTATACACAGTATGACTTGATTTACCGGTCCAAAAAAATCATGTAGAGTATGCAAAAACTTGAAAAGTGACCTCCGCAATTTTGTTGTATTTTAATGCTTTTGCAACCAATATTAAACCTATAATCTTGAAACTATAATTAAAAAAACTCAGCTAGCTCTCCAGTTTTGTGATTGACAGTTTTCCAAAGTAAGAAATAGGTTATTATAATCAATTCAAAAAGATAAGTGATGATTTCAAAAATTTCGAAAAATTTTGCTATGAAAGAGCATCATTGTGCTTTTGTCCGCCATTTTTAAAAAGTCGGTTTTGGAGGCCTGTGATAAAAGTGATGCCAATCGATAGAATAAGAATAAATAGAATAAGAATAATAATAGAATAATAATATCATTACAAACAAAAATTAATAAGTAAAAAATCTCGTAAGTAATATACTTACTGAGATATTTGAGTTTGAAGTTAAAAAACAAAATTAGTAATTTTTTAGATCAATTGATAGAATAAGTCATTATCGAGCGCCCCGAACAGACTCTCCGACCTCAAGGGCCGAGTGTCGAGTGTCAAGTGTCGAGTGTCGAGTGTCGAGTGTCGAGTGTCGAGTGTCGAGTGTCGAGTGTCGAGTGTCGAGTGTCGAGTGTCGAGTGTCGAGTGTCGAGTGTCGAGTGTCGAGTGTCGAGTGTCGAGTGTCGAGTGTCGAGTGTCGAGTGTCGAGTGTCGAGTGTCGAGTGTCGAGTGTCGAGTGTCGAGTGTCGAGTGTCGAGTGTCGAGTGTCGAGTGTCGAGTGTCGAGTGTCGAGTGTCGAGTGTCGAGTGTCGAGTGTCGAGTGTCGAGTGTCGAGTGTCGAGTGTCGAGTGTCGAGTGTCGAGTGTCGAGTGTCGAGTGTCGAGTGTCGAGTGTCGAGTGTCGAGTGTCGAGTGTCGAGTGTCGAGTGTCGAGTGTCGAGTGTCGAGTGTCGAGTGTCGAGTGTCGAGTGTCGAGTGTCGAGTGTCGAGTGTCGAAAGTAGACATTCAAAAGTCGAGTGTCAAGTGTTGAGTGTCAAGTGTCGAGTGTCGAGTGTCGAGTGTCGAGTGTCGAGTGTCGAGTGTCGAGTGTCGAGTGTCGAGTGCCAAGTGTCGAGTGTTGCGTGTCGAGTGTCGAGTGTCGAGTGTCGAGTGTCGAGTGTCGAGTGTCGAGTGTCGAGTATTGAGAGTCGAGTGTCGAGTGTCGAGTGTCGAGTGTCGAGTGACGAGTGTCGAGTGTCGAGTGTCGAGTGTCGAGTGTCGAGTGTCGAGTGTCGAGTGTCGAGTGTCGAGTGTCGAGTGTCGAGTGTCGAGTGTCGAGTGTCGAGTGTCGAGTGTCGAGTGTCGAGTGTCGAGTGTCGAGTGTCGAGTGTCGATTGTCGAGTGTCGAGTGTCGAGTGTCGAGTGTCGAGTGTCGAGTGTCGAGTGTCGAGTGTCGAGTGTCGAGTGTCGAGTGTCGAGTGTCGAGTTTTGAGTGTCGAGTGTCAAGTGTCGAGTGTCGAGTGTCGTCATTCAATGCTCAACACAGAGTCAGAGTCTCTACAGGGAGTCGCGCTACTTTTCGACGATAAAAGCAAAACTAAAAATCATTTTCGTTTCAGTTTCATTTAGACAAAAATAATCGCTTTAGTTTTGTCAAAATTGTTAAAAGCTATGCTTAGGATGCCAATCTTGGACAAATTAAATGAGATTTTCAGGTATATTACCTAAATGACAATGTAACGATTTTGGTTTAAGCATGATTTGCCCTCGTCGCATTTCTGAACCGCTTTTCGTGAAATTTTATAGAATATATTTTATACATTTTTTTTTTATCTTTCCTGTCTTGTCGATTCGTGAGGTTCGAAGTGAGATGCGAGTTCAGTTACAGAATCGACAGGCAGGTTCGATAATTATATATAGAATGTTTCCGGACAATTTTTCGAAAATAAATAACACATTTCAGCTATTTCGAAAAACGTTACAAACGCGAGGTTTACAGCTCACAGAGCCACTATTTAATTAAGTAAATACATTTCCTGTAATTTTATTAGGGAATAAGATCTAAATCCTCTCAAGCATAAAACTTTTTTTTTCTAAACGAGCAATCGCGTGAAAACTCAGCATGCAGCTTATAGGCGTGTGCACTGTGCATATCCCGTCTGAGCCCGCCGCGCCGCCGGACAATGGTCAGCAAACACAATATCCTATGTGACGCAGATTATACCCCTTCAAACTTCATAATACCATGAAATTGATACCATAACGTTGTACTGTCAGCTTAGTACTCTGTCACAGTAACTATAACACTTGTTCAGTATTGCAGCCCTACCACAGAATACAAAAAAGTGACTCTACTGATGTAATGCAACTATCATTGTGACATGGTACTTAAATGTGCAGATACTTCAGTAGGTACCTTTACAATGTTGGCAGTTCGCTGACCGAGTGTCATTGTTGTAGCCGCTATCAATCCCCTTGGCTTTTACACTTGTATATTATTATATTATCTGTGATTTTACATACTTCACGACTATTTAACATTTTAGTCGATATTTACGACTAATGAAGAAGTTAGTTCAAGTGATAGTAAGTGACTTAGTAACTCAAATCACTAGTAGTTTAAAAATATAAATAATGAAAAATTCACGAGATAGCAAGATACGTATACTTACTATTTATACTATACCCTCCGAGAACTTTAATAAAAATAGGTGATTGTATCCAAACACAATTTCTCAGCAAACCCGCTCTTTTAGTTGTTTTTGTCAAATATTTCATCTATACCAGTCGTCCGATGTTTTCATCTATTTGATTTATTTTCTGTCGAGAAATGCATGCTGCTTCCGAAGCTAGAAAACCTTACAAGAAACTCTTATCGATGACGTCATACACTGTTTCCTCGCCAGTTCCGACGGCGGCAAGGCGCTAGCTTATCTTTGTACCTATATGTAATACGAAATATACAAATGAAACGACACGTTACGTATACGACACGGTTTTGCTCCTTTCTTTATTGAGCAGTATCTGAACCAAGTTAGATCAGAAAATGACAGTTGTTTCAAACAGAAGTTTCAATTGAAAGTTGTAGCTACTTGTTGTCAATTATTAAAAAAATAATTTTTTATCGAACCTTTTTCGTTAGGCACGATCAACAATTAGAAAAAAAAACAAATGACAGGTGAAGAACTCGTCTTCAAAATTGTTTTCTTTTATAAACATCATAATAACGCAACGTAATGCGCATGTGAACGTGTGTAAAATAAAATGAATTTTAAATTTGTTTTATGTCTGCCTCATATTGAAGTCCGGCGGGGCGGAGCGGAGTGCATGTCAATATGGCATCGACTAGTAGTAGATTTGTTAGGTGGTGCTCCACCTACAGCGCGCCTGGTGATAGAAAATGGAACTTTATTTGAATGACTTGGCTAGGCAAGTCGTTAAACGTTGTTGAACCAAGTCATTTGCCCAGCCGTTAAATTAAATACCGGGATGACACGTAGGCTGTAATTGAATAGCGCTGTTCAATAAAAAGGCTAGGCCACTAATTGGACGACTGATTAAGCTAGTTGGCTGCGATAGACTTTTCTAATGATATATAATAATAATAATAAAATAATAAAAATGTATTTATTTTCCATCACACAATGGTTGGTTACACAAAGTACTTATACTAATAGTTACAAAAATAAAGAAGCCATTATGTGAGGGCTGATGCCCGAGATAGGTTTTCATAAAAAAACCCGTATTACAGGTCACCAGTGCCCCAACATGGTAGGTACATTTATTTTGTATTATGAGAGTTAGGTAGTTAAGATGTGAGCTGTGTAGATGTTTGTTGAAGAGTGTCAGTAATATATATTTAGTCTATGGATAGATAAGATTTAGTGTGTGCATGAAGTGTGGGATGTGTTGTGTGTAGGGGTGTGTGTGTGTATGTGTGGGTGCTTGTGTGTACGATTGTTATACGATTAATTTTGTGCCTTATATGGGAGCTTTATGATTTGTGGAATTGTAGATTGTAGACAACAGTAATAGTTGTTGTTATTAATATTCATGTTGTTGGTTGTTGTGGTTTTTTATTTAATAAGTAGCAGGAAGTGCTCGGTGTCGTCGTAGTCGAGAGTTAGGAGCCATTCAATTATAACTGTTTTACACCGAAAGCCATGGAGAGGGTAGACTTCCAAGATCTTATTCAACTTATTATAAATGAACGGGCCCAGAAAACAGAAGAATTGATGAGAGTGGCTAGTGTTTAATGTTTGAGTACGACACACATTATGTTTTTTATATATCACTCTTTGCTAGATGGGGGTACACCAACTTCCATAGACAGTGAACATTTTTATAATATAATGACCTATATCTCTGAAAGTATAACTATTGATATAAAGTATGTTAGCAGCAAATACTTGTCTTACAAAGAACTTTTAAATGATATATAACTCATTGCTACAGGGGGTAAAACAAACTCCCATAAATAGACAAAAACAGTTTTATACTTTTATGACCGAAAATACTAACAATTGACATCATTTCATCAATTGTTAGTATTTTCGGTCATAAAAGTACGTAAAAAATATTATTCCGTACTTTAGCGGTAACATATACATATATGTTACCGCTAAAGTACGGAATACGTTAATATGCGAATTAACAAGGGTCGCACGTACCAAGGAGGTGCGAATTTTTTCTTAAAGTAGCAGAATTCCACACTTTCAGACGTCAGAATGTCACCTGGTTATCATTTCAATACAGGCAAAGATCTCTCTAGCTAGTATTTGAATTTACTTTTAATTTAGTAATTTACACGAATAGTTTTGTAACTGATTGTTTTTATGCTAATCAATAATAATATATTAGTTGAACAAAATCTGTCAAACATTTTCCACTTAGCTCGCTTCATTTGGCTGGCATATCGCAACGCAATCGGGCGAGTCACACGAGGACAGCTGGAACAATACCGGCGCCGCTGCCACGCCGGCACGCCGGACTGCGATACGGCCCGTGGAAATTGGAAGAAAGATAACGCATGCGACTGCACTCATTGTGTCCCGAGAATATCCTGCAGCTAAGGCCCGGTTTCCACCAAAGCGGAGAGGAGAGGACTCATTTTTCAATAGAATGTTGTGCCGCGCGCGAGCTAAGCGGTGAAGAGATGTGGAAATATTCTATAGAAAAATGAGACATCTCCTCTCCTCTCCGCTTTGGTGGAAACCGGGCCTAAAAAGGCAAATAAACTGGAATAAGAGCAGGAGGTTGATGATGATTCAAAGTGGTACGTACGTCACGTCTAAAAATATGCATACAGAAGCTTTAGAGTGACAAGTGACAATACATATTTCTAGACGTGACTGTACAAAGTCAAGTACACATAATTGAAGCAACGATTTTACACAATATTGTTTGATTTATTGGTTCCAAATAATGTAAATAGTAGATTGCATGTTGTACTCTGTTATAATTTATTGACAGAAAAATGATAGCTAAAACTTTTCTTGATACAAACGAATCGTAAATCGTGACCTCCAATTCTGTAGTTCAATACTGTGCCAACCATTTTTAATAATTTTCAAAATTATAAACCTATAATTTTGAAAATTATTAATAATCAATTTGAAACGATAATCATGTTTTCTATAATTTAGATAGTTTCGACTATGAAAATTGCGTTGTAACTAATATGTATTTTAACGTTAATGTGCGTAAATAGACAGTTAGAGGGTAGATTAACTAAGCTATCAACAGATGGAAAGAATTGATTCAGTTCATTCTTACAATAAATATTTCCGACAGACTAACGACCAAGCATCAGTTAAAGCTGATGAAACAGGTTCTTTAATTAATCATGAAAAGGGGGTAGACATAAAAGCGGGGGAACGGGCATGTAAAATCTTAAAGAGTTTATTAGGTTAGGTAAGATTAAAACTGCGACCAAAAATGCGCGAGCCGAGCGAGCGGAGCGAGCGTGCTGCGATAGCAGCCGCTGAAGCACCGGAAACGACGTTCTATCAATAGATGTCTTTCACTTAAATTTTCTGAAATCTTGGCCATTTCACTCACGGCTTCCGCGATTTTAACAGTGTAGCATCTGTTAATTTGCAGATTAACTATTACCTAGTTAGTAGTGCAGAAATCTTATACTTTAATAAAAATTTCGCACTTTAACGGGTCGTACCCGGTAACCTACAGATTACCTTAGTTAATGCGCACATTAGCGTATTCCGTACTCTAGCGGTATCTGCCAGATCTATCTATCTGGGGAGCTGGCACAGATACTACGTTGTACCGTGACTGTACACAATATTATTGACTGACCCGTTCCTTTACCGCTTGAATAAGAACTTCTATCACATAAAATAAATTCTCAACTCGCCCTGATGTCAATAATAAAATATCCAGTGTATATGAACGAAGTCTTTTCAAAATATCATACCACTGACATCTCTGAAAAGCTGTGGGTTGAAAGAGATCTTTTGCGAGCTGTTTTTATTTTTTAAATAAATAAACAGGCATTGGCAATACACAGTCTGCAGCTTTATTTGATCAGCTGCAACTTAAAAGGAAATGTAGAAGTTGATGTAAAATGAAATGTTAAAAATGTCGCTTGTGTTATAAAATATAACTTTGCACTAAATATAATAATGATGACGTTATAAACGAAGATTTCACTTATTTAGCCTATAATAATAGTGTGATAACATTTGTGGCAACTATGTTTTTGTACTTCTGCTTGCATCACATTGATTTCAAAATACTTACAGGGTTATTATTTTACAATCATCGTCATGACTATAATATAACACGTTGGTACCTATAGGCTATAAAATAAATATAAAAATACATCTAAGTTTAGGCCATATTTCTTTCCAATTACAATAATGAAATATAATTTAGCGACTCTTCAGTTTCTAAACGTGCCCCTAACTCGTGTTATATTTCTAATAATTCAATTTCCCCTCCTCAACAAGCGAAAGCAACTTGAAACTTGTGAAATTGTCAACAACTCATCAAAATCTAATAACAACGGCTTAGTGCCCGCGAGAGGACGCTGTCTCGAGTCTAGACAAAATGGTCGCCTCCGTGACTTTTTCACTGTTCCCAATCCCACGACAATCGCACTCACGCTAGTGTTGCCAGCTGCGCCTCCTTCCTGTTACTCTTTAGGCATATTTATTTATTTTATCAAAGCTAACTACTTACATTAAAGATAAAGCTTGGTATAAACACGGTAATCGTTAAACGAAAGGTGACGAAAACCACGGAAGAACAACGTCGGAATGTCTGCGACGCCCGACACGGTGGGTTGTCTTTTTAGTGTCACATTTTTATAATATAAGCCTCTATTATCTTGTACCACTAAATAAATAAGTTTTCTGTCTTTCTTTAAAAGCAAAAAGACATGTCATTCAGGAACTCTTTTGAGAAAAATTATAGCATGGCGTAACAATTCATAGACATGTGGACACTAATTAACGTTTATTATTTCTGCACACTTTACATTAATATTTAAAATAAATTTCATTTAAATTAACATCTCAACAACTATCTACTCTTTTTTACATTAAACTTAAACATAACATAACTTGATTCTATTTGTAACTGTATTTATTAACATATTTACACCATATTTACCTAACATTATTACTCGCACGTCAAGATCGTGCGACAGGCGAAAGCTCCTTGTGCCGTGGAAGTGCGCAACTCAAAAGCCGTTCCATTGTTCTCGGGACCAGGGGCCGTACCGGTTAATGCATCGAACTTCCGAAAGCCTGCCGGGATTCAAATTAAAATAGATAAATCGAGCCCCAATCGGGCCAAAATGGCCAACCCCAATTCATGATGTCACACGAACATCGATATCTCCTAAATAACTTAGACGAATAGTACAATACGAAACTCCTCGATTTATCTGTTTTAAGTTGAAGCTCGCCAGACACGCCGAAGTTCGAAAAGATAGCCGGTAGGGCCCCAAGCGGCCCAGGCGCTGCTTTTAACTAGTATATTCATCTGCCCAATTATTATTATTATTATTATTTGGAAGGGGGGACGCCAGCGAAGCCGGACGGGTGATCAGTCTCCCTAATCGGAACCATTTCATCTGCCCAATGCGCGCGCGCACGCACGCCAATCGAGATCTAAACAGCATAGATTAATATTATATACTGCTCATCAGTAACTATTTAGTTTTAGTAATCTGTGCCCCAATACGACGCGGAGCGCTTGTCAATTTTCTAACCCGCTCTGACTGTCGCGACATCCTAGCTTGTGCTCAGCTGTTTACGCTTTCATATCTATATTGTACGTTTCTTCTTCTTCCTACTCACTGTATAAACAGTGCTGTGCTTGTACTTGTGATTTCTATTCTCCTTCTACGATTGCTTGTGTGTGAAAATTTGTATTGGATAATAGACCAGTTTAATCAATTTTCAAACCACTATAATGATCTAAACTAAATATTAAATAAAATAAACAGCCAGTAAAAAGGATGATCGTTGGATAGTATTTAGTTGCACTTAAAAGTTCAAAATAAAAAAATAATAAAAATAATATAAAATAAATCTTGCATGCTCTTAAGCACATCACTAGTTTTTACCTTTCTTCTACCTACAGGACCGTTGAACATAATATTAAATTTTGCTACGAGGTTTCAGACATTTCAATCCATTATACGATGACATCGAAATTAAAGTTTTATAGTTAGATTCGAAATGAATTCTGCGGTCGAGAAAGAAATTGATGGATCGTCCTTTTGATGCCGTGGACTCTACAAGTATCTAGCTGATCGTGAAGAATATAATTTTCTGAGAATGTTTGTTATCATATTTGTTCAGATAAATGAGTTTGTTTGTGTTTTAATAATTAAAGAAAAGGGATCCCCTCGGAAAAATAAATCGCGATATTTGTGGTAAGAAATTGTGATAGTGGTCGAACTTGTTGTTTTTTTAAATTGGACTCCTTACTTTATTGACGGTTAATCGATTTTTCTAGCTTCGGTATTTAGATTTAATTTCTCAATACCTATGTAGTACAGCAGTACGTTACCTAACTAAATTACTAATAGCTTAAACACATAGGATGCGTTCCGGTCATGCGATCCGATCCGCAGATCGCTGCGATCTATGCAATGTATAGAGTTCTCTTATCCCTTCCACACTGATTGCGTTCCGATCTCATATATCGCATAGATCGCAGCGATCTGAGATCGAATCGCATGTCGGAACGCATACTGAGGGTCTAGCCAATGAAACATTTGCAAATCTTCGTTATCGCTTCGCTTTTGAAACATGTATGGGATTGACGTAAGGTTTCGTTATCAATCGAAATTTAAAACGTCAAATCTATACAGTTTTCGAAGCGAAGCGATAGCGAAAATTTGCGTGTTTGAGCTCTAAAACATATTTAAAATCGTTTGCTTAAGGGTGACCTTAATATCATACTTTAAATTTTTTTCTGTTCGAATTTTAATTGTTCCAAAACGATATTTCGAAGTTATAAATTCCAGATTGGTTGTTTTACATAACTTTGTTAGAACAAACTTATTTTACTTAAGTTTCATTAGTAACTCAAATATTAAATCACTTTTTTACCAACCATAAGTTTTCTTTTCTAGAAACGATTAAAGATCGTAGTTACTTTTCATAGATTCATATTTTGACAGATGTTTTACTAGGTAACCTTCGAATTTTCTCTGTTCGAATTTCAATTGTTCGAAAACGGTATGTCGAAGTTTTAAAATAAAATTGGTTGATTTACATAATTTTATTAGAACACTAGTGGCCCGCCCCGGCTTCGCACGGGTACAATGTAGTTACTAATGTGGTGAGTGTGACGTTATTAGACTATACTACAGGATAACTATATGTAGTGGTGGCCACAAAATTAAGGACGCTAGTCGATTTTCTTACAAACGAAGTAACTTTTAAGCATTGATTCTCCGCCAGGGATTGACCGAGCGGTGATCTGGTGATGGCCATCCAAGGAGTGAATAGAGGAGATCCAGATTTTCTTTACTCACCAAAGTGATCTGACCAGCATTTTAAAAGATGTAATGATATGTTTAAAAAAACCGTGAATATAGTATAGAAATGTATGAAAACTTGCAACTGAAAATTCTTATGCTTACATCTCTTAGAATGCTGACCAGATCAGTTGGGTGTGTATTGCTATCTTGATCTTCTCCATTCACTCCCTGGATGGCCATCATCAGATCACAGCTAGTTCAATCCCTAGCGGAAAACCAAGACTTCAAAATTACCTCGTTTGTATGAAAATCGATTTGTGCCCTTAATTATGTGGCCACCACTATATGTATATACGACGTACACAACATACGCAAGGAGTGTTATAAGTTTGACTTGTGTGTGTCTGTCTGTCTGAGACAACCTAGCTCCCAAACTCATGGACCGATTTTGATGCGGTTTTTTATGCATAGTTTAAAAGATCTAAGTATACAGACGACGGGACTCCTAAACCATTGATCCGATTATGATGAAACTTTGGTGAGTTGTTCTGCTTACGACCGGGAAAGTCCCTGGCTAAAAAAACGGAGCATTGCAATACGCATGCCGGGTGCAGCTAGTTCTAAATAAAAATATGTTGTGCATTATCAGGATTATCAATCTCGATCATCCAACACTTCTCTATAATATATATACAACATGTTACAAAAAATACCCCTAATGCCGAATACGGTATATAGGGACCATCAAACTGAACAACTTTTACTTTGGGACCAACTCTGAAATCGCGAAATAAAAATCAGCTGTTTCATACAAAAATTCAAATCGAAAACATCAAAATGTATGAAACAGCTGATTTTTTTCGCGATTTGAGAGTTGGTCCCAATAGTAAAAGTTGTTCAGTTTGATATTCGGCATTAGGGGTATTTTTGTAACATGTTGTATACCTACCACATTTCTTGTCATGTTATCCGGTTGCAAAATAAAAAGGCTATTCGGCGAGATGACTCTCGAGCAGGCGACATTAGAGCTGGCCATGGGAGAAACAATCACTGCGCAGATCTACACCAGCCGCTCTTAAACTTTGTCCCTGTGCTTTATTAATTGTCATAGCATAGGCGACTTGACCGGATATTGTATTCTTTTAAAATTAATCTGATAATCAGATGGAATAATTTTGCTTATTACAACGCAATAAGGAAAAAATGTCAGCGCTGTCAACATAACACTATAGGTACTATTCAATGAAATGCATTCTACCTACTCTCAGGGGAAATGACCAAAGAAAATGTAATACTACGTTGAGATGACAAATGATATTTATTTTTCTTAATTTATCAATCAAATGTACAAAGAAGTTTCAATTCCGACGTCGATAAGTCAATCACCCCAAAAGTGGCTTGCTATCACTTTTTAACCCTGTTAGGGGATAAATATTAAAAAAATACGAAACACGTGTTCAATTAATTTTGTAAAAGAATGTCTATGCCAAATTTCAAGTCAATCGGGCCAAGGAATCGCGTTCTCCCATACAAACTTTGCCCCCCTGTTTCATCCCTTTAGGGGTTGAATTTCGCAAAATCCCGTCTTAGTGAGCACCTACACCCTAAAAGGAGCCCCCATGCAAAATTTGAGACTCCTAGCACTTGTAGTTTCTGAGATTTCGTGATCAGTGAGTGAGTGAGTGATTTTCCCTTTTATATATATAGATAAACTTATTTCACGTATGTTTCATTTTCCAGCAAAACAATAACTCAAATATCAGATCACTTTTTTTCATGTGACTGATGTTTTGGATGTCTAAAAATAGAATTTGAAAAAAAAAATGGGAAATCCAATATTTTTAAAATTTTTGAATTTGTATATTGTGTTTTCTTTAATTAACCTTTAGTTAATATAAACAATAGCCATTTCAATCCCTAACCATCACTTTCAATCGTCGACCGTTAACATACAGAAGCAACTCCGACAAATCATCAAGTAAAAGCTTGCGGATTAACCGCGGGTAAGACAGGGATGGCCGATGCTATAAACTTTCCCTCTGATGAAAAGTGAGCTTAGTCACGAATAGGTCATTATTTCAACATAAAACCACTAAAAGTAGCCGATATTGGACAGGGCTCTTCGAAGGGCTTTAGTTTGGCGCTATCATTTTCCAATAAGTTTTTCAAAAACTGCAATGTAAAACAGTTAAACACACGTAGTGAGACTGTATTACCTAATTGAATCACGGTGTAGTCAGTGTTTCAACCGTGAAAAATAAAACGGCATATTTTCGCATATAAGTTTTAAGGTACAGCGTCGAGTTCACTAATATGATGGCACTTTTAACAGGATGTTGACTTTTATTACAAAGGCATAAAGGTTGATGAACTGTCAAAGGTGCATATATATTATTGAACTTGACTGTACCTTATTTAATACACTTTTGATAATACAGTCCACTCTCCAAGGCAAACAGTCACAATGACAGACTTTCTTAAGGGTCCGGCCGTTACGCCCTCGTTCCGCTAGGCGCTCGACCGGGACGCCCACGAATTTTAAAATTTGTTTTTCCGCGACGCCCTTGGCCGCGACGCTCATGATTTTTATTTTATTTTGCAAATTTCTTGAAAAAGTACTGTTGCGATTAAAATTGTTAAAAGAAAATGATAAATTATGTTAGTCTTAGATGAACTATGTATTTTTTTTTGTTTAAATATGAATAAGTAAGTTGAATTGTATAGAAATATTAGGTGAAATAAAAGTTAGTTGATTTTGTTTGTATAATCATTTATTTTTTTCTTCTTGTTTATCTTTTGTTAATATTAATAATCTGAATCGTTTTGAATATAAAAATCTACAAATTAACAAAATTGAAAAATCAACAAGTAATTACGTAATTTGGGCATGCAAAATCGTTCAGACACCCATAAATCTACAATACTACAGCTACCGGGTAAAGTAAGATTTATATAAACTTAGAGGTAAATAAATTATGTAAAATATAAAAATTTACAGGCTTTGGGAATATAAAAAAAACAAGAAATACCTATTCATTTAATGAAATTAAATATAGATCATACTTTTGGTTTAGTTCTCACTGGGTGTGTTACGGCTGGTGTACAATATTTTTACTATAATATACAATAAGTATTTCCACAGAGGTAAAATGTAAATAAATTATTTTGATAAAGTATTATAAATTATATGCATACAGTGGAAAGGGTATCCTTTCAATGTATTTCTGTGCTGGGGTTTTTTGGTAAACCTTATTATGCGCAAAATACTTACAAAATGAAACATGATGCACAAAATTATCGTAAAGACATGTTGAAAGATACTTAATTAAAAACACTTCTATTCACAACCGTACTTTCTTAAATTTTGAGTAAAAAAAGTTTTTTTTTACAACCGTGGGCGACACGGCCGAGGGCGTCGCGGACAAACAAATTTTGAAAATCGTGAGCGTCCCGGCCGAGCGCCTCGCGGAATGAGGGCGTAACGGCCGGACCCTTTCTTAAAATAGGCAACTTTTTCAATAATAATTTTAGCCGATAAACGTCGTGATAAAAAAAATCTTTGTCTTCGAGACGTATTTATTCATAAAAAATCTTTACGTTAATTAGGTATTCTATGGGTTTAACTTATATGTTATTGGACACTGTTAATTAAAAGCAAATCTAAAGTAGAATAAATCTACTTAGATGTAAATTGAACAACGACGCGATCTTTATCTGGTTAATCAAGTTATCAATACTTGCACTGAATTTTTAAGGGTTTCTTAACACCTATTGAGTGTATATATGCAGATACCCAACATCAAACTTTCCATTGTTGTCCCTTATTACGCCCCTGTGGGTTCATACAAAAGTTACTTGCTTGGCGTCCGATCATGTAATCGCACGGACGCGTTCTGACTCGAGCGTGATGTTTTTCTTCGAAAGCAATTTCGGTTTCGTGTAATCCGCCATTAATCGAGTAGTTTCCTATTATATTTGTAATAAAATGTTACGTTTTCAGACAAATATTATTTTGTTTGATGTTTTGTATTTATGTGATGGTGGCGGCTTATTCTGAAAAAAAACATAATTTTGATGTGTCATTTTACCTACTTGTAAATTTATAGATATTTTTCTGTTTATTTTTTTTTATTTCTGACGTTAGTATGAATTACAAAATCTTATTATATTATTTTAAGTTGCCAAAGGTAAGACAAACTGGAATGGAATTTTATAACTTATTACTAAACAACTATCAAACGTATTTGTTAGCATTACAGAATAAAAAAAGTACTAATACCTATTCACACAAAAAAAATCACTTCTTAAATGACAAAATGAAACTTCACCTTTTTAATTTTTTTGCGATTTTAGCATTCACATGCTATTTTTATATAATACTAAATAATATAATAGAAAAAGTATTTCAGAGAACATGATCTGGTGCGAGTAGTCGTATTTCACCTTTTTCGTTTATACAGCAGCAACACTACTACAGACGATCTTTAAAATTGTTGTAAAACGGAATGTATACGTAATATACCACAAATACACGGTCAGGCACTACAGCCAATTCCCATTGTTGTTCTGCGACAGACAGCAAAACGAACACCGAACCACCTGACATGTTCGCGAGTGTGTAATGGCGGCTACACAACTTGGTGGACACTTATTGCAATTATCTTTTCCTAAGATAGTTCGTTATAAATCATTGCAAATACTGACGAATATTGATTGAAACATATGGAAACTGATTTCCTATCATATATATTGGAAACGTGCAGGGTGACAGAAGATGAAATCTCTATTCCCTTTCTGTCACCTAGGAGGACAGAGCGGGGTGACAGATTGACGTGTTTTGTGCGTCTGCATGAATTGCACTGTCAAATAAGTCCAACACATTGAACAAAATGAAATCTTTAAACATTATTATTTTTTAATTATCCAAAATTATGCGCAGTAATTGTATCTGTGCATGTTGTTTAGTATTCTGTACCGGTCGAAAAAATATTTCTTATTTTTATCTAGAAGTGTCACCGTCCCATTTTTGTCCCACTCGCAAGTTTGATTGACTCTAACTTTTTTTTTAACATAGGTCCGTAAAACTTTTTGACTTTTAATAATTTATAGATTTTATTAAATTCAAGGTTATAAATACCATAGTAAATGAAAAACAAGACGATTTACCTAGAACTGCCGGTTGGTCGTTTTTGTCTCGCTAAGCATCGTTTCTATCAGTCAGTTGCACATGTAAAGATGATTTTAATTAAATAAATAAACATGTCTAAAGTAACTTAAAAATCTTTTTTATCATAATTTTGGCAATGCTAATGAATGCTGCAATAAATATAATGGGACAAAATTGTCACGGCGGCGGTTCAAAATTGGTCGAAACTTTCGGTGCTGCAGAAAGACTTAATTATTCTTATAAAACTCTATTTTACATACCCAGAGCTTTTATCGTCGAATGTACCTTAAATGGGGAAGCGGAAAGCATCGGTCGACACGAACGTCTGCCTTCCAAATGTTAGGTGAATTAAATATACCACATGTTTCTACTTTATGGGAACCTGTCATATTGATATTACGCTAAAAAGCCTTTATTTAACTTTTGTAGGCGTTTTTAAGACGAATAGAATTAAAAAAATACAAAATATAAATAATATGCAGGAAAATGCAGGTTAAATAGATCCGAGATTCTTCTTCCATTTTTACAGTTTATCTGATAACCATGAATGCAGTTGTTAAAATAATACCTATTATAAATACGATTATTCGAATGTATTAATAAAAAGAGTACAGTGACACATTTACTAAGTACCTACTAGAATTTAGCGCACGTCAAGAACTTAGGGACATTCAAAATTTCTTTTCCATGAAATTGTGGTTAATACCACGATTTCTTGTAATAAGTTAATTTGGCCTCGATTTACAGTTTTACGGTAGGTTTCTGATAAACCTAAGAAACGAATAAAATTGGACCTTATGTAAGAGCTAGGTAGATATAAATTTAAAACGGTGACATAGGTCAGACTTGTCTAGTCCTCTGAAAACAAAACCTTTACGTTGCTGTACTGGCTCTGACAAGCTTTTGAACGTTTATGAATAAATAACAACCCGTCTCGACATCAATACGACTGAATGCCGAATACCCTCCGTGACACATAATACTTTTCATTTCACCCTTTCGCAGACCACGTTTAAAATTCGTGTGGCCAATTCCACTCCGCGTAACTTTCCCAAATTTTTCCACTTTAATTTTCAGCGCGAACCTGCAACTATACAATAACGCTACTACAGAAACAATAGTCCTTATAATGTAGCCATTAAATTTTGTTTCAGACTTCACGGAATTTTTAAACAACCTTTTTAACTTTGCTGAAAGTTACCACTTAAATGTGAGGTATCTTAGCTTATTACAACTCTATTTTAGTATCATAGCGTGACTTGTTTCTATTCTGATTTGGATCTAGACATCTATCTATCAACTATCATCGTTACTAACTTTGTAATGAGACTATTCCATTTTGTTAAAGTACTTTTTTCCACCATCGAAGTACTTGTAATTGTAAAATACGTTTTTTTTCTTTGTTCTTCAACTATCCATAGTTCAGACTGAAAATTATATACAATCTTTTATACCCTAAAAATATTGTTGTGCAATTCAAAACTGTCGTCAAAAGTTGTACAGAAGCTTATTAAAGGCCATAGTTACAAAAACAGATAGTGCACTACAAAACAGCGCAGGCTTTGTAGTCATCGCTACAAAAAGCGAGTTGACATTTAACGTGAAAGCAACATGTTTGGGCCGAGGTGTCGGACCGTTACCCGCCCTGATAGAAGCCTGAACTACCTTCACCCTGTGGGATAGGGATGGGAAACGAAAGAGTCGATAAGAAAATTGAAACGATTGTTGAGTTTAACATTTACCGTGAAAACAACATGTTTGGGCCGAGGTGTGGGGCCGGATAGGAAGCCTGAACTAGCTTCGCCCTGAGGGGTAGTAGTCCAGTAGTCAGGTAATTTTGCCTGAAAATAAATAAAGGAGTTTTGATTTCTAGTGCGTCAGATTGTATTTTTGGTAGTATCTGAACTTTGAATGAAAAAAGTCTTATAAAGAAATATAAATGTTAGGAAACCAAAGGGGATACTATACTACTATACTCGGCAGAAAGCATACGGCAATATTTTCCCGGAGTTGCAGACACAACAAGGAAGCATTTTTCAAACCCTCTACAAGTCGCATTTCTCAACCGATTCATGTGAATTTTATTATAAGTATGCATTTTTTTTGTCAACTCAGATTTTTTTGCAATATCTATAATTAAAGCGTGACAACACAATCAACATGTGCAAGTACGTTGTAAATAAATGTATGTAATATTTTTCAAAGTTCAGAAATAAAAAAAAATACAAGGGTTCGATCACAATTTTGTATTTTTTTAAACTTCCACACAGCTTTCAGGGTAAAAATTTTATGTATGATTAAAAGCCCTCAGTGCTACCTAACGAAAAAGAAATCAAAATTCCTTGAATTATTTCTAACTAGAGAAAAGTAAAAGGATGACCTGTATCCCAGCAGTAGGGACATAAAAAATGGCTGATATCGACACAGTTCTAAAATATTTACTTGCATCCAAGATTATGAATTTAAAGTCAAGTGAAACCTATTTATAAAATTTGCTCTTTTTAATGGTTTCATTAGTTTCTATACTGGAATTCAAAACTTACGACCAAATACTCAAACGAATCTTAAACTTTGGATTAAGTACCTTAAATTCAAAAAAGTTGTCAGATTTGACAGAAACTCTATGAAACTGACAGCTTCCTTGAAGTTAACGAGACCTTAACTAAAGATTTTAGCTAAGAAGCCTTTGAGTATTCGGCCGTTAAGTAGTTCCACACTTAAAATTGCAATTTCTCTTAAACAATAGAAGTTAGAAATAAAAATAATAAATATTTTTTTCAAGAAGGTTATCGATTGTGGAGTAATTATTAAAAAAAACAATTTTTAGTTCTTTTTATTTCGGAAATATATCTTGTGTACATATTTTAAAAGTTATTACAATTTTAAAAGTGTGGTAGGTACTATGTTTTGAAGGGCAGTGTATATTTCTCGGTATCGATAACTTACTTAAAAATTTTCTTTTTCTGCCCATCACTGGTATCGTCTGCAAGTTCAACGCCATTAAGCCCGCTCTAAATATACTGAAATGCTAAATTCCATTTGGAATTCGCACAAAACAACCTTGAAATATGTCTTGGAGAGGTGAAAATGACACTTATGTATATCATATTTTGTAAAAGGAAAATTAATATCAGTTTATGTAATTTTTTAGCAATAAAAACATTTAATATTTGGACACAAATGAAAAAGAATAAAACACGAATAGTCTTCCAAATTAAAAAAATGCGTTAATTTTTCTAAGTTAATTTTAGTTATGCCAAATAATGTTTACAAATGTGGGCGCACCGAGCCTCGCCGCCAATCAAGAAAACATCATTCAATCATGAAACAACTCTGTTTAATAAAATTCTAAAAATATAAACACTAGTAGGTATTACCAAATAATATACTAGAAAAAATATACCGAGTCACTAGTGACTCGGTAGCTCAGCGGTCAGAGCATTGGACCGGATATCCAAAGGTCGCGGGTTCGATTCCCGTCCGAGAACATGATCTGGTGCGAGTCGTATTTTTTCTAGTATATTATTTGGTATTATATAAAATAGCATTGTGAATGCTTAAATCTCAAAATTTAAAACTAGTAGGTATTATAGTAGTATTTAGTAGTTTCATGTGTTTGTGTAATTTCAATCTGGATTTACATTATTGTTGCTACATAAAAACATTTGAACCAAGAAAAAACGCAAACAAAAATAATTTATAACTAATACTAATGTTTATGTTATTCAGAATTTTATTAAACATTGTGGTATTGATTTTTTATTGGCGGCAATAGTGAAGGGTCGGTGCCCCCTTAATTAAATTAGTTAGTTAGTTTTAGGAACGGAGTATAGGTTACCTATTTTGTAAGGAGCAGATCAATCGAGCGAAAAAGCAATTGTGTTATAAATTTTAATGAGATTACCAAGTTTAACTTATGCTCAAATTAACAATAAGAAATTGTGTTTTATTATTGTATTAAGTCTTAGTATTGATCAGATAAAGAAGTACGCGCATTTCTGAACTGTCAAAATGTAGATTTTATTAATTATCGATTATAGAGAAGTAAATAAAATAATATATAAAAATAATAAAATAAAACAACCGTAAAATTTCATTTTGATTGTTATTAAGAAATTGCTATCTAAAATAAAAATCGTCAGTAGAAAAATAGAGAAAATTAATAATGAAGATTGGCAATAATTACAGTTAATACAAACTAGAATATTTTGATTTTACCATTACATAATATTTTTCTGATTGCCAAATTAAAATTGAATATCTAGTATTCTACGGTCATAGCAACTATTCAAATACAATTTTATTATCAAATATATTTATACAAAGACTTCTATGTGTATTGAAGTCATTGTATTTATACATCAACTTTTCCAAAAGCTATTTGACAGGTTAACGCTTGCATGAAAAGAGATCATTGTTCTTCCAGAAGCTAAAAATTATTTAAAAAAACAAGGTAATAATATAATACCAAATAATATACTAGAAAAAATAGGACTCGCGCCAGATCATATTCTCGGACGGGAATCGAACCCGCGACCTTTGGATATCCGGTCCAATGCTCTGACCGCTGAGCTACCGAGTCACTAGCGGGAACGTCGAATTTGTCCTAGTATATCAACTCTTACGCTGCAAGCCAGCGCCATCTCACCATTGTACAAGGAAGAGAATATGATCTGGTGCGAGTCGTATTTTTTCTAGTATATTATTTGGTATTATATAAAATAGCATTGTGAATGCTTAAATCTCAAAATATGTTAAATCTGTAGACCAATTTTAACGAAACATGATAGAAAGGTTTATTCAGATTAAATTTCAATTCTGTGGCTTAAAATGTGATAACGGAGGCAGCGTGGATCAGACCGTTATTAATATGTGGCTATAAATTTAATTTACATTTGCTGATCAGTTTTTGTTTCTTAATTATATTGAAAAAATATTTTAGGCTTGAATATCGAGAACGATGTCAACTCCAATTATTTGGAATATTGTGCGATATTCACAATTTTTTAATATCTTTGGCTTCGCTATGTGTGGATAAGCAGGATAGACCAACCCAATAAATAGGTAATGGTTGCATTTTCAGATGTCGGAGAATGCCTCCGACTAACTAACCGATTTCAAAATTCTATCACCAATAGAAAGCTTCATTATCCCTGAGTGACATGAACTATAATTTATTCCGGAATACCCACAGGTAAAAATCCACACGGACGAAGTCGCAGGCGCATGTAAGTTTAATTATAAAGGCGATTCTACTTGATACTACGCACGTAACAAGCAATCGAGTCATCGTTGCGATCTTCCCGAATCGATACAGCTTAAATCCCAACTGGTATCGTGTACCTTTCAAGTCTGATCTCTCCTACGGGACGTGTCCGACCGTGTATACAAGGTA
The DNA here is from genome assembly GCA_963556745.1 of Catoptria pinella. Taxonomy (NCBI): domain Eukaryota; kingdom Metazoa; phylum Arthropoda; class Insecta; order Lepidoptera; family Crambidae; genus Catoptria; species Catoptria pinella. The sequence continues at coordinate 9,836,723 of OY750765.1, forward strand.
CACTCTGAACGGACGAAATTGATTACAATAAACTTTACTTTCAACTTTTAACGGAGATTTAGTAAGAACAGCGCGGTCTTGTAGGGTGGCTAAACGTTTAGGTACATTCCTGGGTGATTTGGTTAAATAATTCACCAAGAATTGCTTTTGGTAGTACTAGTCTTTGTAAGTTTTATATGAGTGCAACTGGAGTGTTTTGAAAATATGTAAACGTAACATCTTTGCCATAGTAGCTCGAACACACTAATAAGGTTATAAACAAAAATGTAGATTCGATGGCAATTTTAACTATTTTTACTGTTAATTCCAATTCCTCAAAGAAAGGATTTTATAATAGTCACCCCAAATACTTAGTTGGCAGTATAAGTAAGCTTGTTTTGAGAAGAAACAACAGTTGTATGTAGCAAAGATAACCTTACACCTCCGGCTATAACGTTGAAAATCTCATGAAACATAATATTTTATTCAAAAGCTTGAGTATTCGCCAAGGACTGTCGCTTTTCTCGGAGCTTTCCACCATGTTCGATCACACCGTTTCTTGTTTGCGTCTCAAGTACTTCAACGTTTCCTGGAATTAAGCATGGTGAATGTAAATTTTGTTTCGGAAACAGCGTTTTGAGATTTGCTTCGTTTTAGAATTTTCATTACTTATATTGTATGCCGTAGGTATTAATTAATTTTAGTACTTACATTTAATGTGTAAATTACATTGGATGTGTGTTTATAGCGTTAGTTTGATTTTATAACACTTTCAATAAAAGTATAAAAAATAATAAAAGCTTATGATACGAAAATCATTAGTATGATTTGACGGTTTTGGTTAGTTCATATACTTTCAAGCTATTTCTTTGACCTCTAGCGTAATTGAGTAAGAAATCTCACAGTGAAAAACACAGACAGAATTTTATTTCCAGTTAAGATATTAATATGGATAATTGAATCTTAACTTAAAGTTAGATGCGAGCGGAAGTACTGAGTCTAGAAAGGAAATGAAAAGTTTTAAAAACATTATGAATAAGCAATGGCTCCGTCTGGAAAAATCGAAGTACATTTAAGTATTAAAAAACTTTCGACTCTGATAAATAACCCTTCGTTCGTCGACTTTAAACCTTAAGTCACAAAATAGACGAGGATTAGAAAGGCATTAAAACTTTAATGGATATGTCTAATTTATTCAGGAGCTGAAAGTGTAATTAGTTGTTCCAGAGAAAAACTAGAAAGGAAGGAAATTATTTTATCTAAAAAACTCTGATGGTTTTGTCGTTATAATGTCTCCCGCTTAGAAATTCCAAAACGATAACATAGTAGCTTCTTTCAAGTTCATCAGAGAAGCTACGCCATTGGTTCATGCTGACTGTTGCAAACAGGCTGTCTTAAAAAAAGGCTTAATCCCACTTTTTTGCTACCACTGGGAGCGTACAAAACTTAAGCTCCCAGTGGGAGCATATGGAACTCTTCGACTTTCATATGCTCCCTTGTAGGAACATATGGAACAATAAAGTTTTGTATGTTCCCAGTGGGAGCAAAACAGTAGGATCATGTGGATTAAGCCTAAAAAAGTATAATTATGTAGGTAGGTAATGAACTTTGAATTATAAAAAAAAACTAACTGAATTGACTTTAAAACGAAGTACATTTTGCGGAATTTCCTTTGAAACCAGTTATTTTAATCACTTTTAAAGGTTTAATCTTATTAGTTAGAATTTGATGGATTGGGTAATAAACACTAAACTGATAATAAAAGTTAAACCCTACCTTAAGTTTCATCGTCTAGGATTTTATTTCCAAGCGCAGAGCACCTGCTAAGCATTTCTTGGAGACAAATTGTCTCTCTTGTCCCTTGTTGACGTTAATGGCTACGATTTTTGTGAGTAATTCCTCTTTGATGTGAGTACGTGATGCGTGACATGCAAGCCAAGATGTATAATATTATATCTAGTTTGTATGCCAGAGGTAGTTGATATTCTTTGGTTGCGCCAAAATGTTATCTAGTTTGTACGCCACTCAGTAGTTATGATTCTTTGGTTACTTTCGTCTCTATGAAATCACGTTATCTCTGTGAAATTCACGCATTACTCCAAGTGATGTAGATTCGTAAGTTTTAATTTCAATACGGTTTTTTTTTATTTAGAGCTGATACTTTTGCAAATAAGGTTAGGAGAATAAGAATGTTAGTGGCTAATCTAAATATCATATAATATCTGTATAATCAATATAAAACTACTGAATAGATCTTTCAGAAAAATACCTAATTATATTTATAAAGATTATTTAATAGGGCTGCAAAATGTTTTATATTTATTAAATTTAGATTTTTCGCTATTTTTATATTAAGATAAATAATATCCCAAGGGTGCGGGTTCAAATCACGTCTGAGGTGCTACGGGTGAGTCGATTTTTTCTATTATTATTTATCTCAATGCTTTTTTTTTACAAAATAGACGAACAATACCTGCAAGAAATTTGTAAGAAAATATTCACGGTACGCAGACATTTTTGTTTTTCCCTTAGGTGCATGCGTTCCTTCGCATTTATTTTAGTTGTCTATTTCTTTTCGTGTATCTTCAAGAATTGCTTGCTTGCGAGGACAAGCTCCGTTACAATTCAGATATTTTACAGAAATGCAATAGCTAGTCGGCAAATTCGGCAATATACCTTATCCCTTTGATATTTTCTATTAAATAATATGATATTTTCTTTAAAATAATGTGTGGTATTAACAAATCTTCATTTGCTTTAAGCGTGAAACAAATATTGTTCTCGGATATTGCCGTCGTTCGTTTGTTTCTTAACTTAATGACGATTGATTTCTCTAGAAACAAGTGGAAAGAGGTTTTAGGGGATCAGTAGATTTATTTAGTTTATGATAGACTTACATGTTTTAAAAGTATACTATTGCCATCATGTCTCGAGAATTTAGTTTATCTGGTGTAATGCAAGCCCAAGTTATAAGGGTTCAAAAGATGATGAAGCGCTCCGGGAAAAGGTAGGTAAGTGATGTGAAGAAACACATACAAGGCTGACTATCATTCAACAATAAAAGTTCGGCTCATAACTGTAGACAGACTAGGATTATTCTGTAGTCGGACGGACGGATGGACGGACGAATTGAACGATCTTATGAGGGTTCTTTGTTTTACTACTACTTAACCCAAAAAAATATACTCACCTTGGTTAAATCAAGAGTAATAAGAACAACGATACTAATCTGAGTAAGAGTCCGGTCTGGGAGATGCTGCCTGACTGTTTTAAATAATGCCCAAAGTGAATTCTACTGATATTTTTCTCAATAAAAATAAATATATCTGAACAATCTTATTAACCCTATATTTCTGAATTATTAGCATTCTATTATATTATTTTTTATTAGAATATATTTTGTCCCACCGAAGTCCAAAGGCCGGTGCCCAAGCAATTCACGTGGTATGTCAGGCTTTCAGACGCGATGCACGTGCGCTATTCACGGAATCCATCGTTTGTTTCGGCCTCTAAACTATTGTTAGGGTCAGTTATAATTGAAAATAACTTCTCCATAATTTATGTATTTATTGTATCTTATGTAACCCACATATTCAGTGTAATACGAGTATGAGATTTTTCGGCGTGGTGTAGTATTTTTTAGCACTGCGTAAAAGTAGATTAAGGGCTAGTTTCACAGTCTCTCGGATAATTCCAATTAACTTACTTGACAGATAATTTTATAAAAAAGTCATCTATTAAAAAGGTAACCTTTTGATTGTAACCAACTCCTTTTAACCTCATTTGAAAGACAACCTACATACTGCAATAACAAGGGATATTATGCTTTTATATTTAGTAAAGATATCCACGAAGCTTACTGGTATAATTTTTGTGATGTTACTTCCACTTACGAACGTCAGCGTGATCATGAATTACTGCTCGATAAACACGAAAATAAATAAAAAACAGTTTCAGTTGCAAAACCCTCGTTATTTTCACGTCCAACGAGTGAATGAGTCAGCGTACGTAACGCGGCCTCGGCCGACATGATTCATATGGTGAATCAGACGACAAAGAAAGTCAAGTGCTTATTTTTTCAGTTTTTAATCGCTTTTTGTACGCTGGCATCAGGTATATGACATTGCAATCATGTTGCGAAGCAAAACAAAATTATCTTACTACCTTCTATCAAATCTTTATCAAATTGTAATCGTAACATTTGAGCATTTCGTTTTAAATAAAGACAGATATTTAACAAAAATAATACTTTACACTTTCGCTTTGCAGAACATTTCGTACTACAATGTTAAAGAAGTTAATAAAAACCTAATAACTTATAATGATATTAGCTTGTTCTTTTATTTTCGGATGACAATCGCAATTTTCGTTTTTAGCTTTAAGAACTTTTGAAATAAATTAGACATTTTTTGATGCTATATCCCATATAGGTGCATAATAATTGGCTTCTCAAAGTATCAGTAATAATAAAATAAATAAAAAAAAAGATTTAGCTCCGTTACGCCTTATTGCAAATTCAACAAATATCTACGTATTATACGACTGCTACAGCACCTATAGCAAAATTCTTCGAAGTCTAAAATCGCCAGCCCTGTATATCGTTATGCGGACGGTGTACGTAAGTCCAGTGGTACAGGGTTCGTTAGGCAGAGACGCACACAATCAAACCCACCTCCATGATATCGCTTATTTCAACTTCATCACAGCCCTTGACAAAAAGGTGGTTTTATTAGATTATACAAATATCAAATGTTATATATTGACTATTCATAATTATTTTAGATAAACATAGTTCGTTTAAGCAACGTCACGTCTCTTTTTATTTTAAAACTGAAAAATTCCTAAACCGTTTTATAAGATAGTGTTTTAACAACTAAGGGCTGATTTTTCAACCTCTTGGACTAACTAAACTAAAAAAATAGTTATTAGTGTGTTAAGTGATTCGTTTGTTAAGTGATTGTCAATCTTTCAAGTAATATTTATTGTATGAATTACACTGACCGATATCTCATCTGTGAAAATGCATAGAGAATAAACGAATGTTAGAACAGGACTGCGTGTGTCGTGTTTTAATAGTGATCTTTCGATTCAAACTAATTACTTCGTATGGAAACAAATTTTCGTTCTGCAAATTTCAATATGGCTGAGGTTCAATTGCTCGAGTTTAGTCAAGAGGTATGTACAAGAAAATTTATCAAATAATAGAAAATCAAATGCCATGCCATTGATTGCCATGTTGTCAATCGTTTTGAAAATATACATTTTACAGAAAGCACGAACACCAACCTCAAACTGTTATCTGTGGATTAAGGCGTCATCTGGCCCTCAAAGGGTCAGATATATTTATTTCTCAGATACGTGAGTTATTCGTAGAATAAAGCTTTTTTGACGATCGAACAACAAATGTTTTTGCAATCTGTCTGTTTATCGGATTAAAGAAATCGGCCCTATGTACTCGTATGTTATTTCTACAAATGAAACTCAAAGATAATCATTAACCGGTTAACTATAGTGCATTAGTTAAATTCTTAAAGAAAACTTATTGTGTCTTTCAAAAGTGAAAACCTTTTACTTATTTATTTCAGACTCTTATGTTTGTGAAAACAAGATGTTCAAAGACAGTAAAAGATTCTCTGCGTTTTGCTCAAAGGAATAGATACAAGACTTTAAAAAAACAACACGATTGCGGTCTTTTGTTGAAGACATTTTTATTTTGTTCTACAGTCTTTAATTTGCTGTTGGCATTCGTTGGTGAGGTAATAAAGTCTATTTTGTTTCTTTTTATTTTCATTTAGATTAGTCTCTTTCAAATTAAAATGTTCTTGGGAGATGTCGAGCGGTACGCTCGCCTGTACAATAGGTTGTTAAATTAAAATGTTAGAATTAAAATAAAGTTTCGGTTAATTAATCCGTGTTTTGTTTACTATTGATATTGTACTCAAGGATTATAATTTATAGAAACAAAAAAATTGCCCATCTTTATTTTAAGTTGAAAATGTAATGGGTAAAACTCGACACCTTTATGTTGTGGTTAATGTTATATTTTTCTGCAATAAAGTAACATCATATTTAAAACTTCGTTTTTTTATAAAAAACCAGTAGAAAATTATAGAGCCCAATAAAAGTAAGAGTGATAAAGTAAATAAGTATCTGAAGACACTTATGACACTAGACCTGTAAATACTAATGACACTAGTGTATGTGGTCACTTATTAATTTTATTTACTATTAGTCGTTACTGTTTAGTACGATGACACTAGGGCTGGTAATATTTAGTTTATTATATTTGACTATACTTTTTTTCATTGACTACCGCTTGGCGCAGTGGTAGCGATTCTGCCTATTGTGGCAAAGGTCCCAGATTTGAAACCTTTGGTACTAATATGTTTGTGTGATAGATAAGCATAAAGTATTTGTTTTTGATCCATGGGTAAAAGTAAGTATTTCTATCCGTTATTTCGCGTTGCCGCAGTACAAGCTTTGCTTATTTTATAACGAAATAATTTGTGTTTTGTCCAGAATTTATTCTTCATATTTTTAAGAGAAATGAATTTTGACCTGTCAATGTCACGTTAGAATAGTTTATTGTGATTGTGCATTTACGCGGTTTTAGTGAATTAAATGTTTGGCTTTTCTTGGGAGTGAGCAAGAGATATACTGACTACATTAAGTTCTTTAGTTTTAAATAATACCGAAGCGAGTGTATTTATCGTATGATAGAGATTGTTCTTATTCTACTGGCTTGCTTTAGTTGTCTCATTACAGAACAATTTGAACATTGTTATATTTCTTCAGTAGTTCAGGATCCCGGGTGAAATGGGTTTTCAGCTTCAGCCTTTTTGTCATATTCAGATGAGAGAAGCTCTGTATAAATAAGTTAAAAGCCCGGTGGCTAAAGTCACATTAGCATGGGGGTAGCCACAAGTTTTAGCGAAACGTCGATTCTTAAAACGTCAAGTCTAAACATCTTTTGAAAGCGAAGTCGGTTATCGTTTTAAAAAAAATACTTTGTCTAGGGGGTTACGATTTCCTGTCGGAAAAAAGTAGGTAGGTAGCCCTAGCCATTATACAAAAAAAATTGGAATACGTAAAAAATATTTATTATGCCTGAATCTTAAGCAATAAGTTGATAGGCATGTCATTAAAAAATTTACTACTCTTTATTTAGTATTTGATTAAAATGGAATTAACTGTCAAACTGCCTTTAGGTCTGTCTTAATCAGATGGACAATAGTACAATGTTTCTCTCTTAAAACATTTTAATCAATTGCTTTCTAAACCCCAAAGTGACACCCCTGCTAATGTTTAGCTAAGTGATTTTTCTGCGCCTCCATCTAATAAATACGTGCACATTGTCACCGCAATATCTAGACGAGGGGTATAAGCGACCATCACGCCGCCGTATTAACGTTATAAATTAGGATGTTAACGTCTGCTCACACGCGAATAACCGTAAAACGCCTCTAGTGGTCATTGCCTACACTTGCCGCCTCTCCACAACTTATGCTCGCCTGGTACTCGTCCCGTTTATTTACTACATATTATTTGCAAATAGTTTGAAGGTATTTTTTTTATAAGCTTTTGATATTGCAGTAAATATAAAACTAGTGGCTCAGTGAGGTGTAGACCTCGCTCAAATTGTATGTTGTTTAAAAAATAAACTAATAGATGTCGCCAAGAGGTTGACACTGCGATTGAAAAGAAGTAGGTACTATGTACTGTTTGGTAAGTAGTTATTCTTTTATTATATCTATTCGTAGCTAGATGGCGCTTCTAATTTTAAGCATTTCTTTCGCAAAGTTTCGACAAAAAATCTATGTAATTATCGAAACAACCAAAGTAACATTTACAAATTTTCGGTATCGCTTCGCTTCGAAAAATGTATGGATTTGACGTTTTAAATTTATATTGATAATGAAACCTTATGTCGATCCCATGCATGTTTCAAAAGCGAAGCGATAACGAAGATTTGCAAATGTTACTTTGGCTAGCCCCCCAGCTCACAAAATGTGACCAGAATCGGTTGAGAAATACGACCTGTAGAGGAGAACAGACAGCCGGACAGACATACGAAATGATTTTTGCGCAAGCTGAAGCAGATACGCTTCGCTCGCGCTTCGCAATCGCTCGGTCAATGAGCTTGTGATTATTAAAAATAATCTCGTGAAATCGATGAACGTCTTCTCCATCATCTTCCCCAATCCATTTCATTTCATACAAATTCTAAAGTTAAAGAATTTCTGTCAAGCAAGGCATTACATGCCTTTGTTTGTTGAACTAGTAGTGTTTATTCGTGAATACTCACAGCTTTTCATACTGGTTTAACGTGGAATCATCTCTCTATAACTTAGAAACTGAATCAAAGCTGTTATATATATTTATTTCTTAATTATTATTTTATTGCATTTTACAATGCTTGGTATTCCGGCCCAATGCACTGACCAATTATGCTACCGAGTCGCTGGCATTTATTTCTTCTTATCAGTTAAAACATTCTGGAACGTGGTAGGAAAATATAAACGATTCAAAAGTGCTTCATTATTAAGTTTATTTGAATAAAGAAAGTTTGGCTTTGACTTTAGTCATGCTGGCGTATTGAAGTTTGAATGGAACTAAATGTTTTTTACTCATAGTTTAAGTTTTTGCAAGTGTGTTGTTCGTATTATACTAAATTACATCGTAAAAACGAAAAAATAAAGTCATGAAAGAATAAAAACAACTAATAACTTTATAATTCATGACTTATTAGCTTAATACAATAATCCATGTTATTATATTAAATAAATATAATATTCTGCTGGGGTTAAGTCTCGACTAAATTCATAACGCGAATCCCTATTGGTCCCATCCAATAACTATTTATTTACTTTATATTGCTTTCGCCGCCATACATGTTGGCCCACGTTGGAACAGACTTCTATTAGAACTGAATGTAAGCGTTGTACTAATGGTATTGAGTTTAAAGACCCTACTACGTATGTAAAACATTACATAACAATTAATTAATAAAAGAGAATAACATACGCGGAACCTTTTCACTAACGACCTCTTTTCTCCATTGTTTTTGATCCAGTGTCTAATTCATGTTTAAAAGAGGCTGGACTTGATGTTTAGTTGGTCTGTAAACGGTTACCACATTATCTTTTTTTAAAATAAATCGAGTATAGACGCGTAGCATACACTTTTAAACTTTCACTTTGCATTGTATTTAGATTTTTGTTATTAGAAGCGTCGTCGAATCTTCCTATAAAATTTACCTATCTGGTATATTTAAATCTATATAAATCAATAGCTATCGCAATATTCCCGAGCAAAATTTACTCTTTGTTTGATTGTTCAACACAAGCAATAATCCATTCATTCGACAGATATTTATTTTAGAGTCCAACATTTGCTATTCTAACGAAACTATGTTTCTGTATGCATAGAGCACATAAGAAAAAAAAACTTGGTTATATAAATAATATTGGAGACGTCTCTCATTATACACATACAACAAAATACGCAACAGATAAATATTCTGGCCAATAGTAAACACTAGTATTTACTTGACCCTTAAGAGAGCGTAGTCTGCACACTAGCGCCGCCATTGGAAAAAAACATAGTAAATAAAGACGAAATTGTGAATTTCTCTCTCTGTAGTGAACTCCGAAGAAGCTTTGTGGTAATTTTGATATCTTAAACAATATTTTCTAGCCTATCGCTTAGTTTAATGGAGTTTTTTTTCGATAAGTGGACACTTTTAACAATTAAACTCCATTAAACTAAATGAGGCTAGAAAATATTGTTTAAGCGAGAGATAATTCACAATTTTGTCTTTATTTAAGCATCATGATTTTTTCCAATGACGGCGCTAGTGTGCAGACTAAGCGCTCTTAATAAAAACATCATCAACATTATAAGTTTAGGTTCGGAAAAAACCCTACAAAATTAATACAGCATAAATCAAGAAAATTTTCAAACCATCAAAATTTATTTTGCCTATAAACAAAATATACTTTTTCAAACTTTAAACACAACTTTGTTTTTTCTGGGGGTCAAAATCGTCATCAGACTCTTCTAAGGGCTAACCTCAACTTTAGGTTTTACTAAAGGATTCGAAACTGTTGTCGATTTTAGATAAATCTCTCTTTAAAATACTCGATGTGCACTCCTCGATATCTCATAGTAAGGGTAGTCCTCAGACATCTCCACAGCATCAGCCACAACAGGCGACGTGATGCATACTTATTGCTCGATTTTCCGCAGAGCAGTTTCAATTGTACCGTCCCATTAGCGGCGTTCGATTGCCTTCGTTGGTTTGCCCAAAGATAAATAGAAATTCGGTAAAAATCGCGAACAACTCCCATATTATGGAGCGTTGAATAGATTGATTTGGTTTGGAAATAGCGTACATTTTCTGTATTTTTAAACAGGCGTTGATACTTTTTTGAACTTTCAACGTAGAGTTTTAATAAGAAGAGTTAAGAAAGGTAGATGTGAATTTTTTTTTCAAATCAGTGTACCTAATGCGTAAATTGACTAAGTCTAATCTAATTTGGTCTGACAATACAAAGGACAATTATTATACTTTTGGTACTGCTAACTTTAAATTAGTAAGGAAATTTCTTAGTGTCATTATTTCTTTGCCATATTTTTAATACCTACAAATTAAATGCTTCCGTTTCCTTTCCTTTCATCAAGTCCTACTAATCAAGATCGCATAAACACTCGACCCTCAAACGGAATTTCTTCTAAACCCTCTATTAACCCTACACCGAACGCTATTGTTTACAAAGCGATAAAAACACTTCGAATTTTAGACTCGTTAGCGCGAATAAATACTTACTCAATTACCAGCTTACCGTTAATTAGAGCCTTCACAAAAGGCTAAGTATGGCTCGAGAGCCCTCAATCAGTAAGGAACCCTTTTTCTCAAATGTCACCATCTTATTTTGTGTCAATCGCACTGACTGGGGTTCTTAATTGAAATAAATATTTGCAAGACGAATTTTCTTTCTTAAGCTTGCCAATTACGAGCTTTAGCTACTCAATGTTTGTTTTACTTTAACGTGACGCGAATTCGGATTACTCTAGACACGAAATTGTATTTTGTTCAAATAATATTGCTATTCAATTTTTGCAAATAGTTTTACTTAATGCTATGGTTTTTTGGATTAATAAGTTCTAATGGATGTTTGTTGGATGTGATATTTATTTTAGTAAGTACGCGCGACAGCATGATAAGTTATACAGTTGAACTAGTTAGGTTAACCGGACTAACAACCGAACTGTTAAACATTTAATAGTAGCAACAGTCCGGTGATTTAAATCAATCGAACTAATGCAACTATAAAGTTGCATTATTTCGGTTAACCGGACTAACAACCGAACTACTGCAACCAAAGGACGAAAACAGCTTTTAAATCATGCCTATATGACATAAAGACGGTCTCAAGGTCAACATATTGTATAGTGTGATAAGCCGTTGTCTGTACAAAAGTCAAAAGTCAACGGCTCAATGAAAAAAGGGTTCTTCTTTTTTTGATTTCCAGATTATGTTTTTGTTTCTTACTATTATTTTTTTAATTAGTAGTTTTTAAATTATGAAGTAAATAATTAAAGTCAACTTTACAAAAGTAACAGTAGCTGATAAAGCGATCATAATACTAAGAAACAGAAACATAAGCTGCAAATTTCAATAAGAAGATTTTTTCGCTTAGCCGTTAACTGTACTTTTGTACAGTCATCGGCTTGTCACTTCTATATTTTTTAAATTATGATGTAAATAATTAACTTCACTTTCTTTTGTAAAAGATAACTTTATTAATAAAGCGATCATAGTACTAAGAAACAAAAACATAATCCGCAAATTCAAAATAGAACATTTTTGCGCACTTGACGCCGTCACGTGTTAACCATATTTCTGTTCCCAAAATTTTATATCTCACTTATTGGACGGCCGTTGCCATAACATTGACAAATTCGCCATAAACTCGCACAGCCCACAGATAAAGAGGGTGAATCGCAATAAAAGAAAGGTAATATATTTTTCTTTGTAGATTTTGCGCTTGACCGCACATCGAATATTTAAAACTAGCCGCGGTCCGTCTAAATCGAATGGTTTTCCATGCGAATACATTTGGGGCGATATTTGCATATCAATTTGTAAAATGTCTACGTGTCCCTTGTGTGATATTGATAGAAACCAATAAAACATTCCATTGCAATACAAGGGTTAATTTTTAATATACAACTACGACAGAATATTTTTTTAATCTCGTAATACGTATAAACAACTAACATCAAAACTTGGCGGCTTTACCACAAAACACTGTTCAACTAGTGTTAAATGTGCTGCTGTCACTTTTTTGACAATATCGTTTGAAAGAGACAGCATCACATTTAAATAGTAAGTAAAAATTAAACAGGGTTTATAATCTTTTGTGGTCAGGCCGTAATTGTTCAATGAAAATAAATGTTCACGTTTTTTTAAGGTGATAAAAAAATAAGAGATTATGCTTAACATGAACGCTTTTCAATTTCTTGTTTACCAGAAATTACAAGTTAAAATATTTAATAACTAAACGTGATATTTTTATCTGCAATGGAGCCAATGAGGCTGTTAAAATATATTTTAGATAAGGACCTCTTTAACAAAATCAACTGCTTTACTTCAAGTGTGATCTTACAATAAACAATTATCGTAAATTAATATTATAAATGGAAACGTAAGTTTGTTTGTTACGCCTTAACGATTTAAATAGTTTAGTACAGAAAGAGACATTTCATCCCAAAAAAACACTGTTCCTGAGGGATAGCAAAAAATGTTTTCACGCAGACGAAGTCGCGGGCGGTCTCTTATATATTTAACAACATAATATCTACTCAAGAATGATTTATTAATACGACAGTATCAATATTTCAGTATTAAAGTTTTGTCAACATTTTACGGGAAACCTCTAATAACTCGCTACATTTAACAGTCATTACCGCCACTTGCTACATTCTATAAAATTTACAGTCAACTTCTATTGTTGGAAAAAGAATTTATGTGTTTCCTTTGCTTACATTTTTAAAGTTACTATGCGAACTTGAGGCGTAAAAACAAATGTCGCAAACTTGAAATTCAAGTTTTGTATTGTAGTGTTTAACAGTAAATCAATAGCTTTTTTTAATTGTTTCTTTTAGATGTTAATTGTTAATGTTTGCAACAAACATTATAGACTTAATTCTAATAAGTTAACTGAAAGGGTTATTTTTTTTATTTTTGATATTTTAGCATTCACAATGCTAGTAGACAGTAGCTAGAGTATAGGTATAAAAGAACTCTTTTTTATTAAGGTTTTCACTTAATAAAAAAGAGATGTAACTTATCCTGCAGAAAAAAAACCTGCAGGAAATACGGAATTGTACAAAAAAGCATATAAAAGAATTAGAATTGATTAATTTCTTATTTAGTATGATGAGAACTGGATTTGTTACCTATTACCTATTATTTTAGCTGCCACTTTCACTGTCTTCATCAAGAAGTCAGTCAAAACCAAATTTGCATAACTCCAGTTGAACATACAAAACGTGTGAATTAAGAAACTTTCCTCATTGCGGATGCAATACGATTGCATAATGAAGTGTAGAAGAAAATATAAAAACCACCCGCTCCCTAATTAGTCACAGTAGCGTTGGTCCGCAAAAAGCTCTGTGACAAGCTCGAGAAAGGGTTGTGCCGATTAACGATTCAAGAGCGGGGGACGTAAAACAGGGACGTATTAAGGGTGTGATGGGTCCCCTATTAGGTAATATTTTTATCAGAAACGAGGATATTATGATCTCCATCCCGATAGATGAATAAATCAAATGCCGTCTTCTTTTTATTCATTCACTAGCGGCCCGCCCCGGCTTCGCACGGGTACAATGTAGTTACTAATGTGGTGAGTGTGACGTTATTAGACTAAACTACAGGATATCTATATGTAGTGGTGGCCACATAATTAAAGACGCCAGTCGATTTTCATACAAACGAAGTAACTTTTAAGCATTGCTTCTCCGCCAGGGATTGACCGAGCGGTGATCTGGTGATGGCCATCCAGGGAGTGAATGAAGGAGATCCAGATTTCTATACACACCCAAGTGATCTGACCAGCATTTTAAGAAATGTAAGGATATGTTTAAAAATACCGCGAATATAGCATAAAACTGAACTTATTTACAACTGAAAATTCTGATGCTTACATCTCTTAGAATGCTGACCAGATCAGTTGGGTGTGTATTGCGATCTGAATCTTCTCCATTCACGCCCTGGATGGTCATCATCAGATCACAGCTAGTTCAATCCCTAGCGGAAAACCAAGACTTTAAAATTACCTCGTTTGTATGAAAATCGACTTGTGTCCTTAATTATGTGGCCACCACTATATGTATATGTGTATACGACATACACAACTTACGCAAGGGGTTATAAGTTTGACCTGTGTGTGTCTGTCTGTCTAAGGCAACCTAGCTCCCAAACTTATGGACCGATTTTTATGCAGTTTTTTGAGCATAGTTTAAAAGATCTAAGTGTACAGACGACGGAACTCCTAAACCATTTGATCCGATTATGATGAAACTTTGGTGAGTTGTTCTGCTTACGACCGAGAAGGTCCCTGGCTAAAAAAACGGAGCATTGCAATACGCATGTCGGGTACAGCTTCTAAATAAAAATATGTTGTGCATTATCAGGATTATCAACCTCGATCATCCAACACTTCTCTATAATATACAACGTGTTACAAAAATACTCCTAATACCGAATATGGTATATAGGGACCATCAAACAACAACTTTTACTATGGGACCAACTCTGAAATAGCGAAATAAAAATCAGCTGTTTCATACAAAAATTAAATTAATCAATCAATATATTGATTTGCTTGAACATGGGAATAAACAATACAGCTGACTTTAAATTAACAAAGTACGCCATATCCTACCCTCGCGGGTGTGCAAATTATTATCATGCAGAACACTTAAACAACATTGAAAATAGTTGCCAAAATTCTTTAACTTGTTTAAGAAAAACAATAAACATGCCGCGCTACTGAGGTACTTATAAATTAGGTGATTAAATTGTCCTAAATATTCGGGATAACGTTACATTAAATAATCATAAAAATGACATAAAAGGATAGTAGTGCTCTAAATATCAAAGAAATTAAAATGTCATGATTGTAAATAATTACAATAATAATTTTATTTGTCCTTGATATATTTGTCAATCGAGTAAATATATGCTTTGTCAATTAGAAATACAAATTTTAACACCCATTGAGAAGACACTTTTGGAGTACTAACTGGTCTTACATGCAGTGGATTGTAGCACATTTTTATAGCTTTAACTATTTAAAGTTTTGTAATTGGTAATGTTCTTTTTTAACATATAAAACTGACTCGCGGATATATAGCTAAGGGAGCGTCAGTATTTGGAGTTCTTTAAAATACGGTTTCCAAGAGTCTGTTTGTTTTAAGTGACACATTGCCCGTACACATTTTTTTTGAGCTTTGAATGCTGTCTCCTTATCTGTGGAGTTTCCCCAAAATAAGACACCATACTTGATTGTGGATCCTACATAAGCATGATTATGCATTTAGAACGCTTCCCTGTTTGCAACTTTTCGCTTTTGAACATATTATGTGTTCTATATGCGGTTTCCAATTTAAACTGGCGTCGATATAGATACCCAAGAATTTAGTGCATTGAATCTGTTTTATAGAATTATTGTCATGATTAATATTTAATGCATCGAAATTACTATTTTTAAAATCGAAAATTTCTAAATGTATGAAACAGCTGATTTTTTTTCGCGATTTGAGAGTTAGTCCCAATAGTAAAAGTTGTTCAGTTTGATGGTCCCTATATACCATATTCGGCATTAGGGGTATTTTTGTAACATGTTGAATACCTACCACTTTTCTTGTCATGTTATCCGGTTGCAAAATAAAAAGGCTATTCGGCGAGCTGACTCTCGAGCTGGCGACATTAGAGCTGGCCATGGGTGAAACAATCACTGCGCAGTTCTACACCAGCCGCTCTTAAACTTTGTCCCTGTGCTTTATTAATTGTCATAGCATATAAGCGACTTGACCGGATATTGTATTCTTTTAAAGTTAATCTGATAATCAGATGGAATAATTTTGCACGTTATTACAACGCAATAAGAAAAAAATGTCAGCACTACCAACATAACGCCATAGGTACTATTCAATGAAATGCATTCTACCTACTCTCAGGGGAAATGACCAAAGAGAATATAATACTACGTTGAGATGTCAAATGAATGATATACATTAAATCCTCCAACGCACACACGCACACTGTTTTGATAGATATGATTGAATTTTAAGTTTGTATAGCGGTAATAAAGTGCAAATTGACTTTTTGACATTAGGAACATACCTACATTGTTTAAACAACCGTGAGTGCTTGTAATTTAATATGAACTTTATACAATAATAATAAAGCTCAAATTGACTCTACGTTTTAGTTAGAAAACGTTTGTATGGGAAAGAGAAAAGGGCTGTTTTAAAGGTTTTTCCGGCAGTTATTCGATTTTTTCTCGCCGTAAAAACCATCCTTGAACTTCAACGAACATTTAAAAAAAAGAGTTGGCCAAATTGGTCCAGGCGTTGTTGAGTTATGCGCTTAGCAACACATTTTGCGATTCATTTTTATATTATAGATTATTTTTACCTTTATTATTATTAATAAATAGGCCTAGTTAGGCTAAATCTGTTTAACTGGGGTCCTCCCAAAAGTATTAAATTCTTTGTATCATGAGTTGTATAACTGATTTCCCAATTCTTATTTCTTAATATGAGCACAATTTGTATTTTCTTCAGCTGTTCCAATGCTGTTTATAGATTTGTTGAATTATTTAACGCTATACTAAATAATGTTATCTAGTAAGAAGCATTTTCTGAATAATTGATGCTACTGTATCATGAAGCATCAGTAGTGCCTATTCAGTATGGAACCAGCCAAATAAAACCAGGAGCTCTACCACCTAACTCAAAGCTATAGCGATACCAACGCACTGTTAGTCCTTGTCGTATCATAACACAATGACAAGGACGGACAGTGCATTGACGTCATAAACTAAGGATAGCAATTTGAAAGCAATTGAGTTAGGCGGTAAGCCTGCTAGACAAGTAAAAATGGATTGTCCTTTTGACTGCACACTGCACCATCCCTGGTTGCGTCTCTGTCGTACTGCCTCGGACTCGTCTCATCTTGTAATTACCATAGCACCACTTTTCCCATTCTGAGGCTGTTTACTTGCACTCGACTCGGAATTACGTCAAGAACCTTCAGCATTAAACTGGCCCACAGAATCAGTGGTAATGTGAGAATTTGATACCAACATCAGTAGATATGGACACATTCAATAAATGAAATGTATGAAACCAACGATGACGTTAAATTTACTCCAGCAAATGAAACATTGTGCAAAAAGGAATGACGATTGCAATGTATGCACTTTAGTACCAGTCTGTCAATATCATTAACAAACAATAAAAGCTAAACCACACCAATACTGTTTAACGATGTTACCGCATTAAAACGTAAAATCATGGCTAACGATGAAATTGCACATAAAGCAATACTAAATAATATTAGTACTGCTGACTAAATAATATTCGCAGACGGGAATCGAACCCGCGACTTTTCCCGCCTGAGAATATGATCTGGTGACAAATCGATTTTTTTTCTACTTATTATTTAATATTGTATAAAAATTGCATTGTCAATGTAAAATTAAAAAATGCACATAAAGCGTTTATTCCGATTAAGTATGAAATAAAAATATTCGGCAAAGCACCCCCACGGCTCTGATAACAGGTCGTTGTTCGATGACTTTTACGACAAAGATGTGGCGGTATCTCACCGATGACGCATTGGATCTAGGCTTTCTGCTCAAGAATTGTTTCATTCGCCTATAAACGAGAATTTTTAAAAACCCTTCAGAAAAAAAATTGCAGAGCGTTAAATCGCATGAACTTGGTGGCTGATTGAGAATGCGTCGGCCAGTTTTATTACAGACATTCTAAAACAAAGACATTTAGAAAATCAGTCATTTTGGGAAAAGGTGATTTTGAGATTTGTTCATTGCGAGATCAGTTCAATATATGAATCAGTTCTAACAGACCGGAAGGATCAGAGTTTCGTGAGCTGTTTTGGTCTAGAAATCGTTGCTGCTATAAACTAATTGTTTTCATGCACTTTGTGGCTAGTGGTGTCGTCCTGCTAAAACAACATATCATCCAGATCCATGCCGTTCAGTTGAGGGCCACAAGAACTCCGCTATCATGTTCCGCGAAATTTTCGAGTGCGAGAGCGTATCAACGTTCCCTCTTTTTGGGTTTAAACAATGAAAACGTATTATTCTCTTGTGTAGCACTCCATAGGAACAATCATAGGTATCTATAAAATTTTAGAGTTGCCATTTAGACGAAAAAAAATGACACGAAATTCAAAAAGTGCACTCTTATTGGGACACTCCTTATAAGCTAAGAAATATTTCCAAAAAGTGTCGAGCGAGAGCGAAGTGTATGTTATGTAATAAAATGCAATGCATGACAGTGATAATAAAATAAGTGAATCAAATACACAAGAAAAAGTAAAAATAAGCAATTTCTGATTTTATAGTTATACCAAATAAACTTACAACGTGATATAAATAAAAACTCACTAAAGAAAGAAATAATCTACACGATAGACAGACCAGAAAATATCAATGTTTTCATTCATAGCTTATAAAACGGAATAAATGATCTAATAATAAAGTAAATCACCCGAGAAAGCATCGTGGAGGCAATAGGACTGCCTCGTCAGACCATAATCGCAATAATTTGTACCCACCATGCACCCTAACCCTAACGTCTATTGACTCAACAACGCTAATTTATTCGCGAGCAATTTTATTCAAATTACTACTTTATTTTATGAAAGGAATGTCACATTAAGAGTTAAGTTTAGAGCTTCAGCCGTATTGTCGAGATTACTGTAGCAGTTTGGCACCCCGCCATGTCACTTTGGCCTGGCTTAACTATTTTAGCAGAATTGGCACCCGTTTGTATAGGTCGTAAAGGTTTCGACTATGCTGTGCAATTTGGAACACGTGTCGATTGACGTTCTTTTGATTTTATGGTAAGGGTTTAGTCAGTTAGCTTAGGACTTATTATTATGTACTTACCGAAGATCAGCTACGTCTCCATCTATAACAAACGTTATTGTCATAACACGGAAGGCAAGAAAAAACAGGAATCATTGTATTTTCAACTTATATATTAAACTTGTAAAATTCAAAATTCAAAACTCATTTATTCAGTCTAGGCTGTTACAAGCACTTGTGAATGTCAAAGAAGCTACGCTAAGTGATTTCAGTTGTAAATATGGAATGGAACAATTAATACAACACTTGTTTGATGCATATTAATGCGCAAAAAAAGAAATAATTATTTAAAATCACATAGCTATTGTACAAAAAATTGAATCATACCAACCTGCGGTCTGTGAATCCCTGCAAACTTTGTCTCGAGTCATCACTCTATTCTTTACGTTGCACAAACTAACATACACACAAACACACACACACACACACACACACAATATAAAACATGTTACAGTCATGATTATTATGATGATGAAATATTTGATAAATCACGACAATCCGGTTTACTACTTCCACAACTACCCTCACTGAAATGACAATATGTAATAGGAACGTTCCGTTTTACGTAAGGGATAGTTTGTTTAAATCTTCTACATACTTACCTTTATTTTTATTGAATACTATAGAGGTAATAAAATTATTATTATACTAGGAAAGGTTCTAATTACTATTAAGTATGTTCTCTTATGTCATTGGTCATAATTAAGAAATTTTTCTTATTCTTTTAGAAGTACTTATTGTTTTTTGTTCAAGAAAAATTTGCAATTTTATTATTCATTTATAATGCTGTTAGTCACATTTGGTGGCTCATATGTCAGGTTACATTTAATTCTGCGGTTTTAGTGCGCCTTGGCCTACTTGAGACTCATTGTTTTAAGATCCACAGTGGCAACAATACCTAAAGTTTTTGTTGTTTAAAATAAACAATATGTTGTCCTTGTAAGTATACACGTAAATGCATAATACATTCTAAGGCTATGCTATAGGATTTTCTGTTTCTTTAAGTACGAAAATTTAAGTTAGAAAATTTTCTTCTGCCTTCATTCTTATCAGAAGGTAACCGCCAATTTTTGTGTTAAAGACTTTCTACGTGGGGTTAATCATTCAAATTTTTGCTAAGCAAAAAAGTATTTAAGATTTACTTATTTTGACTAAACCACCTCAGCACCCCTTTTATTACAATAAAGCTAAACAATCTTTCAAACCGCGTCATAATTCTTATAACACTATTATTTAATTTTGATCTCATTGTCACACTACATTTATAATATTTTACCCAAAGCCATGTCTTCCATATTCACTCTGTTTCAGTCAAGTACTTGACAAAATTCATCGAAAGCCATAATAGTATCATCGCATTCAATATAGAGCAAATCCGCGCGCATAAGTGTTTCTATTCGAAGTCTTATTGCTTTCATAGTCTTTCGAGGTCGAATGCAGAAACCAATAGAGAATTAACACTTTACCATCTGAACTATACAATGTTACTTAGCTAAGCATAAATATTATTATCGTTTAAATAT
This sequence comes from Catoptria pinella, assembly GCA_963556745.1. Lineage (NCBI taxonomy): Eukaryota > Metazoa > Arthropoda > Insecta > Lepidoptera > Crambidae > Catoptria > Catoptria pinella. The sequence goes on from OY750765.1 coordinate 9,857,415, forward strand.
TTATATAACCTGAGACGCGTCCTTTGTTTTAGAACTCATTTATTTATTAAAAATGTATTTATGGTATTTTCTAAAGTAAACAGCCGTGAATCCGTCACTGCGGCAACGCCGTTCGACAGAACGTGTACTGTACAATGATTGAGAGAAATTTTTATAGATTAGATAGACAGAGCAAGCGCTCTGCAGTCACTTCAGTTGTACACACGACGGCACCTCAGACTATACATGTTGACCTTGAGACCGTCTTTATGCTCTACGTAATAAAAGCTGTTTTCGCAGTTTCACTGTATATCCTGACGTGCTGTCTTCTGTATATTGTGAATTAATCGCATTGTACCTACTCAAGTTTTTGGATTAAACTATTTGGTGTAGTGAGTGCCTCAGTATACTCGTATGTATATAAAATCTGTCAGAAATTCGATGAATCGATGATCGATGTCCGCTTCACTCTGGACTGGATTGCTTACTAGAATTAGTGCATTCCAGTGCCGGCTTACATTATTCCAGAGGCAATCCAGCGCTGGATTTGACCGGATAAGTGCATTTTAGAGAACCGCAGAGAAGAAGAGAATGTCAATGACAAATCGTTAACTTTTTACATTTTTTAATCCTTATCAGCTCTCGATGCAAGCATACTACCCTCACTGTAGGTATAAGTTCGTGAAGGCACACGCTTCAAAAGCTCGAATCTCGCAGTAAGAATGGATTCGATACTCCACGCCACGCGTCGTGTGCTCCGCCCAGCTGCTTATTTTTATTCCACCTGTGTATCGTGTTTTGAAAAGATATCAACTTTGGAAAATGTAATGTTGTTACGACATTGTATTGATGTAAAGTATTAGTTGAAGTTTGTGTTTAGGTTTTGTCAATAATAAATTGAATCAAAAGTCCCACGAGGTATAATTTATTTCATACCATCGCGAATTTAAAGGAATAATATTTTACCTATGTTGCGATGAACTAAATCATTTATTGAATTTACTAACAGAATTTTCCAGACATTCGTAGTCTGTGCAACTGTAAAATTAAAAACGTCCAATGAAATTGGGAGATTAAAAACCAATCAAGTATTTTAAGCAACATTTAAGATTTTCATTCCTTTCTTGAGGTAAACTTACAATTTCAATTTAGTAGACTGCATTTAAGTTAGTTGAGTTATTAAGATAAATAATATTAGAAAAAATACTAGAAAAAATCGACTCACCCGTAGCACCTCAGACGGGACTCGAACCCGCACTAATATAAATTCTATATCTTAATATAAAAATAGCATTGTGAATGCGGAAAATCTAAATTTAATAATTAGTTGAGTTATCATAATTAGTACATGCTGGATTCGGACAAAGGCTGAGAGAGCCAGGACTTAGATTATTATTGTCTATGGTTCTCATAACGCCATACTCATCGACCAAATGAGACTCTGAAATAAATGAACTTTAGAAACGAAACTGGAAGAGAAAATCTCTTGAATTGTTTGATTTGGAATAGGACAAAGATATTTGGGAAAGGACAAAGGTCCGTATGCCCAACTATTTTGCAAATAAGAAATATATTTTTGGAAGGAGGTGTTAAAAAATAGAAGTGGGGCTACTAGGCATAGGGTATCATATGAAAGAGCGCTGTCTGCACATTCTCAAACATTTTTGTTTTAGGCCACATTTTTTTCCACTTTTGATGAAAAGCTATTTGTTCTTAATTCCTTTTAGAAAATTAAAATAGAATGCAAAAATAACAATTCAATAGATTTTAATTTGATAACATGATTCTGTCATATTTCTTTTAAGGATTGTTATTCTATTATTTTGAATTGTTATTTATTAAATTCTATTTTATTACAATTACGAAGAAAATACGCGTAGCTTACTATGCCGCTCTCCAACTTTAATTTAATTTTTATGCTAGGTAAGAAAATAAAAGATAATAATCAAAATAATGATAATACCTAGTGATTGGAATGGTAACCCAAGTGGACATCTCAGAGGTAAGTAATAAACCTTTTCTTAGAAGTTAAACTTTAATCAATATTGCAAAACATATTGAAATACTTACAGGATGTTTGGAAATAACCTTGTCAAGTCGAATATGATGTAGCGTAGCATACATACAGACCCTGAAATTATTGAAAACCCTAAAAATCACCATTTTTTTCTTTTTATGATCATCTGCATGGTGGAAACCCTAGACCGAAATTGTGTTTTTCTTTTGCCTATTAATGGGATTGATTATTGAAAACAATAGTCTATTTGCGTCTAGGGTTGTCACTTAGCAATTTTCCATAGAAATAAAAAAACTATTCCCTTGTTACTCGTACATTACCAGCAATGTACAAGGAAAAAATATGTTATAAAATATGTTGGTACAAAGCCGGGTAATGTACTAAGAACCTTCGTTTCTCGTACATTACCAATTACATTGCCAGCTATGTACAAGGAAATAAATATTCTTCCTCTTACTCGGTTTTGTACGAAGAAATCTTTGTTCCTTGACAAAACCAAGGAGGTCCCACGAATAAACTATATCGGGATTTACACCATGTACCTGTTTATTTTTGAGACTCCGAGAAACAGGTACATGGTGTAAATCCCGATATAGTTTATTCTAATAACGTCAAAAACCATGGAAATTTAAAACATTATAAGGTTCCACGAAGTAAGTAGTGCATTTAACTTCTTCTGGGTTTATCTTTTTATTTTCAAATATTGACAAGCTTGACATATCATGCATTCAACTCATGTTATTAAATAGTTAATGTGAAATGAAGATAGGGAAATAGTATTGTAATTTAATTAGTACCTAATAATGTAAGTTGTACATTACCCGGTTTGGTGCAAAGAATATATTTTCCTTGTACATTGCTGGTAATTTAACGTTGTAATTTACGTGAAACCCAGACATGGTGGTGTGGTTTTCAGGGTTTACACAAATATTTCGGGGTTGTATGCAAGGTACACTATACACCATATTCGGCTTTATATCGCTATTTTCAAACACCCTGTGTAAATTTCAAATGTCTCAGTGAATAGTTTTCCAAAGGCAACCGTCCCGACTAAATCTGAAACCACTTAAATTAGTCTCGGACCGAATTGAACCGCAGACGTCAAGAGGTACCAATTTGTTGGACCTTAAGACAACCCTTCGGACGAGGGTGCTTTTAGATCGGCCCTCGTCTCACACTAATTATAAAACTTGTTTACTAACAGAGAGACTTGAGACGTACTTGAAGTGATACAAAGCAAACATAGGTACTCTTTTATTATCTATTACAAAACATATCTAATGGATACTTCTGGAAGCAAGACAAGAATATCCCGGGGCAGTTGGGGGGCTTGGAGTATATTATATCCCAGAATAATAGAAAGAACAATGGGTTCACTATTCTGCCTTACTAAATTATTATGACTGTACACCTTGTACAAGGTAAGAATCGTATTAGGTGTAGGTACAGTTATAATAATTTAGTGAGGCAGAATAGTCAACACATGTTTCTATTTATTTCAAAACAGTAGGTACAATTATGTTGTACTCGTACTATACAACATGTTACAAAAATACCCCTAATGCCGAATATGGTATATAGGGACCATCAAACTAAACAACTTTTACTATGGACCAACTCTGAAATCGCGAAAAAAATCAGCTGGCTGTTTCATACATTTTGATATTTTCGATTTTAATTTTTGTATGAAACAGCTGATTTTTTTTTTGCGATTTCAGAGTTGGTCCCATAGTAAAAGTTGATCAGTTTGATGGTCCCTATATACCATATTCGGCATTAGGGGTATTTTTGTAACATGTTGTATATAACAGCTTTGAATCGACTTTATGATAGTTTCCATTATCATCATTTGCATGTATTTTTTAATAAAACGCGACATTTTAAAGAAGATGAATGTTTTCAAATAATAATAAATACGAGTATCTAGATTACTGAATTATGATCAAACGATTAATAAATAAAAACATAGCGCATCTGTTTGCCCAGGCTTGTTGGCTTTGGCAGTGCATAATTGAATGATTTCGTCGGAAATAAATAAATTCTATCATGCCTAGGAGAAAGCAAATATTCTATTTTATTTCAAATTCTAGTGATTTATAAATAAATAAATACACTTATATATTTATAGTTATTATTATTGCTATTATTGTTTTTAATATAAGTCTTTTAAAATATTTGAATTTCCACATTATTGTCTTAGCTTAAGACATACTGTTGCATCCATATATATTGCAGTAAAAGTGCAGTGGTCTGCATTTGCAGTCGTTAACACCCACCAAGCCGCAATGGGACTGCGTGGTGGGTTATTGTATGGCCCATCCTCCTTATCCACCCGTAAGGAAGGCCTTTGCCCCAGCACATCCGAAGTACGGAGGAACTTAAGATAATAAATTTTTGATCACCCATCCCATTAAAAACCCTAGCGAAAGTTTCTTAACCTTCGTAATCGCACGGTCAGGCGCTAAACCACTGCGCTACCAAGCTCCTCAAATCAAAACATAGAAACACGCATTTTTAACAAATTTCATACAGTAGGTATATTTATAATTAATTGAATAAAAATATTTATTAAAACAAGTAAAAAAAAAACAAAAAAATATAAAACAAGTAGTTTGATTTTTCTTTCCAATTTTCCTCTTAAAATATTTTTTCTATGTATAATTATTTTACCCACTCATAACTAAAGTACTTATCTCTAAATATTTACCGATTCAGTCGAATTGAAATTATTTGATTTGAATAAAGCTTGGATTGGACTAAAGGTTGTTGCCCTGCGCATAATCCGAAATTGCTTAATTAATTTCTGCTCGATTTGAACCGCAAGCAAGACCATTCAATTAATACATTCCAATGGACAGAGCGTTAGTATTTAATAAAATGTATGAGTGTTCTTGATACATGCAAAAGTGAGCATAGAAAATAACTACTTATTTATTTAAAGTATGAAAAAGTTATAGGTAAATATACTAATATTATAAATGCGAAAGTAAAGTTTGTTATGTTATAACGTCCTAAATACTCAACCGATCATAAGAAATTTTGCATACACATTGTCAGGGGTGTACAAAAAACACTTAAGGTACCTATTCCATACAGAACAATATACTGTTCCCGAGGGATATAAAAATTACTTTAAGACAATTTTCCACCATAAAAACGCGGCCTTCAAACTGAAATGATGAATCATAATAGTATTAAATGAATCATACTTACATGTATAATAAACCGGGCCCTATTTAATAACATGACAATTTGTCAATTGTCATGACAATTTGGTTTACATTGCGGTGTAGCTATGAGTAGTTTATTCTATTTTTAAATCGCTTGACGCAGTTGATATAAAATTGCCATGACAGGTGACAAATTGTCACGTTTATTAAATAGGGCCTTGGTGACCTTATTGTAAGTCGTGGAGCAAAAACTAACTGCCGTAAAAACGTATTTCCAACACGAACGACGTTGCGGGCTAAGAAAAACTTTTTTTTCTTAAAAACGTTTGAAAGAAGGAAGCATCTAGCTAGACTATACTCGTTTCGTCTATAATATAGGAACATCTTTATGCTAGAAAAAAGCAACATGTCGCTAACTACTCAGGCCCGGATTCGTTTCCCGCCTAAGTATTTCCTATCGAAGATGATAATTTTCTTTGATTTGCAGATGTAAGTATACTGCAGTGAGAATTAATTTGACGTTACAAATAAAACTATAATCTTAAAACAAAAGTATACTTAAACATTTACAAAATGTTTGAAATAGATCTATACAAGGTGTTACAAAAATACCCCTAATGCCGAATTTGATATATAGGGACCATCAAACTAAACAACTTTTACTATGGGACTAACTCTGAAATCGCGAAAAAAAATCAGATCAAACATTTTGATATTTTCGATTTTAATTTTTGTATGAAACAGCTGATATTTTTATCGCGGTTTATGAGTTGGTCTCATAGTAAAAGTTGATCAGTTTGATGGTCCCTATATACCATATTCGGAATTAGGGGTATTTATGTAACACCTTGTATAATCAATCAACAGAATGCAAAATCAGGGATTTAATCACCTGAATAAAACAAAATGTCTTCCCTCCTTTTTTAGCCATCATTAAAACGCAATCAACGTCTTTCAAATCCAGGTGGCAACTGAACCTAATTTGAATGGATCTGATCTATTCATTCACCATACCTGCATTAGCATAAGCGCCGTGGCTTATTAAATTTGTACCGATTTCGGAATCAGCCACGTTGCTTACATTAATATTGAAGTACTTACGCTAATGAATAACAGGAAACTTCATCAGGAGTTTTAATTTATTATTCATCAGCACCTAATTCTTAAAACGTAACTGAATAAAGTGGACACACGGCGAATAGGAGAATTTATACAGTAAATTCGACAGTAAAGTCCGTATGTTATATTTTTAGTAGTATATTAAGTAGCCTTTTTATCAACGAAATCTAGTTAAAAATATACGCTAGTTCTCCATAAATAACTGACAAAAAGTCCCGAACTTTCTGGATTATAAAAATTATTTTCTCTAGCCAAAGCAAAAAGAAATTGAATTTATTATGCTAACCGCAAAGACCCGTGGACGCAACTTACCGTTAGCTCGCAAAACTTTTCAGTCATAATAATAACTAAGAGCGAACACTAATTTTTAAGGTCCTTAACTGTATTAAATAGTTTACCTAAGTTTTAACTTAATTTTGCACGTACGTTCTACTCGGTTAAAATCACTGTTAAAATATCAAGCTAATTTAGAAATTGTAAGTTAAGTTATGCAAGTTTTAGTAGCAAGAAGCAGTATGTATTTTTCCTTGGAATAACTCGATTGTATTAACTTATGTTAGTTATGTACGTACAAACGTACATAAGTAACATAAGTTGATAAAATATGAATTAGATAGTTTAACGTTTTAGTAAGCTGTCTAATACCCTACTTTTCAATCCTTCTATTATTTTTTTAAATGGTTTTAAGCCAAAAGTTGCCTTTTTATTAGCATTTTGAAACTAGTAGAAAGAATGAAAAAATTTAAGAGTTTTTCAATAAATATATGAGACATTTATTAAGAGAGATCGTGATTGTTTCCTGTGTTTTTACCCGACAGCAAGGAAAGGGTTATGTTTTTCACGCGTATCTTGTATGTATTTATGTATGTTTATATGTAATATTCTTTATTACCTCATATCTTTCAAACGGCTGAACGGAAAATGGCGGCGCTGGTGGATGGTAATCCTCCTTCCGTTCTTTACTTTATTACATTCAAATACATCACAGAATGATAAACTTTCATAATTAACAAATATAAAAAAAAAATTTTTTGACAACATCACATAACATTGCTCCGATTCCAAAGTAAGTAGCTAAAGTACTTGTGTTTTGGAAATCAGAGACAACGGTGGTATCACAAACACCCAGACCTAAGCCAATATGGAAAAGTTCGTTTTCTAAATTGACCCAACCGGGGATCGAACCCGGGACCTCAGAGATGGCAACACCTTGAAAACCGGTGTACAAAGCCACTCTACCGGCCGTAATCTTATACAGACTTCGATCATCTATTGATCGAAGTAGAAAGGCAATAATGCCCCAAAGTTTTAGCTACTTCAACAAGTAATGTTTTATTAAGGAAACCTCTGAAAATATTTCAACTCAATAGATTGAATTCATAGAAAGCATAATAATATGAACTTTATTCAAGTTCAATCGTCTATTAACTTTACGAAATAGAACACTATGTATAGTTAGTTAAATAAACTGATATTCAGCGTTAATTACAAGCTCACAAAGTTCATTCTAGAATTACTAGCTCTGACTAAGTTGAAGAGAAAATGGTTTTGTTATATTATTATTCGGATTTTCATTATCAATTCTACGAGTTAAAGGGATTTAATTAACTACATCAATGTCGTCCCTTTCGGATAGTTTCTACAAGATTTCTATAACTTTTGTTTTAATGAATTAACAAATTATAAGCGGAGGCGATTAGACTTGATTGATTTTTTTTTTTCAATAAAATTGATTTGCCACTAGATAGCTCAGCGGTCAGGGCATTGGACCGGACTTCCAAAGGTCGCGGGATCGATTCCCGTCTGAGACAATTCTGGTGACGAGCCGACTTTTTTCTAGTATATTATTTAGTATTGTAAAAAAATTTCATTGTGAATACTAACTTCAAGTTTCTAGTCTCAATATTTTTGACTTTGTGTGTGCTGATTGTCAGTCAGTCCAAAGTAGTAGATTGTTACACAAGAGCTCTAAGTAATCTTTTGATACACCCGAGATATTTAGGCGCTGAGCGAGCGAAATAAGCGAGGGCGCTTATAATTCGAGGGTGTATCAATATATAGATCACTTACACTCGAGTTGAACATTCTTCTTTTCATCACAATGCGATGAAAAATATTTGCAATTTGCACAACGTTTTCAATAAGACAATTTGCCCGCCATGTTGTGTAAAAACGGACCTCCTTTTATTTTCAAATTTATATTTATAGCTATGCAAACTCTTAGAAGTTTTATAGTTCTTTTTAATTATATCTCTTTGAGTTCTCGGTTGCATTGCCTGCTATGCCGTAGAGGAGCCTCGTACGATTTTCAAATTTACTTACCTCCCTAGGTATGTTAATCAAATTTACCTTTCAGAACATGAATGATAAAAATAAGTTTATTTTTACCTGCTAGATAATTATAACTAACTAACTTTTCTGCTCATTAATCTCTTTCTATGAAAATTTATCTGCTGTCAACAGCTAAAGTCTTCTGTTGAAATAATTGGTGTTTAGTTGGCTTTACGACCATATTATTACACTATACCTTTGATTAACTGTTTATGTAGCACGCAGCATAACTCACTAATTGTTTTATGACGTGTCAAAACTATCTGTCGAGTAAATTATTATTGAGTTCATGTCGCGTTTCTCGTCACGCAATATGCAAAATAAAGTGACTGTACAAGATTGCAATCGGTAACAACCAGCAAATACTTAGTAAAACTACCGGCACACAAAACAGAGAAAAAATTATTTTGAAGAGGTTAATTACGTAGGGATAGAGTTTGAAATAAATTGAGAAGAGGATATTTTTTTTAAAGATTAATAACTTAAACCACCATTTTGGTAAGCTATAACGCTGTTTCAAAAAAATAGGGCCTATATTCTTTATTTCTGAACAATCACAAAGTACATATGAGACAACTCTGATGTATCTGTCCGATTTCACAATTAAGATATAATTATTCCCATTGATCATTATTTTGACATCTTCCATTGTCCGCAAGAATAAACATTACGCTAGTCACTTATGCAAAAGGTCACAGTATAAAGAGAACCAACACTTCCTTGCGGTCAGTGAAGAGAAATTCTCCAGTCCCGACCCGGCGCGGTCACTTGAAGGCGTTAAATTGACTGACGGCAGAACAAATCCCTGGGGCATTCGCGAAACCACTACCTCTAGAAACCAGCACAATTTAACACGGTTAATGAAAACGGCACTTCAAACAAAACTTTTACGTAGTATGAGATCCGTTACGATGCATGAATCATTTGCAAACTATTTTATTATTTCATAGAGTATTCACACCAAAGAGGATGCAATTAAAAAGCAGGTGATAAAGAAAAGTTGTGCTGACGTTCCATATCAAACTATGAAATTGCTGTCTGTGTTGGGCACAAAGATTTTTATGTGTTGGGCGAATATATGTGAAATGTCAGGTCCGAAGTGAAATGTTATGAATACCTTTGATTATAAGATGAAAACTAGTGGTCTATATAATGAATAAGTAATTAATTGGAGATAAGAAATAAATGTTAAATAATTAACATAAAACATGAAGAAGTGAGTTAAATCGTAAAATCTCAAATCGTGTACGTCGTGAACTTTAGTATCTTAGATTTATAACGCGTTATTATAAAGATAAATAATTATATTAGAAAAATACTAGAATAATGAGACTCACGAGTCACGTCAGTCAGGAGTGAGTCGATTTCATTACATCTTAAATCCTAATGAGGACGATTATTTTTCCAGGTCTACCGTATCTCACAAAACTATTGCTCAGAAGCGATTGGCAAGTAGTAAATTAATGAAAATTAAAACTAGTGAGCTTAATGTAATTTGCAAAGAGAACGCCGAACCACCAATTCCGTTTGTCAGTAAATTTAACTTAAAGACCCATGATAGAGAAACGGAAAATTTTGGACGTGCGAATCCATTCGACCTGCCTAATAGGCATCGATTGTATAGCAAGAGCATGGGATTGCGAAAAGAAAAACCCGTACCATTTATTATGTCAGAACCCTTTACCATATGTGACGTCGACAGCACATTCTATAAATGTATAGAAGGTCGACCGTTGCGTCAGTCCGACGATATTAAAGTATATATAAGAACTATTAGAGATATAACACTATTGAAAGCAAATACCGCCTATTTAAAGGATCAAATAATACAAGTAGACCAATCAATTGCCGATGAAAAGAAATACATTGAAAAGATTGAAGGTTTGGCCAACAGCTGTAGAGCTAATTATGCCCATTTCATCACAGAGAACTATAATGAAGCTTTAGCTATTCAAGAAGCAGCTAAAGAAAAAGAAAAAGAGTTATACAAGGTCACGGATGAGTTGGACGGACTGTATTTCAATTATGTAGAATTGCGAAATAAGCTTGAAGGTGTCATGGTAAATCTTGACACCTTGTCAAGATATCGACAATTTCTTATCTCATTATCTCCTGAAGAATGGAGAAATGAAAACAATCAAAATGAGGTTGGTTTCAAATTTAATAAAACAGGTATGTCCGATGATCCGATCTGTGAATATAAACGGAAACTTGACATACTTAAAGAAACTCCTCTCAAATTATATTTCAGAAGCCCAAAAACATTAGTTTCAATATTTAATCGTATTTGTCACCTATGTCTTACATACATGGGTATCAACGGGTTTATGTCAAACATCATAACTTCAGTGGTTAAGCAAAGAAATCTTTTGAGAGCTCAGGTCACGGCGGAAGTAAATGAATTGCAAGAATTGGTGAAACTCTTCAAAAATAAGATTAAATTTGAAGAAGAAACAGAGCAAGCAACCAAAGCTAAGTTTGAGAAGATTTTGATTAATGATTTCCAGACATCGTATGCATCGTATGATGGAAGTAAATTGTTTACTTGCCTTCAGTGTACTAATACACAAATTTTTCACGGTCCTGAAGATCCTAAGGATTCTATTGTTACACTTATGCTTCATTTAGAGTTAAATTATATTGAATTAACATCTGCTTTAGATAATTTGAATCAAGATGTCGTAAAGGAAGCCACTAAAGATTTTTTCACTAAAGACATAAAAATGATGAGAAATGCCCACAATGCTCAGCGATCTCTAAAAGAATGCGACATATTGAGCAAAGCTCTGTATTCTAGTTTTGAGCCGTCACGAAAGAAAAAACAGTGGATTTGAATATTTTCTTGTGCAACTTCCGATGGAGCACGAATACAAGAATGGGATTTAATTTGTGAATCTCCAAGATGATATACAAATTACAATTGCATAACACCAAAACCAGTAAATATACACTGTTTTCTATTTATGAATGTTAATAGCTTTATTAAAACGCCTTGAGATATTTCAAATGTCTTGACTTTTGCGAATTACGCTTTGGGCGGATTATTCCAAATGTAATTAACATAAGTTAGAACGCGGGTGATTCCGCGTTCCAGCTTCGTATTGCGCATAGCGCCCTGTGGGACTAAAGATGCGGCTGTTGATGCAGCGAGAAAAAGAGTTACTATGGTAAGATTGGTAAGTATTTATTTATCAATTAAGTTCTTTAATTGTAGTTATAGAATTAAAATGTACAGAGGGGAAGAGACCACGAGGCCACTCTCCAACTCGTTGGATCGACCTCATAAAGAAAAATACGCAGTCGACCACAGTACAGTGTTTTCGCAACGCTGAAGATCGACTCAGATGGAGAGACATCGCACGTCGTGCGGCCGCCCTGGGTGCGAGTGGCGACGGCGAGCCGCAACTCTGTCCATCGACAGCCACGACCACTCTGTCAAGAGTGTCTGACTAAGAAGAAGAATTAAATTTCAGGCAGCATAGGAGTTAATTCGTCCAAGAACATAACCTAGCAAAGTTTATTAAATTTGGTCCTGAAAAATATCATCGATCGAAGATATAGGTAGGTATTTGAAAATAAGTAGGACACTAAGTTAGTACTATTATATATTCTGTGACTAAGACTTTCTAATTGGAGCTACATTTTGTGATGATTTGTTACGATTAACACACAATTCCATTTTTAAATTGTGTGTAGATCTACACATACACAATTTAACATAATTTCCTTAACTTTTTAGCTATTTGTATCAAACACCTTTTTTGCAAATTAATTAAAAAAAATGTTTTCTTTTGTAGAATTTAAAATTTCATATGGAAATTATTATCGCTATATTAGTAACCACGACCGGTCCGTTTGCTCTCATGAATACCTTACCATAACAGATGTGAACCAGCCCCGTAAAAGCAACAATGTAAATTTAATCTTGATTCCCGATGTAAATATAACGTTCTAAAACCGACGTGGGCAAGATAGAGAGCTTTTCGTAATATCTCTCTAAAAATGCTCGCATATAAAGAAGATGAGGCTAAATAAAAAAACACATCCCTGGCGAATGAAAATTAAAGGTATAACGGTGCCGTTTTGTATTCAATAGGGTCATTTGATAGATAATATGGTAAATCAATTTTGTCAAACAATTATTGGTTTTATATGCAGCTTAAGACAGCTTCCATATTATTAAAATAGAAAGGTACTTATTTCAGTAGAGCTACATTACAGAAACTCGGCTGAACTGAGCACTTTGCAAAATAACAAATGTCGCTTTATTCTATAGTCTAGTCAAGATATTTATTACTAAAAGCTTTTCTTATTTGCATAGTTTCAAAATCATACTTTTCTTGTTTCTATGTGCACAAGTCTACCTGTTACTTATTTGCTTAAAAATTGAACCGAAATGGCATGAAATATTCAAAAGCTATTGAACTTAAATTGACAGCTAAAATTACATAAAAGTGTTGGAATTAATTTGTGAAGTTGTAAAGGTTTTATCTTAAGTTATTTAACCTGCGTTTTATTCAATTTCGTGCTCATAGTATTTACGCTTCATCCAGATATTTCATTTAATTATAACCGAAAAATCCGATTACCTAGCACAAAATTTGCAAATACAAGGCGAGCAATCTAATCGCGACGGAGTTTCTGAATCTCAATGAAAATTGAATAATCTCGCTCTTGATTACGGTTCTGTTCGGGGGACAAAAAGTTCATATTGTGTCAATCTAAGTTTTAATCACTTTTTAAAAGCGTTAGCGCAGCCGTGAGACTGATCAGCGAATAAATTTGAATTCGTTAACGAAGCGATTTGGTGACGCCCACCGGTGCCTAGTGAGGGGGAAGCAAATTGATTTCCAAAAGTTGGTGCATTGTCAAGTTTAGTATATGTTTTTTGTGGCACAACTCAATTCGTAAGTTACACATAAACAGGTTGATAGCAAATTACTCTTAAGGAGTGCTAATAAGAAAACAAATAGTGGACATGATACTTTTCAGTTGTGATATTAATGAGAACAAATCTATCTAGGAAAATGCTCAAATTATGCTCTTACCCCCTTACTAATAAAGATTGCATAACATATGTATAGTTACATAGTGTTTTGTCCTTTTCTTTTTAGTGTCAAACTTAAATAGTTTGACAGAGAGTAACCATTATTTAACTATCCATCTGCTATACAATCTTTATGAGTAAGGGGGTTTAAATAGACGTAATATTTAAGATCATATACCAACGAGAACAACTTTATGCATATCAAATAGGTACATTATTCAATGAGTATTTTGATAAAATTCATTGCGCCGAACTGATTAGCTCCTTTCGTTTTATTTATATAAAGCTAAACAGAAATATTCGCAAATTGACTCCTGTCTATAGGTACACACTATATTTTTTTAAGAGAAGATCATTTAGACCAGGGATGCACAGACTACGGCCCGCGGGCCGCATGCGGCCCGCCGGTCGAATACTGGTGGCCCGCCGACAGCAAAAATAATACTCTCGTACATTCGAAAATATTGAGTTCTATTCCAGAATAAAACCAATAACAAATGTTCGAAAAGTAATTTGAATCTCGCGCGCGCGCTCTATCAATCTTATCGGTGCGCCGTGCATGCGTCGGTAACAGCGGTCGGTAATGTTCGTGCTGATCTCGGTTAAATTCGTTTTCTTGAGGAAGCGCGCCGCGTTATACTGTTCGAGCGAGCGAGATAGCAATAGTCCCAAATTCCCGATAGCTCGCGTAGGTAGATACACGAAGCTTCCAGAGTCGGTTTCGAGATTTCTCCAGACAGTTTTCGACTCTATGCGCGTGGTATAAAAGCCACGCTAACCGCAGCGACCGACAGTTCGGTTTTAATTTGAGTAAAGTGTCGTTAGTTCTAGTGTAGATTTTAACTCGACTAGCCGGTGTCATAATTATAATATATTTTGATCCACATTCAACGTAGATTTCCCGTCAAGTGCCGTGTATAATTGTGTTGTGAAATCGTAAGTAAAACTGTTATTAATTTTATCTACATATTTTATCAATTATTTTTGGTAATTAATTAGGAACTGTAATTGGTTTTAGGTGCTGTGGTAATCCTAGTCAGGATTAAAACGCAACATGGACATGCCAGGAACTAGTAAAAAACGTAAGGTTAAAGATGAAAATCGGCAGTTTCAAGAAATTTGGACTGAGAAATACTTTTTTGTATGGTCGCATAACAAAGTCGTTTGTTTAATTTGCAAGAATTCTGTTGCGATTGCAAAGGAATATAATGTAAAAAGGCACTATGAAACGCAGCATCCTACTTTTACGAAGTTTACAGGCGAATTAAGAAAGCAAAAAGTTTTGTCTTTAAAACGGGAGCTTATTGGTCAACAAGCTATGTTTACAAAACCCATTCAAGATACAGAAACAGCTACAGAAGTTAGTTATGAAATTTCTCGAATGATAGCAAAGCGGAGTCGCCCCTTCAATGATGGGGATTTTGTAAAAGAATGCATAGAAATTGCCGCTAAGAAAATGTGTCCAGAAGCAGCAAAAAAGTTTGAGAAAATTCAACTGAATCGTATGACCATCCAAAGACGAATTATGTCTTTGTCAGATAATATTGCGGAACAATTAAATGAAAAAACTAAGATAATTGATTTTTTTTCATTAGCACTCGACGAATCCACTGATATTAGTTCCACAGCTCAACTTCTTATATTCATACGAGGTGTTACTCAAGATTTTGAAGTCTTCGAAGAGTTATTAGGAATGTGTTCATTGAAAGGTCAAACCAGAGGAGTTGATATACTCAATGTACTTTTGGACGAGTGTTCAAAAACTGATTTGGACTTATCGAAATTATCGGGAGTTTCGACTGACGGTGCTCCTTCGATGATTGGTGTCAATTCTGGGCTAGTTACTTTGTTGAAAAAGCATTTGCAAGAAAAAAACTTAAACGCTGAAGATCTCATGCAGTTTCACTGCATTATACACCAAGAAGCCCTCTGTTCTAAAAAAATTGAATTTGAAAATGTCATGAAAGTGGTAGTTTCGACTGTGAATTTCATAAAATCACGAGGACTCAATCACAGGCAATTCAAACAATTCCTTGATGACATTGAATGCGAACATGGAGATTTACTGTATTATACAGAAGTAAGGTGGCTAAGTCGTGGATTGACACTGGAACGATTTTTAAATTTAATAGAAGAAATTGATATTTTTCTGGCGGAAAAGCAAAGGGACGTCCCGGAACTTAAAAGTCCTGATTGGTTGTGTGATTTGGCTTTTTTTAGTTGACATTACAAATCATTTGAATGTCTTGAACACACGGCTTCAAGGCAAAAATCAACTGATATCCCAGCTCTACGCACATGTATCATCCTTTCAATGCAAGCTGACACTTTTCAGATCGCAATTGAATTCTGGAAATTACAATCATTTTCCGAATTATAAGAAAATGGCTGAAAAATTCAAAAAAACTGCTATTAATTTCAGTTATGTAAAAAAAGCTAGATATTTTGATTCAATCTTTTCAAGACAGATTTTCGGAGTTTAAAACAGTGAAACCTCTGTTGGACATATTTAGCAATCCTTTCACGATTTCAGTTGAAAATGCGCCAGAGTTAATGCAGTTAGAAATTATCGACATTCAGAACGACCAAGATTTACGCAACAAATTCAACGAAGGAGACTTGCTGAACTTTTACCGCTGCATTGATAAAAATACGTACAAAGAGTTGCGCATAAACGCTCTGAAATGTGCAAGCTTATTTGGTTCTACCTATATATGTGAACAAACCTTTTCAATCCTAAATAATAATAAAACAAAAAATCGAAACCGCCTTGCAAATGAAAGTTTGGAAGCAGTTTTACGTGTTGCTACAAGTAAATTTGAGCCAAATATAAAAAAGATTGTAAGCACTATGCAGTGCCACGCTTCAAATTAATAAATTCTTTTTCAATTTGAATACATTATTATAAATTTTGTCATTGTTTTTAATTACCTATACTTCTGGTGGCCCACCATCAGTTCATAATTTGCCCGAGTGGCCCCTAGTCTTAATAAGTCTGTGCATCCATGATTTAGACCAAAAACTTAAAACTAAACATATTGAGCACTTTCATTAACAAAATGAAAATGAACGCACTACGTTTGTACATTTTCGATGAATTAAAATATCTTCAAAACAAATAACTAATTAACCAGATTGATATGCAATGCACGGGCCAATATAGAATAGAACTGTAATAAAAAAACCTATGAATCCAGTTAATGTAAAACTCTTTGTTAGGTATCGGCAGTTCATAAACATATTTGTTGGAAATAGTTTCCACTTATTTGTCGGCAAATATCAGTTCTAATAACGAAGGAATCCGCTCACAAAGCGTCTAAAAATATTTAATAATCGCCGAGTATGTACATTCTTTGAAGCTTCGTTTATAGAAATTAAATTTATTTAAACAAAAATATGAGATTCCGCGGGTTTAATGTACGCATGCCTCTTTTATTAAACAGTAGTGATTTGCATAATATAATTCGATAGTCGATACATTTTTTTAAACCAAGTATAGGTACCTTCCTACTCTACTACATTATTTGCTAAGTTAAGTTAGTTAAGTTAAGTTTATTTTGCTCTTTAGGCACAGCAATTACAACTTGAACATTATGATTAGGTTGTCAACCACTTCACCGTGCAATATATAAAATTATTTGCATTTTTCCCATAATCAGTTTAACGATAGGGTTTTAGCGCGTAGCCTAGCACATTCTTGATAAATAAATCGATTGAAAATATTGTTTGTTTGAAATACAACAATATTAACATTGCTGTTACGGTGACAGATAAGATGATGATATTCATCAACTTATCTGTCAAAAAAACCGAATCTAGAGCTATCGAACAATGGAACATTTCTGGCCAATATTTGAAAAGCCATCGGTCATTTATGTATGAAGACTGGCATACCTACCTGTCCGCCATTTTGATTAAAAGTCAGTTTTGGAGGCCTGTACTAAAAGTGAGTCAATCGATAGAATAAGTAATTACAACCAAAAAGTAAAAAGTAAAAAAATCTCGTAAGTGATATACTTACTGAGATATTTGAGTTTGAAGTTGAAAAATAAAATCTGTTGCCAAAAGCACATGATGCTCAAATTTGTACTTTTGAGGTTAAGAATGGGAGGTTTGTTTGTAAACATTCTTTAATCTTTCAAATAAGTTAATGGACATAATTATTACCGACTTTAAATCTTATTTTATCGTGTAATATTTTCA
This sequence comes from Catoptria pinella, assembly GCA_963556745.1. NCBI lineage: Eukaryota > Metazoa > Arthropoda > Insecta > Lepidoptera > Crambidae > Catoptria > Catoptria pinella. The sequence continues at coordinate 9,875,281 of OY750765.1, forward strand.
AATAAGTATGTAGCCTACGCACATTGCGTCGTCCCCTAGCGAGGCTGTGCGGTCAGTGGATTAATCGAGCCCTGCGCCGGCCCTGACTGATAAATGCTAACCTTTCTAATTGCGAATCTGTATTAATTGCTATTACTTATTAAATTATAAAAGAGGCATAAATATCGCACAATATATTTTTTTCGCCCTCGGCACTACCGTTTGGCACTACTATAGTAGTGCTTTGGGTGAATTTTCTCCCCCGCGGATGTATGTACTTAGTGGTAAACATATAACTTAACACCTAAGTAATAAAATAAGTTATGTCCTGGCTAACTCATTGTCACATTACTATCCGTAGGTACCATTGCATCGCTGGGAGTTATTTCAATGAGTTTATGTAACTCCTAACTCCAGTTGGAGAATACTCCTTCTAAAATAGGTATTCTTCTGCCAATTAATTTCGAAATTAAAATCTAAATAATCGGTTTACGGCTCCAATAAAGTAACTTGAAAATATATAATTTTCATTCGAAATAAAACCTTTGGAAAATAATCTCCAGAGCAGTCTGGAGAGAGCTTAACGTTACGTTTACGCTAGGAAAGGCTAAAAAAGTTGGAGATAAAAGACCATATTTTATGATATTATTATTATTATAAACCGTAACTCAACTAAGTGGCACCATCTGAATCGAGTTAGCAGGAGCAATTCGATACAGATTGAGCACATGACTGATGACGGTGACGTAACGACTAAATGATGCGCGCGCGACCCTTTGACGCAATTTTTTTAGCGCTAGGGTGAAATGACGGACTCCATTAATCAGTAAGGCTGCACGTATTCAAGAGCGTAGCGATGACGTTGAAGAATCTCGTTGTTAAACATTGTAAAAAAAGAAAACAGATTGAAAAAGGTAAGCTAAAATTGTACTTCTATATTCTAGACTTCTAAAAGAAAACATCTAAAAAAATAACATACTTACAATGCGATTAAATTAACAATAGAATATCTGCGGCATCTTCAGAGCGCTTGCGGTACAAAACGACGTATTTTAACCAAGGTTAAGGGTCTCTTTCACAATGTAAAAGTAAGTTCTGAGCAGCTTACTTGACAGATGATTTGACATATTTTTCACATCACAACTGTCAAATCATATGTCAAGTAAGCTACTCAGAACTTACTTTTACATTGTGAAACAGGCCCTTACTCTGTAACATTTTCTCTTGCCATACATTCTCGAGTGAAATTGCAGGGGATCACTGGCTATTGTCAATTTAATAGCATTGTATGAATATAGCTTTTATAGAATCTAGAAGACTGGCTAAGCTGCCAGTCTATAGTTTAGATAATTAGGAACCAATGATGATAATGTGAGTATAAAACGATTGTTAGTGCTTAGCAGTCTACTTGGAGATTCTAAGTTAGATCTTAGAAATCATTGGAATGTTACGAGAAAATCTTTTAAAAAAAAACTTAAACCTGTAACGCATTTTTTGTTTAAATTCTTACGTAGCTTGATAAATTCCCTTCATACCAGCCTACTTGTTGCTGTTCCGCGTATTGAGTTTTCCATACAAAGATTTTTCCGCTCCCAATTCCGCTCTCGCTATGTACGCAACTTAAGGTTTTCCATACGAAGACAATTAGGCAAAAAAATGTATTCTAAGCTGGAAACATTAGGAGCGGGTGTGGCAAGATGAATGATGTTCTCATCCCATAGTACAATAGAAAGGTGAAATTGATGTTTGTCATATGAAATATGATTTCGGAGAGAATTGGTATATTGGAATATTCATAAGAGCCTGAAAGCATTTGTGTGTAGGCAAGTATATTTGATTCTTAATGTATTTTGCTTTGCCGCACCCTCTAGGAGCGGGGAAATCTTTTGATTAGTAACTAATGAGTTATTTGGTTTTGTTTGTGTTGAAATTGCGAAATGTGAAAATAAGAGGCTTTTGTGACAGTTTAAAAACTAATCTATAATCTATTTTTTCTTTTTTTTACATATTTCCCTATGGATTCAAAAATTTTCGACACGGTTTGAATACTAAAAAAAATATTTAGATTTAGAAACGATAACATTTTCTCTTGTATATAAGTCGGTCTGCTTTGCGAGTAGAATATTTTTAATACCAAACATATTAAAAAATATGGTTCAACCAATCCATCAAAAAATATCTTAAATGTTGTTCATTTCTTGTTCTCCTGTTCAACGTTCTCAAACTTTCTGATTAATAAACAAGATGTCGTCTCTGGAAGTTATGTCAGAGTAAACTACACATCCAAAACATCTTTGGAAAAGGTACAATTTTCTCTTATACAGCTTATTTGCAGGCAGGTGCTACAGAATTTGCATATGCGCAAGAGAAGCTCCTTAATATATCCGTAATGTGTTTAAAACGAGCCACGATCCGCACTGATTGCCAGACTCCCTCGGGATATAGGGGAATAAGGGATATACACTTATAGTCACAATTGTTTATTAACAAATAAACTAGAGCCGGGCGAATTGCTTAAACCTCTATATTCAAATTAGATGTCACAAACAAATTTTATGTTAACTTGTGACTAGCAAAATTAAATTAAAATTACGAATGTTTTAAAAAACTGAATCAATCTAGAGTCTGTATAAAGTTTACTTTTTTTTTAGAAAAACACTGTGTTCAGGAAAAACACTGGTGAATATGCATGTTGTGGTGACGGCGCGGTGGCGGACTTAACGCATCTCGTATACACAGCGCATAGGTGCGACGGCGGTACGGTGTCGGCGCGGGGGCATCATCGTGTACACGAGCCCTAAAATAATATCAAAGATGTAAAATGTCTTCGGGTAACGCTAATTGGAAATACATGACAATTTGCATTTTACTTTGTCTACCGAACTCTCAAGAGGCAGCGGTGTCTGGAATAGAATGCCTTTGTCAATTTATAACAGCACTATAACTTGTATCCCTAAATCCTTCAGGTGAAGAGGAATTTCTAAGAGCATCGCGCTGTCCTTAGATATTCAGATAATAGCTAACGAAAGTACGTGCACTTTGAAATGAGAAAAGTGCAATAAAGCTAAATTCTTAGTAAAATTAATTCGAAAAGCGAAATGCCATCCATAGATAATTACTCTATCAAGTACTTTTACGCGCGTTTTTTTCTCGATAGCTGTTCGTTCTACGGGTAATGGTGTCCAGCCCAGCATATTAGTAGTACTCGCTGTTTGATTGTTACGTGTTTACGCTTAAACCGCTACTAATTTCCCGCCATTCCCCACAAGAAACGAAATACCTCGTGGAAAAAAGCATTTGGCAATAACTAGTAATAAACCCGTGATGTCAGTAGTATCATTGAATAGTACCATTAATGGCACCTACTACTGACACTAGTTTAAACAAATAAGATATATAATACTAAATAATATACTAGAAAAAATAGGACTCGCACCAGATCATGTTCTCGGACGGGAATCGAACCCGCGACCTTTGGATAACCGGTCCAATGCTCTGACCGCTGAGCTACCGAGTCACTAGTGGGAACGTCGAATTTCTTCTAGTATATCAACTCTTACGCTGCAAGCCAGCGCCATCTCACCAATGTAGAAGGAATTAACCTCAACATTCAACTGAATATCTTTCCAGATATTTTTAAACAGTTGATTAAGATGAGAAAGCTTTTTAACTATTTGAAATTTTGAGATTTAAGCATTCACAATGCTATTTTTATATAATACTAAATAATATACTAGAAAAAATAGGACTCGCACCAGATCATGTTCTCGGACGGGAATCGAACCCGCGACCTTTGGATAACCGGTCCAATGCTCTGACCGCTGAGCTACCGAGTCACTAGTGGGAACGTCGAATTTCTTCTAGTATATCAACTCTTACGCTGCAAGCCAGCGCCATCTCACCAATGTAGAAGGAATTAACCTCAACATTCAACTGAATATCTTTCCAGATATTTTTAAACAGTTGATTAAGATGAGAAAGCTTTTTAACTATTTGAAATTTTGAGATTTAAGCATTCACAATGCTATTTTTATATAATACTAAATAATATACTAGAAAAAATAGGACTCGCACCAGATCATGTTCTCGGACGGGAATCGAACCCGCGACCTTTGGATAACCGGTCCAATGCTCTGACCGCTGAGCTACCGAGTCACTAGTGCAGCGTAAGAGTTGATATACTAGAAGAAATTCGACGTTCCCACTAGTGACTCGGTAGCTCAGCGGTCAGAGCATTGGACCGGTTATCCAAAGGTCGCGGGTTCGATTCCCGTCCGAGAACATGATCTGGTGCGAGTCCTATTTTTTCTAGTATATTATTTAGTATTATATAAAAATAGCATTGTGAATGCTTAAATCTCAAAATTTCAAATAGTTAAAAAGCTTTCTCATCTTAATCAACTGTTTAAAAATATCTGGAAAGATATTCAGTTGAATGTTGAGGTTAATTCCTTCTACATTGGTGAGATGGCGCTGGCTTGCAGCGTAAGAGTTGATATACTAGAAGAAATTCGACGTTCCCACTAGTGACTCGGTAGCTCAGCGGTCAGAGCATTGGACCGGTTATCCAAAGGTCGCGGGTTCGATTCCCGTCCGAGAACATGATCTGGTGCGAGTCCTATTTTTTCTAGTATATTATTTAGTATTATATAAAAATAGCATTGTGAATGCTTAAATCTCAAAATTTCAAATAGTTAAAAAGCTTTCTCATCTTAATCAACTGTTTAAAAATATCTGGAAAGATATTCAGTTGAATGTTGAGGTTAATTCCTTCTACATTGGTGAGATGGCGCTGGCTTGCAGCGTAAGAGTTGATATACTAGAAGAAATTCGACGTTCCCACTAGTGACTCGGTAGCTCAGCGGTCAGAGCATTGGACCGGTTATCCAAAGGTCGCGGGTTCGATTCCCGTCCGAGAACATGATCTGGTGCGAGTCCTATTTTTTCTATTTTTTCTAGTATATTATTTAGTATTATATAAAAATAGCATTGTGAATGCTTAAATCTCAAAATTTCAAATAAATAAGATATAGAAATAAGTATACTTGAGAGTATGAGGAGTTACACTAAAATATATCTACTTAGTTATTAGCAGTCTTATAGTTGAGCAGAATTTCTCTCTTAAACTGAGTTCGAGGGAAAAAAGATTAAAGATACTTAAACAGTTTCAAGAAAATCGGTGATTTAAAAATAATAGAGCAAAGAAAATCTTTATAAAATTTTAGAAATCTAAATAATTACCGACATCTGTTTTGTGCCGCAAGAGTTTTTGAGTTCTTGATTTTGTTTTGTCGTCATTATATTGATGAACTGCAAATAATTTATTGTTTGATTTACATAGAGAAGGCTCAAAGTGAGAACTTAAACTAGAAAATCTAAAGGACAAAATTAAATGCACGTTCTTAAACCTACACCATTATATTATCTTTAGTTTATTGCGTTGGCAAAAAGAATCGCGAAAAATCCAAATAAAACACAGTTACGACAATACCTGTTCAAGTTGAACAAGACGCCTGTGTATTGTCAACATTTGCAGTATAATTTAATTTTCACTAACGTGCATTCTCAAGATGATTACACTAATTGAATGTAGTACATTGCCTTCTAGAGCGCGAGACGTGTCGGGACAGCCTACACTGTCGCAAGGAGACAACCAGCATTATAAATAAAACATTTGATTCTAGCGTCTACGCTCTTAGGTAGCACTTTAATTTTAGATTTCTTTTTCAGAAAATGCAGGCGTTTCAGTTCAGGCTATTGCTTAGTTCACACAGGTTCGACAACTGATTTAATTACTCCTACATATTGCAAAGTGGTATCATCACTAGATTTGTATTTTTCGTTAACGTGAAAAAATATAAGAATTCAAATCGCACCAATACCTAAGCCAAAGTCACGATTGAAAATTTGACAACTATTGGAAACGATGTTTTTTATTATTAAATATTTCAAAATACGCTAGACATCAGAGGAAAGTAATTAAACTGCTGACAAAGGAATCCAAACAAGATTTCATAAGTTGTGAAAAATGCAAAGAACCACGACAGACGCTTTGTGCTAATTGAAATATAGTCGACGAATTAAAATGAGTGCTAGACAGAGTTAGTCACTAAAGAATTGCTGAGCATCTCTTGTTCAATAACTTTTTATTTTGAACTTAAAGTAATTAACTGAATATAGAGTTTAATTTCATAATTTGGTTAGAGAGAAGAAAAAATAAAATAATGTACTTACGTTTATGTAAGCTCAGGGACGGAAACCGTTATCTAAATTTTACCAGTAAATTACCAAAACATTTCGATGACGTTACGTTACTTACGAAATACCGCTATTTGATAACGTTATTTTTATAACGATTTCTAATTTTACGATCCTTGTGGTATTTACCTAATTAAATCATACTAAGACGTTTCAGTTTTCCATTTTGTAGCAGTAATAATATTTATTCATCCTCGATAGGTATAAAAATATCTAAAGTATAAATCCAAATAAGTTAGTTTTCTATTGTTTGAATAGTATAAGTAGGTAAGTACTATCTTATTTTGAGAGTAAAATACTTTTTTCCGTTGTGGAGAGCTTGTCGCATAATACACATTCCAAAAACAAAAGGTAGTGCGTTATAAATAACAAATGAAAATGATATTTTGTAAGCAACAAAACGATACATTATCCCAAAAATGCGAAGAATTTAGTGAGCGATTTTGGGTCCGACCCCACGACACTCCCGTACTATTTTAGCTATTTCCCCATCTATACCGGAAAAATGAAATAAGTAAGTAATTCTAAATAAACTATGAATTGTTATAGTTTATATGGAAAATGCGAAGATTCTGGAACTGTCCAGAACACGTTTTTGTTGTAGCGAGCCCTAACTGAGCATTTTAGAATTTAGTTACTCAAAAGTAAGGATAATAAGCAAAAGGAGTTTCCAAAGATAGTACAAAATATTAGAAGTATAAACAGTTTATTGATTAACAATTTTGTGTTTTTTTTCATAATTCCCTTAACATACCTAGTCGTCTTTTCCGGGCACTTGAATAGTTTTAGAAAATATTCTGCAAATTATTCATCACGCAATGATTAAGTTCTATTAGAAATTATCTTTTTTCCAATTTAAAAAGCCATAGAGCATAGAGTTACACAAACCAATCGTTTCTAAAAATAAAATCCCCTCCACTTTAGTCCGAAAATATTTTTTCACCTAATTTAGTCCAAAACAACCAACGCATTGCACAATCCCGTCCCAATAACAAAAATAGATGTTTATACAAAATTGACAATCGCACGGCATTTCCACGTACCTACGTATTGGTAATTTTAGTTGCATTGCAACACAGATTGGAACAATAAATTGCACACACACAACACATGCCGGCCGCACCCTCGCGTCGCCGCCCGTTACGATCAAATTAAGACAGCTTGAGCTCCAATATGCAAATGTACCATCCCTGCATGTGTATACAAGCCTAAACAAATATTGCTTATAATAGGAACACAGATGTTCACACCGAAACAAAGGTAACAGCTAACAGCTAAATGAACTTCTTTGTGGAAATTAAATTTATTTTTAGTAAGCTAAGTCGGTAGCGAATAACTTAATTTATTGATGTTAGCAGCAATTTATCGAGTAATCCACTCGAAAAATTTATCTCTAGCTTTCCAGATTCATCGGTTTTGTCTTCAAAAATGCGAAGCATTCATCAATGAAAATTTCCGCGCTCAAGGATTTATTCAAAATTCAACGAAAGCAATAGTTGAAGCACCTGGAGAAATTCGGGTAAAGCTTACGCTTTTGCGAATTTAATGAAACGTACATAATCCCTCTGTAGAACTATTGTAACGCAGCCCTTTGAACTGCGTAACTCTGAATAAAAGCGAGTCTGCATTTCCGCAATGTATTTGTTTCTCGTTTGTTCAAACAAGCTGAGGCATTCGCGAGTTCCTTTCCATTCGCTATAAATATCAGACGGGCGCATTCTTCCGATTCCCAGCTCGGGGGAACATCTCAACACTCGACGATATTTTGCGAAAAATCGAGCACCGACACTCTAAACAAACGATAACGACCGCGATAATGCGCCGAGCGCATGATCGAGAGTTAAAAAGTTTTTAATAAAAATCAACTCGTGAGACATTTGCCCCGCCCGGAGCGTTTCCCTGCAATTTTCCAATACAGCTATCGGAGGTCTGGTATATTCAAGAGGTAGTCATCTTACAAGTTGAATTGATACTTCAGACACGCCATGAAGCGCTATTCTCTTGAAAGCTTTTATATTACATTATCTAAGACCTTTCAACACGTGCTGAAAACGTCTGTCGTAGCGATCTATCGATTTCGATTCTCGACTCTCTTGGGTAAAGAACGAGTGCTTGGAGTATGCTACGATTGCTGTTAAGAGCGTTGACGGCAACGGCATTTCATCCTTATTTTTCGAAATGAATGTTGAGTGTAGTGTCGACCAATCATTGATTTACCCTTTATCTACCCTTTTTAACATATTGGTGGTCAGTACAGGTACCTAAATTACAGCTCTAACTTACAAGCAACTTGAACAGGTGCTTAGATAATTTAGATATGTATCAGATGACGATGTGCCGAAGTGCCCATGCCGTTTGTTTCAGCGATCGTAAGATAGCAGTTAACACTCACCCCGATGGACCAACGAGATTAATAGCTCAGTTTGTAGAAATTACGCGCCTAACAATCGTGACAAAATATATTGGTTGCACTCAGTAGAAACGAGATCGCCTGATAATGACTCATCAACATCTTCTATATTGTTGAGATCTTAGTAATACGTATGCTTTTACAGATTCTGTAGGTACTCATTTTCAAAACAAACGAATTACTATTACCTGAAAATATTTAATGTCACCGAAAGCTAGTTTCACAAACGAGATTAGAGAAAATTAGTTTTAGCATCTAAGGAAATTGCAATCTCAAGAGAAGTCTGATCTTAAAGTAGCAGCTAAAGCCTTATAATAATTCGGCGGTAGGTACCAGGAGAACATAACGCGGCGGGCGGTACCTATGAGCTTTCTTGCAAATTGCTTAGGGCTCAGGCGCGTTCCGCTTAGCGATCTCGCGCGTGATATAAATCCACATTATGCGAGTAACAACGTTTTGGTTCGCTGCCAGCAGACGGCGGGTATATGCATAACTACCACTTAATTCCGCTTAAACATACAAACATTTGTTTACATCTAGAGTCATTGTTTCGACTTTTGTTTTGGCGCGCGACATAGCGATACTCAATAGTTTTAAGCATATGATGTCAATGATTTAAATTATGTCTTTTATATTAATTGTTATCTACAAGAAACAAATACTTACCTATTTTAATCGTCATGAATTACTCTCACGTCAGAAAAGCCCATAGTGTCCACTACAGAACCTAAGCGTCTCCCGTCTACCACATCAATTATTCCCAGGAGTCCTCTCTAACACTGTCACCCGGGGTGACATCTGGGAAATTTTCGTCCCAGTCATCACGGGGGTGACGACTGGGACGAGAATTTCCCAGATGTTCCCTTCGAATTCGTAGCAAATTTCAAATTACAAGCATGGAGTATATTTATTTAGGTCTGATTGCACCATCTCATGTTCGGTACCTAGTTCAAATAAAATAGCTACCGTGATAGCACTAATTTTTGTCGCCATCAGATATATTGTAGCAGACAAGGTCACCAAATACTTCTGAACAGTTTAAAATGTCAATAAGTTCCATACACTAAGTATAAGTTACCAGTAATATCTGATAAATCTACTTCATTATATCTGAGCAGATGCATGATATTGACATAATTCAGAAGTATTTGGTCGCCTTGTCTGCTACCACATAAATCTGACGGCGACTGTACATACCACATATATTTTTACTACCAAAAGTATTATATGTACCAGTTGCCTGTACTGAAGTACCTTAAGATAAGTTAATCACCAATAATGACTCGATAAAATCAAGGCTGATCTTGTTTCATTGTTTTAGTTTACCAACCGTGCAATGTGTAATTTTGATAAGTACATAACAACCAATTACGTACAGTCACATCTAAAAATATGTAACCAGTTTAGAACTTTGTCATTGGTCATTGATTTCTGTTCAAAAAAGTAATATATTTTAGAGTGACAAAGTTATAAACTGTATATACATATTTATAGACGGACTGTACGTAATTAATGCATTTTTTTTATAAAACTTTCGATAGGTAAATATGTGCAACATCATACTTGGAATTAACGTGCCTTCCGAAGCACGGTGGAACTTGAAATAATAAATTTTTGGTCACCCATCCCATGACCGACTCTTGCGGATGTTTTTTAACCTCCGCAATCGCAGGGCCAGGCGCTAAACCACAGCGCCGCTGAGCTCCTCCTGAGAAAAATACTTAGGGACTTAGGCGATTCTTAAGTTTAGTGCAAACGGGTGTTTTGCACTATGCACAAAGTTGCAAATGTTGCAATACATAAATGCCTTTTGACCAATGTAAAAGTTGCTTAACTTTCTCAAATTATTGATGATTAAATAAAGGTCAACGTGGTTTTCTTTTCTGTAAGAATTTCGGGAATGATAGTACCTAGCATACGTTTGTCTCCGTGGTCGACATAGATTAGACCTATTATTACAAAAAAAGGGTTCAACGGTTTAGCCCTGAAAGTTAAAAAATAATAAAAAATAGACAGACAGAGTAACTTAAACATTCATTATTTAATATGGATAATGCTACCTACTAAGTAGTAGTAGATTATGTCACGTTCATACTAAAATATGCGAACGTAATCTGATGAGATCAACGCTCGATTTGCATTAAAAAGCTCCCGGGCTTCTTTAATAAAATTAACAATTCTTCCATCCGACAAGGTTTAGGCCAATTGAAATTCAAATTCGAAGCCTCTGGCATATCTAATATAATTAGGAAGCTGAGGTAATTGAGTAGACACCCACCCTGTTGTTAAAACTGGCGTCTTTTTTTTAAAGAAATTGTTTTCAGATTTCAGATTTTTAGTCACATTATTCGTAGTAAATGAAGCATTCGTTGAGAAACATACTTACTTAAATATGAATTGGATTAGGGGAAGTACGTACAAAATGACATTCCTACATGGGTAAAATGACACACTGCTGTTTTTAGGGTTCTGAACCTCAAAAGGAAAAAACGGCATCCTTATAGGATAACTATTTGTTGTCCGTCTGTCTGTCAAGTCCCTTTACCTCGAGAATGCGTGAAGGTATCGAGTTGAAATTAAAAACCATACACTCAGGTCTACTGTCCCTTGAAGCTGTGAAAAAAAACATACTTCTATTATTAACGTAAAAAAGATGCGGCCGTTTATGCCGCAAAAATCTACCTCAAATAGGTTGTACCCAAAATACATTACCGTTCGACTGTACACTTACGAAACGTCAAGAGTTCAATCCCAACCCCTTTATACCAACTAATAACATCAGCTAAACACTATGGATCTGATTTGCGTAAAATGGCTTTGTCAACGTTTGCTTAAGATTTAATACATCCTCATGTCAAGACTATGGCAACACTATTACACAGCTAAATTATAATCTGTTTGTCTTAATTAATGGTAAAGTTGAGTCGACTGAATGTTTGACATGTGAGCATACAATGTTTGACAGAACGATTTATTTCCGATTACCAACCTATAACACAATGCGATTAAATTATCTAATTATGTAAGTACTTACAACAAAAGTGGCTAACTTCAGAGCGCTTGCGGTACAAAATGACGTATTTAAATCTGTAAAAATTACTTTTTGCCATTCTCGAGTGAAGTTACCGTTTCCGTTGTAAAATGCGATTGAATTGACGATAAAAAGTGATCCGCTGCAACTTCACTGGAGAATGTAAGGCAAAGAGGAAATTTTACAGATTAAAATACGTCGTTCTATACCGCATGCGTTCTGAAATTGGTTACTTCTGTTGTACATTGTTACATTAATCGCATTGTACATAGTTAAATTAATCGCATTGTATACTGGGACTTAAGGGTGCCTAAAATAATTTTAAAAAAAATACCCCCACAGTAAGTACCTACATACGTGCGATGTTCCATAACAGACGGTCGGAGGTTACACAGAGGTAATTTCGTGCACCCTATCAATGCATATTGATTTTAAGTAAATCTGCAATTACTTCAGACGATCGTAACTTAAGCACCTACGTCTCGTAGCGTATGTAAATTAGAGCAGACGTTAGCCGCAAACATTGGGTGAATTAATGTCTCCTTACTTATGTCCCCGGGGGGAAGTTCAAGGAGGTAGACTGGTTTCAGATTGGCTGTTCGTACCTAAGTGTATTTAATACCTTTAGTAGTTTAGGACTTGGGTACTTGGGGATCTCGAGCACTACCGTTGCAGAGACATGATATTTTGGCAGCTTATAGCAGTTTGGCCTCGAAAACCATCCGTGCCATTGTGGCCATGAGCTCTTTCTGCACAGAGTAGACAATAGTACTACTATTATTGTCTATTCTGTGCAGAAAGAGTATATCATACACCTTTGATAGAGTTTAAGACTCATTCTTCTACTCAAAAATGGAAACGAAATTTAACTGATATAAAACCGCTGCTGCAGTAATGCTTGTATTGTAGTAGAAGTTAGTGTAACTAGCCGCTGAACTACAATAACGTGAACACAGGAATAGTTTATTCTAATAGGTACCAAATAGTTTTTTATTGCGAGATCAGCCATTTTTTTATATCCTTACTGCTGGGGACACGGGCCTTCCTTATGGGTGGATAAGGAGGACGGGCCATAACCCACCACGCAGGCCCAATGCGGGTTGGTGGGTGTTAACTGCAATTTTTTTTTTTTTAAATAAATTCAGCCGGGACTCGAGATAATTTTTTGATCACCCATCCCATTCCATAACCGACCCTTGCGAAAGTTGCTTAACCTCCGCAATCGCAGGGCCAGGCGCTGCGCTACCGAGCTCCTCGCTTTTTAACCGACTTCAAAAAAAGGAGGAGGTTCTATGTTCGTCTGTTTATTTGTTTTTTTTTTTTTTTTTTTTTTTTTTTTTTATGTATGTCCACCGATTACTCGAGAACGGCTGAACCGATTGACATGATTCAAACGCCACTTTATTAGGTTTGTTCCCCAGGTGGTCCCATTTTTTTAAATTTTAAATCGGTTCTGTGGTTTTCGAGTAATCCTGAAAATACTGTAATTTTTTAGGTAACTTTTGCACGAGTTTCAACGGATCTTCATACATAACTTCTTTGTTTATAAACCGATTGAGATAATTCTTGTTTTGTTAGAAAGGGGATACTTTAAGGGTGTTTTCATTAAAATTTCCTACACATTGGACCTTGGACTTCGAAGATACACAAGAGAACTCTTCAAAATCAAATATGATAGTGTATTAGTGATTACTCTACGGTATTGGAAGGTTTCGCATCAGCCATTTTTATTGTCACTACTGGGGCTGGGATACAAGCCTTACTTATGGGCTGATGAATAGGATGGACCATAACCCACCGCGCGGGCCCAATGCGGATTGGTGGGTGTTAATGTGCAAATGTAGCTGGAACTAACGGCTTAACGTGTCTTCTGAAGCACGGAGGAGCTCGAGATAATACACTTTGGTCACCTACCCCATGTCTGACCCTTGCTTATTAACAGTGCGAAAAGTGGATATTGAGTTACTAGGCGTATTATACCATTCAAATGTGTGAAATATGAATAAAATATATTTATATCATCGCTAACATTTACTTATACATACCTACCACAAAAAAGTTAAAAATAAAAAAACTTTTAAAAATTAAAAAGATAAACCTCCTTCAAAAAAACCTTAAAAAAAATGCTGTAAAAAAACAGCTTCAAAATACAGCAGCTCTAAAAAGCAAGAAATAATATTTAAATCTGCATAATTACTATTCAAGTACCTACGCATATCTGATATTAAAAAAACGTCTTATGAAGTCGGGTGGGGCTTTAAGAATTAAAAAATCAAATTGAGAAAGAGAAACCACGATAATGATTAAAAAAGAAAAATATCTTTAGCCCCACCCGACTTCAAAAGACGTTTTTTTAATATCAGATATGCGTAGGTACTTGAATAGTAATTATGCAGATTTAAATATTATTTCTTGCTTTTTAGAGCTGCTGTATTTTGAAGCTGTTTTTTTACAGCATTTTTTTTTTATTTATTGCTTCACTAGTGACCGCCCACGACTTCGTCTGCGTGAAAAGTTTTTGCTATCCCTCGGGAACAACTATTTTTTTCGGAATGAAAGGTACCCTATGTCCTTTTTTGTACCCCTGACGTGTATGCAAAATTTCATGATGATCGGTTCAGTAGTTAAGACGTGAAGGCGTAACGAACGGACTTTCGCATTTATAATATTAGTAAGGATTAGTAAGGATAGTTTTATACATTCAATAGTTTCAAGTTTATTAATTTGAAATATTGACTAGGTAAGTACCTTATTTATACTGGTGTTTCAAAATAGGTAAGTATAAACAACTTAAAAAAAACAAAGCCATTAGTTGTATTAGGCATTTATTAGCTACTTTTCTAACATTTGCTGTTTACACAATTTATATAACAGTCATCATTTTGTATCTATGGGCAAATTATTGAAATATTATTTATCTTTTGTGTTGTTCTTAACACTATGCGCAAGTAAACAAATAAATACTTACAAATGTATAAAAATGTTATTGACGCGGGTTCTTAGGTTTTTGTTATCGTAAGTGTAACAAAACCATTTTACTCGTATCAATATGAATTTGATTGACATTTATGAGAGTTGTATTTTAAATATTTTAAACCTGAGAACCGTTTAAGGATAGGATCTTTTTAAATATCCTTAAATTATTGTTGTGAAAATATAAGAAAGAAACATTTCGCACAATAAAAACGAATCTTACATAATATTTACAAATATTTATTGTCGATTATAATGCAAAAAGGGCAATTGTTTTTCTGAATCAAAGATACTCACTAAAGGCTGGTCTTAGTCAAGTAATTAACAAAGGACAAATCTTACTTTTCACTTGACCTGAGGCCCAATTTTTTTTAAAGTATGGTACAAGAATGAAACTTGCTTCCAAGTAAGTATCTATATTATCATTAACTTCTACCATACTTTAAAAAAATTAAGACAATAATAAGTTGCATTGTCTTTTTTACTTAATTTTAAGTAAGAGTTTACATGTTGCAATGCTTAAATATTAGTTAAGTTTTTTAGTTCGCTAACGATGGACGGCCAATAACGTGTTTAAGTCTTGAATAATTGTTTTAAGTGAGATTTATGTAAGTTATGGATTGGACGACGCCGAGGTAAAGGATGAAATAGCCAGGAAGCGAGAATACCTAAAAGACTATAAGTAATGCAACATATCAAACCATTTTATACTGGGCTTATAAATATCGTCTGTGCCAGCGCCGGATTTTGGAGAATCTTTAATTTGCTTTAACTATGTGTGTAGTACCAAAGTCTTAATTGGTTTATAATACTGTGGTAGTACTAAGGGCTTCTAAGCAAGTCGCGGTCGGATAAGATTTGATTACAGACGGACAAACGAACAAGGTGAAACTAAATAATAGCAAGTAATATAGACAAAATCCTGTTCTGCTTGTTTACTTGCACACTAAAATTTTACTTGCAACTTAAGTCACTTAAAATTATGTTAATTACTTGACTACTTAATTCGTGTAAACCAGCCAACACAAGTTTGAATATTCTCTTTGTAATGTTAGTCTTAAACAAATAGCCCTTAATACATTTCACAACGTTTAGGAAGCACAATGAAATGAACGATATTATAAAAACGCTTTTATTGCTAGTTTGAAATTAAATTAAATAAAACGCACAAACCTGAGATTTCTTCCCTTTTGTTTGTAAAAATGAAGTTACAATTATTTGATAGAACACAATTATTCTACAGATTGCTATAATGTAGTGTAGATAATTAATTGCGCGAAAATTAATTTAGTGTATAACTAGAAGCAAAACATATATACAGGCTTGTACTTATATGAAATTTGAGTATTGTATTACGTACTTTATCATAGCGCAGTTTATCAATAATTTATAAAGGATAAAATACAAAAATATACTATACTCAGATTATATTTTTCATTACATAGAGTTTGTTACTGTTCCTATTAATGAAACGCACGGCCTTTGGTGTCAAACTAATGGCGCTTTCACACAATCTCCGACAATAGTGTGTGACGTCCGTGCCCGTGTACGCGTCCGCTACCACGTGCGTTTGATGTGAATGATGCCTTACGTTTAGCAACTTTAGTAAAAGTATTATAATGAAAGGAAAACAAATAATTTAATGTTATTATTAATAATAAATATTTCGACAGTCATAATAGGAGAGCTGCCTTTAAGAGTGAGTACAAAGTCGAATCCACGTTTTTTGATTATAAATACAATTTAATAGTACTAAGTAGTTTTTACTTTTCAAACGCATACGCAACAGCATTAACAAACTTTTTGATACTGAGACTATAACACACTATGAATACATGATAAAATTTTAGAATCAGTGACCAATTTTCATATACAAGGTGTTACAAAAGTACCCCTAATGCCGAATATGGTAGATAGGGACCATCAAACTGAACAACTTTTACAATGGGACCAACTTTGAAATCGCGAAAAAAATATCTGCTGTTTCATACATTTTGATATTTTCGTAATTAATTTTTGTATGAAACAGCTGATATTTTTTTCGCGATTTCTAAGTTGGTCCCATTGTAAAAGTTGTTCAGTTTGATGGTCCCTATATATACTATATTCGGCATTAGGGGTATTTTTGTAACACGTTGTATACTTAACAGGTATATTGTATAATAACATTGTATATAAATCTCGTATTTCCTTATTAATACAACTTTAAATATATATTTTTTGTCTGTTGAGTAAATATATTTAATGATTATGATTTATCTGAAAAAATATTTTGGTTGAATTATAAACGTTGGTGTTTATTTAAAAGGTGGTTATATGGCACATTGACATAAACTATAATATACATATAATTATATCACAAAATATCAGAGACGCAATTAATCGGTTTTTCATTTCGCCTAAACAATCGACGCTACACTCTACTTTACCCTATACTATGAACTATACGTATGAAGTATTACTACTGTGCATAATTATATTTATAAAGATATTTTTGATATTAAAATAACTTGAATGTGATTATAGTTGCAAATAAACCGGTTTTAAACCAGAATATGGTTTAAAACCACGACCACGTTTTGAGTACATAAATGAAATAGTGCTTTAAAAATAAACATAAAGACGTTAATTGATATAAATTGACCTGTACTTTATTTTTAAAGTATTATTAGGTATAATTTCATTAATGTACTTAAAACGTGGTCGTGGTTTTAAACCATATTCTGATTTAAAACCGGTTTATTTTCAACTATAAATGTGATACAAAATAATTTTTTTATTAATGTCGAAACTGTTCCTTTTTCACTTATGTATAAAGATGCGTATAGTAGTTGAGATAGATACAAAGCTGTTACAAAGTTGTTGCTTGCACAAAAATGTTTTGTGCGTTTGTTTCATTTTACACTTCGTGTCACACTAGTTACTCCTTTTACACACTATAATTATTTTGTATAATAATGAATACACTTCGTAATTAGTTGTAATTCAAGCATAAATATTATCCATCAATATGACATTTCGAACAATCCACGATAACATGTTAAAGCATTTTGAAAAGGCACTTCATATTTCAATCACAATATTAGCACCTGATACGCGTAACTAACAATATTAAATAAATTTCAGATATAAACGGACTATGCTTTCACTGAGAAAGTATATTATTTACATACGACTAGTAACAATATCGATATTTACAGAGACGGTGTATTTAAACCATGGCATATTTTATCAAAATAAAAACTATGTTAGCTTTGTATGAGATAAATAATGTTAACAACCTAGTTCAAACACGCCCTAAAACATTAATATAAATGTCATTATAATTTAATAACTCTTAACACTGACATTGAACCTACATCGCCAGAAAGCATAACTATCCTTATTTTTTCTTAAACTAGGTTGAGAAACCCTGACAGATAAGAAAGTTTTATTCATTTAGATGTCAAAATGTAGAGAGTTAAATTATAATGAACATTTTGGGTGACACACTCTAAGGCTCA
Source organism: Catoptria pinella (assembly GCA_963556745.1). NCBI lineage: Eukaryota > Metazoa > Arthropoda > Insecta > Lepidoptera > Crambidae > Catoptria > Catoptria pinella. The sequence goes on from OY750765.1 coordinate 9,893,435, forward strand.
AGCGATTATTTATATAGCGATTGTGAAAAGCAAACAACGATTACAAACGGATAACAATAGCACCAAACATTGCGATTCGTTTCGACAGTACAACCTTTAATTTTAGATACAGTGGGAAGAACAAAAGAAATAATAAGTTACCTGCGAAATTATATAGTCTGTTTATTCTTACTTGTCTTTTTTGGGAAACAATCTTCAACCAACTCTTTTGTGAAAAAAACAAATTTAAAATACAACAAATGGTTTTTCACAATTAGATTACAAAATAAATTACTAATTACTTAATGACAATTTGATTTTTGAAATAACGATTTAAATTTAAGACGTATGGCAACCGTCAAAAGCTGTTTATTCTTCTTCTTTTTTTGTTATAAATATGACAAGTAGGGATAAACAGACTATATTTGATAGGATGTTGTTACAGCTTGACCACAAAGAGTAGACAAACATTGAAGGCGCCACTTTCTATACAATCCCGTCAAAATCACAAATAGGCAACTGACTATATTTTGTACTGAAAAATATTTGTTTCACTCTCTGCCCAAGCTGTAAATTCATATGGCAGCACTGTTGAGTGTAGCCACTAGTTGCCAGTTTTGATGAGTTTGAAGCAGAAACTTAAAGCAGGTATTTATTTTGGAGTTAAATTTTTTATTCCAGTGTAGTAGTTTTTGCAACGCTAGTATGCAGATATAAATTTTGCTGCAATCTCTAAAAGCTATCATATCAATTGAGAATACGCACAAGTTCCGTGTTGCGCTTTAAAACTGTCGTCAAGTTGAGTTACTGTAATCAAAAGTATTACTATAACACACAAAACAAAACTGTATTGTCATTCTAATTATTAGTAAGTATTATTTGTATTTTTTATTTGTACGAAGTCTTTCCCGATATTGCCATAAAAATTGCTTTCAATTCAAAAACAGTACTGTGACATCACAAAACGCCGCCGCTACGTACTTTGTGGTGACATGTTACTTCACGACCAGATCTTAACACACTGGTTGTTTAAAGTCTTTATATCTAGGAAGATAAAGTTGACTTTCCTTTTCACGGCTTGAGCTCTTCACTGCAGAGTGCACCACCCGCGCAATAGTCAAGGGTTGTCAACTCCATTTTCAGGAAACAGTTCAGGGTCTTCATCTCCATTTAATTGTTGATCCCTTATAACTATAGTCGGGTTGTTTGAACAAGATGAATTGTTCGAGATTGTTCGTTGTGTCGTTTTGCATCGTTGACATTCGACTACTACTATAGAGTTGGTGTCCATGTCTGTTTCTGTGCTGCTTGTACGTCGGAGGTGGTTTATGGTGTTTAAACGGTGGTCTAGAACAGCGCGCCAAAGACGCAGTTCTACGCCACCCCTACGAGTGACAAATATTGCATTAATCTTTAATTTTATGCTTTGGTTTTTCAGTTTTTTTAAGTTACCTAGGTCTTTTTTCGGAACTGTACTTACAAAGTGATTAAGAAATTCAATGTCATCGATACGAAATCTCACAATTTCGTTTAAAAAATGCTTACATTTTATTATAATTAAATAGTAATTATAATAAAATCGTGGGTTGTATTATACTTTTTTTCTATCATACACTACTACTATTAACAAATAAAACTGAGCAAGCTATTTAAATTTAAGATAACATTCTTAATTGCCTGCCTCATTTTAAAAGCCTTTTGATATCAAAGTCAATATATTAATAATTATTAATTTCATTTATTTATTTGTCGCTGAGATTCTTCATCTATTTCGCGAAATACTAAAAAAAACTTAACCTACAAAATAAACTATTAATATAATTTTTAAATTTTGAGATTTTAGCATTTACAATGCTATTTTTATAAAATACCAAATAATATACTAGAAAAATACGACTCGCACCAGATCATTCCCGTCCGAGAACATGATCTGGTGCGAGTCGTATTCTTTCTAGTATTACTATTAATATAATTATTCAACAACTTACTTGAGGTTAAGCCTTGTGATATCTTCCCGTTGCGCGTGCCGCAGTAAGTCGTTCAAAGTGTAGTCGTTAGCAGCGAGTGCTTTCACCGCAGAGTCTGGGATTCCTTTGCGGGAAGCCCATTCGCGAATAGCATTGTGTTGTTCCTCGTCTATTTCTTCTACGATTTCTTTTGAGGTTGTAAGTGACACTTTGCTCTGACTGCAAATAAGTTTTCATTATAAAATTAAGTATTATTAAATAAATGAAAAATGGAATTATAATTTCGTTAACGAATAGCTATTAAAGCCCGCTTGAGAAATCATTATTTTTTTTAATGAACTCAAATACTCAACTTTGTGAAAAAAGAATATATGAGCTTTTGGACGACTTAATCAATTCAATTTAAGTTTTAAACAACGCATAATTGTGTTAGGTCAAATTTTATTTCTGGATCCTATTGACAGAATAATCAATGCTTCGATTTCAGAAAATATAATGTATGTAGTCTAGTGCTTATAAATAACTTTTGTGATTCTTACCTCGGACTTCTTTCAATAAGTTCTCGTATCAATTGTGTCTGCGTTCGCTGCTCCTCCAACAATTGACGCAGCAACGATTGATATTGATGATAGCTCTCTATGAGTTCCTGGTGCAGTCTGGTAAAAGAAAAAACAATGTTTTATCTTTCTTAATAACTTTCTTGGAATCATATTGAATGACATTATCCCTCCGTCGCCATATATGATATTCTCAAATCATCATAAGATATGTCGACCTCCGTGGTAGAGTGGTACGCACGCCGGTTTTCAAGGTGTCGCCATCTCTGAGGTCCCGGGTTCGATCCCCGGCTGGGTAAATTTAGAAAACGAACTTTTCTATATTGGCTCAGGTCTGGGTGTTTGTGTTACCACCATTGTCTCTGATTTCCATAACACAAGTACTTTAGCTACTTACTTTGGAATCGGAACAATGTATGTGAAGTTGTTAAATAAATAAATAAAAAAATGCCATGTATCATAATAGCAAGACATTATATTCGCTAATCATTATATATGACACTATCAACTTTTGCCAAGTAATGTACATAAACATGCGAGAAGATATAGAACATATTGCGACATTATTGTGTCAGAAAGGATGTACGGCACGACAGCGACTTAAATATGCGCACAGTTGCCCGGCGACACTCAACCTGTGGTGACAGCTGTCATAGATGCCGCCCGACGAAGTTTTCGGACTTGCAATAAGTAAGGCCGCCGACAAAAAGTCGGGTCGGCGACTTTGGTGTGTATTGCGCACAACATGTACTGCGCTAGTACGGCTGTCCCAAAACGTACTGTCAACAAAGTTATAGGCTGCACACCTTAAGGTTCATTTCTAGATTCAATGTCCTGATGGTCTTGCATTCACCCAAAATCCATAAAATTGAGATAACAAAAGCATCTTTTGTATAAAACAATGGAGGCAGATAAAAGCCGAACTTTCAAGTGACATCCTTGCAAGCGACTTTGTTTTAAAAATGTTAAGGTCATAACTTTGCTGACTGTACCTTTCTCAAAAAAACGTACCATTCGCAAAATGCACCTATCGCAAAACGTACTTTTTGCAAAAGGATTTTTTTTTCATTTAATACCCCTTTTATGCTTTTTCATTACCAGTAGAACAGTAGTAGCAGCCGACTATAAAAAAGTACCTTTTGTGAAAGGTTCATTTAGCGAAAGGTGTAGACTGATGTAATGTATATAATGTATTTAATAAAATAATTTATGTAAGAAATTTGATAATATTATTATTTCATGAAATCGTAGTTATACAAGTACATACATATAAAGCGTGCACCTATGTATTAAGTTAGTAATAAAGTAATCTCAACGCCTAACGGTCGTTTGACCGAGATACTCTCTCTTATTTGGCTATTTTAATTCTAAAAAGCTACTTTTTGATAAGATTTTGAACGACTCATTATGTAAGTTTTTATAAATATTTTTGTTAACAGAATTCTAAAATTTTAATGTGGATTAAGTTTACTGTATTCATTATTATTGTGTTGTAAGTACTTAATATTATTTTTTAGAAGTGCTGCCTATAAAGGCATATCGTTATTCTATGAATATCTATGCAATTTTTTTATAAAATGTAAAATGATTTTGTCGCTGGTGTATCTTAATCAATAAATAAATAAAATAAATAAATAGATACTGACTTGTGGTTCTCCTGGCGCAGCTGGTGCGGGTGGTCGCGCGCGGACGTGGCGGTGGACACGGCGGAGGGCGTGGCGGCCTCGCTCGCGCCCGCGCCCACGCTCGCGCCGCGCCTCGACTCCTGCCCGGCGAGGTTGGCTCCCAGTTCTAAACCAATTACATTATTAAGGAGACGCATCGATAAACTATTTTCGTATCGACTGTCTCACCCGAACTGTCGTAAATTACACTTAACTATCTTTCTCATGGCAAGCAGTTTTGCGACGCCATACCGTTTTTTTGCGTTTAAATAAAAATCTACACTAAATTTCAAAAAACCCAACTAGCATTTTAAAGTTTGTGTTTAGACTACTAGCATTTTAAAGTTTGTGTTTAGACTAATCTACTAAGAAAATTTAAAGGCTTAAATCGGTCAGGTTTGTCTGTAATGTATCTTTTTCTCTGTTATAAAAGTTAACGAATCGTGTTTCTGCAACTGACAAAATCAAATCAATAAAATAAATAATCAAGTTATTAAATATCACTTTCATATGTTTTGTAATTGATGAGAAAAATCGAAATCCCTGCCACCAAAATGTCCGATGCGTCCTCTTAGTATTTTATATACAACATGTTACAAAAATACCCCTAATGACGAATATGGTATATAGGGACCATCAAACTGATCAACTTTTACTATGGGACCAACTCAGAAATCTCGAAAAAAAATCAGCTGTTTCATACAAAAATTAAAATCGAAAATAGTGGTAATAGGGGTATTTTTGTAACATGTTGTATTTTTATTGTATAACAGCATGACCATGCGAAGCGGGAAATAACGTAAATATGCGCGACTTCCTATGGCGTGCTGCCGCGAATCGTGAATTAACTGCTGTGCGGCGAACGAGTCGAGCGGACAATGAAGAGAAACTCACAACTCATTCTAGATTATCATTTTTTTCCTATGTGGTTGTAATACACGTTATTTCGGGGTATCTTCACAATGCTTGTGTAAATGCAGGTATGTATAAAAAACAATAAACTACTGTCATGGATTCACGTATCTACTATGGGCAACAGCGACACTATACCAGTTAGTAACATAATTCGTTTGCAAGGTTTTAAAGCGTCCACTTCACTACTCGCGATTTTGATCGAAGTTAGGCGAAGACGCTGCCTCGGGCGACCTCCAATCACTGTCGGTTTTTTGGGCTCGAGTCGCATTAGAGGTGGTAAAGCGATGCTGTTGCCTATAGTACGCATTTTAACAATTGCCAGTCCGTTAGTTTTTGAGTAATTTTCAAAAATTTATCGGTAGTAATAATCTTGTATTGTAATAATATAGTTTATTTTCGCCCCTTTGTGGAAAGAACTGAAATAAATTTAATGGAGCTACTAGATACTAGATTTTATACGCAAATGACTCACCCGGAGACAACACAGTGATAGCCGCTTGCACAGCATTTCTAACCAAGTTGTCTAACGCGAACATCCAATGAGGTTTAATACTGTGCATTCTCAAAACCGCGTTCACAGCTTCTTGGAACATGTAGATGGCTGAATGGAGCTCATTTATTGCTTTAGCATCGAAGTCCAGTTCCTCTTTAAGACTGGTTATGGCTTGTTCTATGACGCTTTTGTTCTGATCCATTATGTAGTCTTTGAGCGCACAGCGAAGGGTTTCTAGGTGATTCTGCGAAAGAAAATATATTTTGAATCATCTAGGAAAAATCCCACATTAATTATAATAATTGGTAGAAATTAAAAAGTAAAGAGCAATGAATGTGATACATAAAAAAACCTATTGAGACGTTCTTTACCATAGTCAATAGCGTATTCCCAAAGTCCTGTTGAACGCTAAGCATCCACTTGGAACATATTTTCTCGCTATCCTGCTCCAACACGCGGGAAAGAGTGAGACGCCGCTGTGAGTCCTTCTTCAGTAGATAGAATCCATCGGTTTCCACGTCGATGGACGAACGAGGCACAGTCGCCATGTCTACCTGTAATATTATATCAATATTTTAGTCTATTACTTTTGGTATTTGTATGCTTATAGCAATAACCCTTCGCTATTTTAAAAGACAATGTATCCCAAATATGAGTTTATGTGATGGTATCGAAAACTATCGAATATGTATTCATATCGAGAAATCAGTCGATGCGAGTAAAAGAGGCAAATCGATAGTTCTTGATGACAAATAGTTTCCACATGGCGTTTTCGTTTCTTAGCTAATATCTTTGGCTGAGGGCTCATCAATTTTAAGGAACCTCACAACAAGGTTATAGACACAGACAGACACATAGGCACTGAAAGAGTACAGAAAGGTGTAAATAATTAGGTTTATTGAAATTATTGAAGGTACTTACCTCCGGAGACAGCAGACCTCCAGACGAGCTTCGCCTATTTAGAATAGTGTCGCTGTTATCCATTTCATCGGTTGACGGGGTATTTGGCATGGTACTGTGGAAAATAATATTGTCAATTGAAGAAGTTTTTATCAGAACATTAAAGAGAGTTCAATTAATCAGAGTAAACAATTGATTACAAATATGCAGCAAAATTTTAATCAAATTTAATGTTTTTTCAAACTTTAAAGGTTAGTTAGTTTTTATGCTCGAAGCTTTAGTAAAATGATTTGAGCGTTTACACGAAATATAAAAATCTGTAATTGAATTTGGAGCGAGACGCAGTCAGTGCAAATTTTGTGAAGGTGAAAAAGCCGTGTTTATTTTTATGTGATGAAAATAATAAATTATTTCATAGAATGCGATATTTTATGATTTCAAATGGACATCAAATGGGACAGAACATTCTTGATTGATATCAATATAACTGTAATGAAATTTATGTATAAAGTCCAGATAATTTTCGTGAAAATACTTAAGAAACTAGCCCTCTCATAAAAAAACAGAGCATATTTGTGTTTTCTTCACGTTAATGTCATTTGAATTGCAACGCAAAGAGACCGAAGATAGAGTAACTATTATAAGCAGATAATATAAGAAACAGTTATGATTCACTTTATTAAAAACTTTTTCATTAAATAGCATTTCATAGTACGTCGATGCCCAAGCAAAAGAGTATCTAAATCTTCCAAAATATAGTATTCTATGAACTCCAAAAAGATGTCATTAAAAAGTTCGCATTTACCTGCTATTAGAATAGTCCGGCGGGTATATCAGTATCGGTGAGAGCATCGAGGAAGCCGTCCTAGTGATTGTTGGGTTAGACCGGACCGTTTTCACCCTTACGGGAAAACAAATACAGGCTTAGGTGCAAAGCAAACGACATTATGTTAACAAAACGTGTTATAAACTCATGTGTGTTGTGAATTTTGAACACTAATGTATAGAGGATAAAGACTAAAGTTTTGTTGATCAGGTTTTTCACCTATAGTAATGCCAATGAGACGTTGGCGGAAGGAAGTATGATTATGTAGGTATGCCAATTGATTTCATGTAAAACTCAATACAATTTTTGAACTACTACAGGTTTAAGTAATATCGATATGCCAAAGCATCGATTGCTTCAATTAAACGTTATTAATTTTACTTGAATGAATACAACACTCAAAAAGTAAGGTCTGTGTAGGGCCTACTTGACAGATGATTTGGCAAATTTTTCATATCACAACTGTCAAATCATCTGTCAAGTAGGCTACTCAGAACTTCCTTAATTATGGTGAACCAAACCAAACTGAGATGTAATGATAGGACATCACTCATCGTCAACAAACATTTGAGTATCAAACATATCAACTGAAAAATCAAATTAACAAAATATTAAAACACATGCTGAATGAGAATCATATTTGTGTATCTAAAAGCTTATAAAAAAATCATTTTCTAAGAAGTGTGTAACTTTAAGTTAGTTGCAATGTTCTATTTCGCTAAGTCGGTTTGCTTAATTTAACATACAACATTCTCCTACAAACAACACAACTACACCTAATGCAAATTGACTTCGCAAAATATTATTTAAGTAGTGAGTAAGTACATGTTTTATTATTTAAAAAAACTGTCATTTCTTTCAATTCTTAGGTTAGAGGAACGCATAACATTTTTAACTGTATGTGAAAACAGACGTTTAATTTAATTAACCCTTCAAGGCCCGAAAAATGGGACACAATAGATATTCGATTGTTATCCGGCCGCATTCGGCCGCTCGGGCGTTGATGAATTAAAATATAAAAACTACCAACACCAATATTGTTTAAAAACTTGAAGTCACACAGCTTAATTATCATTAAATTTCCATTATTTTTATAACAGCGCTTTTATATTATTGTTATGTTAGTGGTTCTTCAAAGTCAAACTAACGAATTCCATGCTTTACTACAAAATATAAAACAACTACCAATCTTTGCTAAAACGTCAAATACACGAAATGTAACCATTCTTCGGAGCATAGAAAACAGAATAATCTCGATTGCCCTCAAATCTTTGCAATAGGTGAATGGATTACAATAGGTGATGGATAATAAAACTCAAAGACAAAATTGCCCGTTCTGATAGCAGAATTATTTTAATTTGTATGTAAAAAGCTTAAAATGATACCATACCTTACGGCACGTTTCAATTAGATCCATGAACGAATGCTTCGATAGCATTATCGAACAATAGTTTACACTCGATTATCAGAGGCTCGAGAGTATGTTTTCAAATGTGCAAACATTACTATTGCGTTTGAGTTAAGTTTAGTATAATTGACCTTAATTTAATGCTAGTTTAATTTAATGTTAGTTCGTTTTAACTTAATGTAAATTTGACTTTAAATGAGGAGCTCAGCAGCGCAGTGGTATAGCGCCTGGTGCAGCGATTACGGAACTTTCGCAAGAGTCGGTCATGGGATGGGTGACCTAAAATGTATTATCTCGAGCTTCTCTGTGCTTCAGCAGGCACGTTAAGCCGTCGGTCCCAGCTGTATTTGCAGTCGTTAACACCCACCAATCCGCATTGGGCCCGCGTGGAGGGTTATGGCCCATCCTTCTTATCCACCCATAAGGCAGGCCTGTGCCCCTACAGTGGGGACATTAAAAATGGCTGATGCGACCATCAGCCATTCGACCCTTAATGCATTGAATATAAGATCTTTTAAAATCTTGACTCAATCGCGATAGTAATGTTTGGTCATTTGAAAACTTACACTCAGAATCCAGATACCGAAAACGTGCAACCGAAGAGCAAATACACGTTACACCATTATCTACGGTTTACACTGGGTATGCAACCGAATAGAACAAAAGACAACCACAGCATTCTGCTTTCTAGCCCATCTTGTTACATCCTAGATAATCTGTGGTACTCACTCAATCTCCGGCGAGCTCGGCAGGTTCCCCGGCATGCAAGGCTCCGATATTTTCTTCTGAGCTAGCGGCGGGCGCGCCTTATCGGCCGGCACGGATATACTGCGGCTGTAGTCCATACTACCGCCGAGACGGGTAGTTTGTTTCTTCTTTCTGTTTTAGGTGATAAGAAAAGAGTTTGTCGAAAATATGCACTTGGAAAAACGTAATGGGGCATAACACATCAACACGGCGGCGCGGCTCCTACCCAGCACTTTCCTAGTTTTTCAAATTAGAGCGTTGAGTCGCAAATTCCATGTCAATACAGCGACAAGCGCGTTGACAACACCCACGCCGTCGTCGTCGAGTCGGATTATTTTTAAATTACATAATAAAATATACGAGAATGCCAATCAATTAAAAGAACTAAATTGAATGACTAGTTAGGTGCTGGGTGGTAGCCGCGCCGTGTTATTGTGTTATGATATGATCCTGAGCATCATTGATTAGTTGCAGTGGTTACTTTTATTAACACGGCAACTTTGAGAAAATTCTTAATAAACAAGGGTATGGATGGAGGGTAGTTGTGTCTGATCAACTGATAAAAATTAAGTTACACAACGACAGCTGTGTTCGAGCGTCATAATAATTAGCAAAGCATTTGGTTAAAAAACTTAACTAGTTTTCAAAACAAAAGAAATTCTGAGGTATAATATGAAGGCGTGTCAAAAGTAACGCTTTTTAAAGATTAATCGCTCTCACGTATTCACAAACATTACTATGAGGTCTCACAGTAACCGCGGACGTACAGCGTACCACAAACCAATCACACGTAATACGTAAAATAAACGAACCAACCACAGAGCTTTATTTCAACGCAGTGCGTTCGCGTAGTCAAGGGTCGATTGAGTGTTGTTGTGAATACGGGTGTGACATTAAAGAACTTACTCGCATAAAAATGGATCTTCTAGCAGCTCGGCAGCGGTTGCTCGTTTTTCGGGGTCCGGTATGAAGCAACGAAGTATGAAGTTTTTGGCTTTTTGAGAAAGCTCTTGTGGTATTTCTGGGTGTGTCTTGTAGTATCCCACCTGGTAACGCAAAATCATATGAGTTTATTTATTTTAATTATTCAAATTGTCTATTAATAATAATGACGTTCAAAAATAATTGACGTTGAATACCTTAAACAATGCAGCTTGCGGAGATCCTAATTCAATAAACGGTGGATTTCCTGTCGCCATTTCTACTACAGTGCATCCCAGAGACCAAATATCAGCCTACAACACATTAAGTCAATTTATTAAAGGAAAACATTAAACGGTTCTAAAATCAAACATCTGACAAACAAATATTGCAAAGTCAAAATAGCAAGTCTTTCAATTTCGAGCTTTATCTCGTCGACATTAAGTACATTTTTCTTAATACTCACGGGCGCACCATAACCCCTCTGCCCTTTGTCAATAACTTCGGGAGCCATATACTGCAACGTTCCCGCGAAGGTTTCAGTCGAAGGGCAAAGTCCAGCCAATCTTTTAGACGTTCCGAAGTCAGATATCTTCACGACTCCGCTGTAAGTGTTAACTAGGACGTTGTCGCCTTTTATATCGCGGTGTACGATTTTTTGATCGTGAAGGTATTTTAGACCTGTAAAAAAGGGTGACATTTTTGATTGGCATAGGAGTCAGCGAGTAAATAAAAAAGGAAATTGAGAAACTCTAAAGTTAAATCTTGCGTAATCAATTATGCTTTATGATTTATAGTGATGGAAGTAATTTTTTTCTTAGTAGTCCTTGGTACGACTAGCGGTACTTAAAAATTAAACTAACGGAAAGTATTATTAACAAATTATTAAAACAAAAAAACATCAAATTTTGTGAAGACTTGAAAAAGCAAACTTTAGTAAATTCGACATTATGAACGGTTCTTCTTTGTTTATTAAGATGCCGTACACGTATTGCTGCTCCTTTGCTTGCACATTTCATGTTTTATCAAGATTTCTTAAATCTTAGTGCATAATTAAAAAATGTTGTCCGGACAGTTTTGGAAATAAATGATTACGGACATTTTAACATAGATTTCAGTTTCGTGTTGCAGAAGCAAAAAGTTGTCGTTTCTGACAGTTCACGCAGAGAGCTGCAAAACGTGGACGGCCTCTTAATATGAAATGTAACATTATGGTTACCTTCCAATATTTGTTTAGTGTAATATGCAATGGTAGCTTCGTTTTCCTTTAATGGACCCCACTTGGACCTCAGCAGCGCTGATAAGGACCCTCCAGGGACTTGCTCCATGAATATCTTAAAATAGTTATCCTCGGAGATTGATCCCAAGTACTGGAAATGTTTAAAATAAATTAGTTATTTTCGTAACTTGAAATCATTATTTTGTACTACACACTTGAGGAGCTCGGTGGCGCAGTGGTTAGAAATGGCTGATGTCGAAACACACAAGACAAATTTGAGTAATTTGTGACACACAGCATCATTTACATACTATCAGTATATCAAACCACAGTTTTTCGTTTGTACAATGTTTTTTACATGTATAGTTCAATACAATTGACGATAATGACAATTTCCCATTTTCATTTAGTATTTAGTTGTATAAATGCGTAATACAAGATCACTTTTGACCCTTCAACGGAAAATGAGACACAATATAACAATAATATTGTTATCCGGTCGCACGCGGCCGCTCGGGCGTCGATGAATTAAGATACAAAAGTAAATACGGTACACAATATCTAAGACAGAAACGAACCTTCGATCCTTGTCTTTGTGCACAATATAATGTCCTATCTTAACTAACAAATAATAACCGATTTCAACCTTAAAAACATTGGGATAAAATATAATTTATAAATACCTGTACAATATTCCTATGTCTCAATTGTGAATGCAGCATTATCTCTTCATGTAGCGGTTGAACATCTCCCAGATTCTTCTCCGGTATCTCTTTAACAGCTATCCGCACTTGAGTGTTGAGATCTCTCGCGGCGTATACCACGCCGTATGTGCCTTTGCCAAGAACCACTCGTTTGTTGCAGTCGTCTAACTCATATTCGAACTGAGAAACACAATTAATTGATAAGTTAAAAAAAAAAATTTTACACGCCTAAAGCTCAGCATTTACCAAGATAAAATTAAAAATAGTAATGCTAGTGTGAAGACGGCACTCCAATCCAACTTCAAATAACTGTTTTTGAGACGATAAGTACTTCAAATAAATATCTTTGAGACGACGTTTATTATATTTTTATTAATATTGAACGAAAAGTAAAGTAAGCATAACAAAACAAACTATGTTCATATCATAATACGTTTTTTTTCTGAGTTCATGTTGGCTTCGATCTATAATGGAGCCTGTGTTATATTTATGTCGTCACAAATTTGAATGTTATTATATCCTTGTCTAGTATTATTTGACTTGAGAATGGATTCTACCTTTAAGGTGAATTTCACTATGATTTCTAAGACTCCATTTCTTTTGCGCGCCATACATATGAGCCGCGCCGTGAGAAATGTGACGTCACTATGCTGATATTTTTTTGTATGGGGCGTTTTCACACGGCGGCCGCCACGATATTAACATTCAAGGCATCATCAATAAATATTGATCGTTGATTTGTTTTTACTTATATTACTTTTACGATTGACTAATTTAATTTTGGAAAAAAATTGTCAAGTACCCAATGACTGTATTTTTAAGCTTGCGTGGTAAGTCATTAGTTTATTTTTAATTTCTGACGATTTGATAACATTTGACATATATATGACTCTGTTGCTGGAACATTTGTATTGACGTTGCGTTATGTAATCTAATCATACAGCACAGTACAGGTATTTTCGGTTTTATTTATCAGATAATATTATGCAACTTATGTATGATCAAGATAGCCTTATCAACCGCATATTACGCAAACAAAAGTCGCGTGCTATGTTCCCACTCAAAACGTAGTTAAGATAAAATAATCATTAGTGTAGCGGACATCATTGATAAATAATTTTGCTGTTCATGTCTACTTATAGTACAACAAATTATTTATTGATTGAACACAGAATACAAAAATAATTTTGTTTGGTATTTTCTAATTCTCTGTTAATTAGTAATTTTTAATAACTTTTGGAAAACAATACAATGGAAAGATTGTGCTCGTTTGAAAATGCTTTGAAGAAAATTTACCAATGAGAGGCTTGAACTCTTTTTCTTTCTTAAGCAATTTATGTTCTCTGTTGTGAATTCATTTATTCACAGTCACACACATTTCATCATCATAGTACTGATACCTCGGTAACTCATTTGGTCGACCAGTTAACCAGACTTCGACAATTGTAGGCAACTAATTAATTCAATTAAAATATGTTTTTTTACATTTATAATCTTACCTTTAGCTGATCTTGCATGACGCTAGTGTCCAAATCGGTGACTTTCTCATGGTCCGCCGTAAGTTCTCCTAAAAGGTCATGGAGTCGCTGCCTGCAAGCTTGCGACGGAAGAAAGATTTGGAAGTCATCGGAATTCTCACTCACGTACAGGAAGAGGCAACGCTCGTCGCGTTTGTATAAACTAAACAAAAATATATTTACAGAATCAGAAATAAGTTCGTGCTAATTAAAGCTTAAAATAAAAGCACTTATAGTATTATGGACAGTTCATTAGAATTAGATCCATAGTTAATTTAAAAGTAATAATTACTCGATTATCATTGATTTTCATTCGAATATTGATCATTCTAATTGGATTGATTTCTTAATTGGCTTTTTAACTCTTTTTTTTTGTAAAGAAAAAACAAAAAAAATTGTGGCACAACCCATGTTTTAGTTTTAATATTATGAATGTTGCCCGGAAAGTTATAAGAATGCAGATAATATTCAACAAGTTACAAACCTGTAAGTCCTAATCATTTCGGAAGTGAACAGCCACCGATGGACCTTCCTGCAAGTGCCTCGCATAGAATCACAGTCCATGCACAAGTTGAGAATCTCCACGGATTTCTGTTCCGCCCCCATATTCACGTTCACGTATGAAGGCATGTATACTTTGGTTGTTTCTAAAATTAATACCTGAAATAAAACAATTACTACGGTAAGATAAAATAGGTATGAAATGGATACTGCAAGTTTACCAAACACAACAAGGTTTCAACGAAAAATATACCTAGTACGAAAAGAATACGTATGAAATTGGATACATACTATAATTTAATTTCGATTACTGATTGTGACACTGTAGCAAAAAAGATCACCAAAACCAAATTATTTCTTGAATGAACACCAAACGAAAATAAAAAAATGTTTGTGCAGTGAACGGTACTCATGTTGACCTTGAGACCGTCTTTATGTCGTATGTAATAAGTGCTGTTTTCGTAGTTTAGCTATTTAACTGAGCGTGCTGTCGTGCGTATTTTGTACTACTTTACACTATACAAGGTGTTACAAAAGTACCCCTAATGCCGAATATGGTAGATAGGGACCAACTCTGAAATCGCGAAAAAAAAATCAGCTGTTTCATACAAAAATTAAAATTGAAAATATCAAAATGTATGAAACAGCTGATTTTTTTTTCGCGATTTCATAGTTGGTCCCATAGTAAAAGTTGTAGTATACGTATTCGGCATTAGGGGTACTTTTGTAACACCTTGTATAATGCTAATAAATACTTACAGGAAACCGAATGCCATTGTCGCAGGCACTCTTTGTGGCTTCCACGAAATACTCCATCCAGAACGAGAACACTTGTTGCTCGGGCGTGATCTCTTCGCTTTTTTTCCTAAATCTATAAACAAATTAATAACAACGTTTTACTTATATTTTTTTTAGTTTATTGGCTAACAACAAAACATAACATTTAAGGCTCCTATAAACCTCAAGTGGCGCCCTCATTTTAATTAAATTTATTGCTCGCTAAGTACATAATGTGTCGAAAATTCACATGTACAGATTGAAGCTAAGGTTCTATAGTTTATTTACAAACAATAACCTCAGTAAAATTTTGTTCGTTGTAGTAGTAGTTCGCAAAAGTGCTAAAAGTGGTTACTTTTAACACTTTTGCGAACTTAAAATGAGGGCGCCACTTGAGGTATATAGGGGCCTTAATAACGACACTAGCACCCGTATTCACAAACATTACCATGAAGTCTCACGCCCGCGTGCGCACCGCGTCCCACGCACCAATTACACGTGATACGTAAAACAAACGAACTAATCTGAGCTTCATTTTAACGCAGTACGTTCGCGTAGTCAAGGGTAGCTCGAGTGTTGTTTGTGAATACGGGTGTGATGGCCGAATACTCAAACGATACTCAACTTTGAGGGGCGCTCAAACATCATGCTGTCTTTGTCGTATCTTTGACATTTAATGCGACAGGACGATGTTTGATAGCCTCTCAAAGTTGAGTGACGATTGAGTATTCAGCCATAAGAGTCGCACACAGAATGTCAATTTATTTGAATGCTATATTAAAGTTGGTATTATCCCTCTTTTCCATTATAATAGTTTCACATAACATTATAATAAAATATTAAAATTAATTGACGTCTCTGAACGCGGCTGTAAAAGGATGTTATCCAAAAACTGACACATGGTTCAAAATCAATTGCGAAAAATTAATAATTATGCAGTTTTTACTTCAAATTCTTATTGTAGTAATTGTGGTCGCAGAATATTTCAGTGGTACAGCACGAAGATTTAAGCCTGGGTCAAACCGAATGCAGCACAGCGACTTGCGTTGCGTAGCGTGACGACAAACGACGTAGTAATGTATGAAATGCTAAGATGTATGTCACACCGAATGCGCGACTGATGTGTTAGGCATTATTCATATGAAATTGATTAAAATGCTTACCTGTCAATCAATTCGATATTCCCAATAGTCGATTTCAAATACCAGTTCGGCGGTTTCAGTTTGAACATACATTCGGCAGCTTGTATTGCTTTGACGTAATCTTGAGCCAACACTGATATTTCGAAAAAAGTCGCCACGTCCCAATAGTCTTTTAGTGAAGACAAACTACCTTTTTTACCTATTAAATGATTTAACACCATTCCTGGAAAATATATAAATCATGTATAGTAAACTGTTTTCAAGGGAGTAATCACACACGCACTTCCTTCAGCATTCTTATATACAGCGTGTTACAAAAATACCCCTAATGCCGAATATGGTAGATAGGGACCATCAAACTGAACAACTTTTACTATGAGGCCAACTCTGACATCAAACTGAACAGCTTTTACTATGGGGCCAACTATGAAATCGCGAAAAAAAATCAGCTGTTACATATATTTTGATATTTTCGATTTTAATTTTTGTATGAAACAGCTGATATTTTTTCGCGATTTCATAGTTGGCCCCATAGTAAAAGCTGTTCAGTTTGATGGTCCCTATATACCATATTCGGCATTAGGGGTATTTTTGTAACACCTTGTATATAATATAATAATGATAAGTTCACATGTCATGTTCCACTAGTTTTGTCATAGATTTATTCCTTTCTATCGCACAAAACCGCCGTATCCGTCGTAGCCGTCGGCTCGTACGCATGTTACAACCTCTCTCGTTCTCTGGTAAGATTTTTTTCCGATAGAAGGGAATAAAACGAGCCGAATTGCAGAAAGGCGTGTTCGCGTGAAAGGCGTGATTAATCCGTCATACTTGGCGTAACAATATAGTATAACAATTGCTTTGCAACTACTGTAGATATTGGATTATGTTATTTTGTTCCGAGGGTAGTTGAACTGTGCATTAGTTATACTATTTGTACACACAACAGCACGTAAGGTTATACAGTTAAACTGCGAAAACAGCATTTATTACGTAGGACATAAAGGCGGTCTCAAGGTCAACATGTATAGTCTGAAGTGCCGTCGTGTGTACCACGCACACTGCTAACGCTTATTTTTAAGATACATGCATTTGCTTGCTTACCTATATGTTGTAACTCCTGTGAATTTTTGAAGTCGTTTCCGGCTATAACTAAAAGCGTGGCCAAATTGATGCCTGCATACTCATTCGGTTGAACTTCGAAACCTTGTCTGTACCTGGAAATAAAAACGACTTAAGCGAATGTCCATTATTGATACGATGATTAGTTTACGCAGACTATAAAACAGTCTTTTTTCTGATTGAGTCTGTGCATAAACTTTATTGCTTAGAAAATAAGGTCTAACTTTTATGAGTGATTATTTTTATAATTATACTTTCAACTTTGCGTTCCTTAAGCAATAAAACGAAATGAACGTTTACCATTTTTCCTTAGTATAATTTAGTTTTGTAACTCACCAATGAATAGCATTATTCAAACTTTCTATATCCGAGTGCTGAGATTCAACAAATTTATCCTTATAGATTCGGCCGCAGAGACACAACATGTCTGGGAACCGATTTTCCTTCTTCTCTAACGCTTTCACACATACTTTTAGAGCATTTTCCCTGTCACCTTCTTTATTACGCCTAAAAAAAAATAAAAAATATTTTATATGATACAAAAATAATAACTGATAAGGGATAGACAGAGCACACAGCTGTTAATAAAAAATAAAAGTTTTTCTTATACTTTAAATAAGTGGCAAAATAAAGGCTTCTTTGGCTGGGGCACAGGCCTTCCTTATGGGTGGATAAGGAGGGGCCACACAGGCCCAATGCAGATTGGTAGGTGTTAACGACTGCAAATGCAGATAGTATCAACGGCTTAACGTGCCTTCAGAAGCACGGAGGGGCTCGAGGTAATAAATTTTTGGCCGCCCATCCGATGACCGACCCTTGCGAAAGTTGCTTAACCTCCGCAATCGCTAGGCCAGGCGGAGTACCACTGCGCCACCGAGCTCCTCGCTTCTTTGCTTGTTACATTTAAATTGACCGTCTACACATCATACAAACTTTAGGTAGTTAAATATACTTAGCTTCCAGTTAAAGTGCAACAAACTCTAATGACACAGACTTTAACAAACAGGAATATATTTACATTCACTTACCTATTCATAGCGAACGCATACATAAACCTAATAATCGGCATATTGACATAATTCTTCCTATTCATTATAGTCTTCAGATCATCTACTACTTGTACTATAGCATCATAGTCTTGGATCTCTCTGTACGATATAAGCATGTTCAGAATTGTATCTCCGGAGAGGACCGCTGGGTCGTCTAGTCTGCGTCTCATGGCATGCAATACATTCGCTAGCTCTTGGCCACTGTATATTTCACGAGCTTTCCGAAGATCTGACAGGAATTTCTCTTGGAGATGTGCCCTATAAGGAGGTTAGGTAGTAAGTTACGTTTGTATTTAATTACTTAGCAACGAATTTAAATTGAGTAGTAATATTGAGCATAAACCATAAGACAACAATCTATATCTGTCTAATCACCCGTCAGAGGTGCTAAGGGTGACTAGATTTTTTCTAGTTTTTTCATAAATTAGCGCATACACATTTCATTAATCAATTTAATAAACTATAAGTAATAGTTCAGGATTTGCAGATTTAAGAATGATTAGCATTTTGCAGTTTTTCACATAAAATAAATTATCATTTACCTACTCAAAAGCTATTATCATATTAAAACAACATTGCAATATACAATAAAAAACACAGAAACAAAGATTACCTACCATATGCTTGACAAAAGCAACACTTATTAACATATCTAATGAGTCACTTTAGTTGTATTTGTGGCATTCAATCAACTTACTTGGTTTGAACTTCGACATCCTGCAAAATGTTTTTCAAACGAAATATCAAGTGCTGTTTAGGATCTGCAGACTCTTCGCCCTTGAATTTGGTAGCAGCCGGATTTGTGGTCACGCAAGTCCCAGCGTCCGTCAGTTTATAAGACACGAAGAGAAAATTGGGCAAGGACATCTAGAACAAAGACTTTTCTTAAAAATTGGGAAATAAAATGATAATTTGGAGACCATTATTATTATTTATTTTAACAATAAACAATGTGATGAACCTTAATATAACAAAATCCACTAATTGACCATATAATAAGACAGATGTATACAGAGAATTAACTCAAAAGCATGTCAATCCCCCTAGCATGACCACCGATATGATATAGCGATTTATCACGTTTAACTGTCAAAAGACAATGGATTTTGTCAGTTGAGTGCCGATAAAAGTAAAACGCTATATAACGGCGATATAATATAGTGTTTAAGTGGTCATGCTAGGTGGTGAAAAAATTAAATTCTACATTTGATTTTAAACATTAACACATAGTTAAGTTCAAAATCAGATAACTAAATTTTAATATCACTATATATTATAAAACAAAGTCCTCCGCAGCGTCTAACTGTCTGTTCGCGATAAACTAAAAAACTACTGCACGGATTTTCATGCGGTTTTCACCAATAAATAGTGATTCATAAAGAAAGGTATTTGTTTATAATTAGTCAAGGTTTTGTGTAAATTGGTTGAAATATAACGATAATTATTATTGTTGGTAGTATCGAAAAAGGTAAGCCACCTAGGAGTTTTTATCGAAAACGCTGCCTAATCCCTTTGGGATATAATATAACATAATAATGCATGGTGTCACTAAATATCATAAAACAAAGTCCTCTGCCGCGTCTGTCTATCTGTCTGTTTACGATAAACTCAAAAAGTACTGCACGGATTATCATGCGGTTTTCACCAATAGATACCTAGAGTGATTTATGAGGAAAGTTTGAGTATATAATTTGTCAAGGTTTTGTGTAAATTGATTAAAATATAACGATAATTGTTGGAAGTGTCGGAAAAAGTCAAGCCGTCTGTGTGAGCTTTCATCGAAAATGCTACCTAATCCCTTTGGGATATAACAAAATAATGCATAGTGGATAATTCCTCTTTTATAGATCTAAAAAAAGTTAACGATGGCTAAGAATAGCTTACTATACACTATAATACCCATTATTATAATGGGTATGGGGTATATACCAATTTATTAGAAGATATAATTTATATCTTCTAAAAAAATGGTCACGTACAATGCGGTAATTAGAAAGCTAAAGTTAATCCTTATCAAATTTCAAACGTACTAACGTATTTAATTTGATAAGGATATTATAATAATGTGCATGAAAATTGATCGTTTACACGTGCAATTGAAGCGATTGTCAATTCCTCCAACAATGCCAACATCGTTACCAGCGGCCTGTACCCATAATGCCGCCGCTCCGAAAATGAAATAAAAATCCTACTTAACTTGGAAAAGTGAGCTTTTGTTATTATATACTTTCTAGTGATACTCTTTTGATAAATCGCCGCCAAGTCCACCAGATATTGTGACAGTGCCTTTTATATGCCGTTATATGCCTTTAAATTCCCAACGAAACGTCTGTGTATAAAATAATTGTATTCTTTACAATAAACATAGTCTTTTGAAGGGGGTGCTCTATACAAGGTGTTACAAAAGTACCCCTAATGCCGAATATGGTAGATAGGGACCACCAAACTGAACAACTTTTACTATGGGACCAACTCTAAAATCACGAAAAAAAAATCAGCTGTTTCATACATTTTGATAGTTTCGATTTTAATTTTTGTATGAAACAGCTGATTTTTTTTTCGCGATTTCAGAGTTGATCCCATAGTAAAAGTTGTTCAGTTTGATGGTCCCTATATACCATATTCGGCATAAGGGGTACTTTTGTAACACCTTGTATATTCTCTAATTTACTATATTAATTTATGTTAACAATGCTTAGATGTTAGCAGTGCATACTACAAAATATCATGTCAATATCAATCAAAACAAACTAATCAACTCTGAGAAAGCTAATGGGTTGTAGGTATACAATTTGATATGATTATGATAATAAAAAAACAGAGCATTTACTATGAATTGATAATTAGATGTGTAACAAAAGATAAGGAATATTGCTATTGTAAATATGCTTCATGCTCTTATATTTTAGTATTAAAAACCGAAAATCAATATCTTTTTTACCAAACAAACTTCCTTAATCTGATTACCAAGTATTGAATGAATAATGTTTTTAGTTTAGTTTGTAGGTAAGTATATATTTTTTTTTAGATAAGTACTTATTAAACATAGTATTAAAAATAACCTAAATTATAATCCGCGCGCGATGAGAATGGGATGCTACCTTTTGGAACTTAGACGCACATGGGCCGTCGCTTCGTCCAGTGTCGGCAAACTTGCGTAGATGCTCGCTTAAGGCTCCTATATACCTCAAGTGGCGCCCTTATTTTAATCAAATTTATTGCTCGCTAAGTACATAATAAAATAAAATAAAATGCTAAGTACATAAAAAGTGGCCACTTTTAGCACTTTTGCGAACTACTACTACAACGAACAAAATTTCACTGAAGTTATTGTTTGTAAATAAACTATAGAGCCTTAGCTTCAATCTGTACATGTGAATTTTCGATACATTATATACTTAGCGAGCAATAAATTTAATTAAAATGAGGGCGCCACTTGAGGTATATAGGGGCCTTAATGCTAGTTGTATAGAACTGTGCGCATGGATTTCTGCTCGAGTTTTATTTATGCGAGATTTATACAAGGTGTTACAAAAATACCCCTAATGCCGAAAATGGTATATAGGGAGCATCAAACTGAACAACTTTTACTATGGGACCAACTCTGAAATCGCGAAAGAAAATCAGCTGTTTCATACATTTTGATATTTTCGATTTTAATTTTTGTATGAAACAGCTGATTTTTTTTTCGCGATTTTAGAGTTGGTCCCATAGTAAAAGTTGTTCAGTATGATGGTCCCTATATACCATATTCAGCATTAGGGGTATTTTTGTAACACCTTGTATATTATCGTATGATTATTTTAGTCATTAATTAATAATGAGTGGAAAAAGGGGTAAAACTTTTTATTAATTTTTGTAAACTCATTTATTTTTAAATAGATTCAGATTTTTTTGCGAACGCTAGTTGACTGCTTAATTGTCATTTTCGATTCACTTTGACAAGGTCCCATCCCATTCTAAACGCGCGCGGATTATACGAATTAATGATATTTACTATAAAAAGTTAATAATTATCTTATCTTATATTTGTCTGTCAGATACAAATGATGTCTAAAATATATTCTATTACTTCCATGATTGACCAACAATAGGCATTGAAAACGTACAAGTGATTGATGCCCATACACATTTTGTGAACTATATTGTGCAGCCACTTGGGTTTTTCCTTCAATGTGATATAAGCATATTATTATTACAGCATATTATATATTGTGGTGAAGTAAACCATTCACAAGGCAAACATGAATGGAAATAATACAATTTGTTATAAAATGTGGTAGTGGTATTACCACAATTTTGCTAATTCTAGGCTGATCTCCTTATAGTGATAAATTTTTAAAAACTGTTTATTTTTCATAGATAAGTGTTTTGTTACTTACTTAAACTCCAATACAAAAGGACAAATTTTACTGAGAAAAATCCGATAGGTAGTTTATTTTAAAAATTTAAAATAAGTAGGTAGGTATCTGCCGCGTAAATGGGTTTTCTTCGGCATAAAAAAAAGGTAGGTATCTACAGTACAGAAGGTATATTATTTGTTTACAAATTAACTACACTTCTAAGATTTTTAAGTTGATTGAAATGTTAATTTAATTCTGTTTAAGATAGCAGCATGTAGTGTTCACTAAAACACAAAATTAAATTAACCATAATGCTATCAACAGAATACTTGTTTAATTTTTTTTGGTGTATCAAAGACATATCATATAAATACTAGATCTATAATAATGGGTTAGAATCATGATTACCTTTAACCGCAGGGTAGAATCAGCATCAATATCATTGAAAAGCAGTACATTTTCTTTCATGTCAAAACTTTCCCGCACACCAAGATGGTATAATAGTGAACTTTGCTGTACTAGCAAACTCAAGTCCACAAGGGCTACGTCCGCATTGTAAAATGTGTCTAGGACACTAGTCTCACCAAAGTCCAACTTCTCAAACTAGAAAGCACAGGAGAATAAATATGATTAATATTACAAGGCTCAATATACCAAAACGGCTCATACTATTACTGTCACTTCACTCAATTTTGCATCTATGGCAAACAGCTTTTTGGGTTAAATATAGCAAAATTATTAAAATGCAAATTGAAGTAGATAAATCATAGTCAAGAGTTTATTTTTCAATATCAAGAACAACATGAATTTATGTGATTAATTTAACAAAAAATACAACTGAAGTGGCTTACTTCAGAGAGCTTGTGGTACAAAATGATATATTTGAATCTGTAAAATTTTCTCTTTGTCATATATTTTTGTGTGAAGTTGCAGCGAATCATTGTCTATTGACAATTTAATCGCATTGTACTTGAGAAGAGACATTTGCAGGTACAACATAATAGGAAATAATTATGGGTACATACGACCTTCATCTAATTAACAAAAGGTTTAGCCTTACATGTATGTGGTGTAGATTAGCGTTTACAAGGTCAGAAGCCAACCGCACTTCTTCCAACGCTCTTCTTCTATGGCTCAGGTTGGTTGACTGGTGCACATCCAAAACACATGCGATATCCATCCGGGGCCGTTGGTTGACAGCCCCGGGCTGCACAGTAGCGCAGGAACCATCACTGCCAACACTTTCGCAAATACTTTTCACTTCACCTAAAAATACACAAAGTTAGAACTCGGAAACTCAAAGTTCAACTCAACACAACAACAAATTCCCCTGCATTCACCTGTGTCCTCCAGCGCAGTGGAATTGCTAGCAGAGCCGAATGTTAACATTTTATCGAGGACTTAATGTTTGTGTCATTTGGACAATTTACGAACACATTTTTTTAGACTAGTCAATTTACGCAGCGCGAAAATAAATGTTCGAAAGCATCAAAGCAATAGGTACTTCGTTTCGAGATGGTTTCGTTCGAGCTTGCTTTGCTTGTTATCCTTGTTATTTAACTAACGCTAGTGATGTGCGAGCACAGAACACAATCAAATTACTATCTCAACGTATAATGTCTCATCTGGTGAGCAGTGATAAAATATTAGATACCTAAGTAAGTATTTTATTTTTATTAGGTACCTGGTAATTTTTACTCCTATAAAGTGTTAAAAAGGAAATAATGCGATTAATACGTAAGTTATCATACATTTTCTAAAACCTAACCATTTCCAATGCAATTTTTACCGGCAATGTTATACAAGGTGTTACAAAAATACCCCTAATGCCGGAAATGCCAATGAGTATTAATGAAATTGAAATAATGGGCACTGTTCTTTATTTTTTAGCTATAATATTTACGGAGAAAAACAGTATCAAAGGTTTGCAAAAATATCGACAAGATTTTGAAAGATTCCCATCTCTGCCTGATCAGCTGTTCCGGCCTGTTCCGGTCATTGGCTTCCAAATCAAAGACTATTCGATCTTCAGACTGGTTACATCTGTTGATATTTGTACCTACGTTTACAGTACAGTGACCTAAGTATTAAGCTAATTACGACATAAGCGTATTTAAAATAAAATAAATACCTAAGACATTACAGTAACGTAATTTCTAAATTACATAGTTACTGAATCAATTATTTCAAAAATGTAAAATTAATTTTTAAAAGACACGTTTAAGCATCATCATCAGTATTTAAATACCATGGATAAGTTAAGTAAATTACTTATTTTACCTAGATAATTCTTGCTTTGATAGGTAATTTCAAGCAGGTACCAGAAGTCCTACCTGTAGTTGTTTAATCTTTGAAATCGTGTTTGCGACGCGCGCGCGCCGGGCTTGCACGCCGGGCTTTCCCGCGAACAAAAGGCGGCATCACACAAAGCCATCAAACGATGCCGCCGCGGCGCGCGCTATGGCACAGTTAAAAAAATGTCAGTAGTCTTAGTTGTTCCGATTAGCGTAAAAAATACTATCGGACGTAATGAAAAGAAATGTATGAAATTTCTACTGTTGTTATTGACAGTAGAAATTTCAATTTAATGTAGGAAGGACAGTAGGTAGTTCAATTTAATGTTCGCGTGTTCGTTCGACGAACACGCGAACAACCGTGCCAGCGCCGTGGGTACGGACTACGGTTAGTCGCTTTCCTGCCTTCAAGCAGTAATGTGTGCATGTGTGTGATAAAAATAGAATCAAACGACATGGAAAAAAATGCTACAATTCAATTAATCAGACTCTATCGGAAATATTCATGCTTCCCATAAGCATCCATCCATCCATCCCATCACCAGTTCAAAAATAAAAATGCTCGAAATGAAGCATTTCAAACAATACAAGAAAATTGGAAGACATATTCTCCTCAGGCCACCATTTTTGAGCATGTAATGTAAGTAATGTAATTCTTGGTTGAAATGAAACGATTTTTTTTGTCACATATACAAGCTGTGGGCAGCGGTGGCGTTTCTATGAAGCGCGCGTAGTTTTATACTTTTACATTGGTGCGGGTCAGTCCGTCCGTCGCGCGTCGTCGGGGGTCTAGTACTGAAAATCGAAAGTTATTTCGTCGAAATCGATGGGCTATTTTACCGATGGGTCATTTCACCAAAAAGCCATTTGACGGAAAATTTACATTACCGATAGTACATTTCTTCGAACGCCATATTATCGAAAGGCAAATAAAATAGTCTCAATTAAAAAGTTTTATTTAATAATCATAAATTTTAAGTGACGCTAAATTAATTTTTATAAAAATAAACCACTATTCGCATTATTAAGAAATAAAAAGTATTTAGTAGTCAACATCGATTTTTTTAGATTTTATTTCTCTTTCGATAATATGGCGTTTGAAGAAATGTACTATCGGTGATTTAAGTTTTCCGTCAAATGGTTTTTCAGTGAAATGACCCAAAGGTAAAATAGCCCATCGCTGAAGTGAATTTTCGATGACATGTAACTTTCGTTGATCAGTCCTAGACCCGTCGTCGGTCCGCGCACATGTTCGCGAACAAATCGGTGCGCGCACAAAGTTGTATGAACGAGGTCATAGACCGGAAATAGAGATGTGGTTTAACATTGTCGATATTTTTATTCACGATTAAAAATAGCTAATTTTAGAAGAAATTAAAACTTAATATTAGGTATTTGAGAAATTTACAGAGGACTCTTTACATGATGTACTTCAACCACCTTTCGGGATTAGGGGTATTTTTGTAACACCTTGTATACATCCGGTATTGTTTTGTTTATTGTCTGGGGTTTAATAAATGTTTTCGCCAATTTTAAATAAAATAAATAAATGCTTGATGAAGATAAACTTCATCAACTTCACTTGCCATAACTAACTAATTTTCACAATAAATTCATTTAACTAATTTCATTGGTCTGACAATTTATTTTCAATAATGTTTTTATCCATTACAATGATTTGCCATAATTATTAGTTAATAAGTACAATTTTTGGCAAAACAAACTTGTTTCTATTATTTCAGCAAAGAAATAATGGAGGAAGCTGGCATATCTATATTATATAATATTTATATACAAGGTGTTACAAAAATATATAATACATATTCGGCTGTAGGGGTATTTTTGTAACAGCTTGTATATAAATTAATTTCCTATTTCCCTTGGTCACGGCATCATGCGGGAACGGCTGGACCGAATAATAAATTGGTATTAATAATAGCGCCATAATGGCAGAAACATACAAACAAAATTTTTATTTATTAGATTATATTTGCTATCTAGGATATCAATAAATCCGACAGCATTTTATCAGCTCCGTATTCCGTTCCGACTGCACGTCACTATTACACCAATTTTAGGTCTGCAGCGGCATCTATACACAAGAATGCAAAACATTTTGACGTTTGCAGCCTAGAAGTTAAAACCTAAAATCAGAGATGGCAGCGCAGATCGTAAAAACACTTCGATCATCTTGAACAAGCAAACTTTACGGCCGGGAAAATTCAAAGTGAAGGTATCGTACAATTATTATTACCGATATATTTTTTTTTTCAATTATTATTTTACTCTAAAATGCTTATAATTTACAGCGTTGCCAGAATGTTACAAAAGTAACATTTTACGTTACTTTTGACCCTCTCATGTTACCTCCATGTTACACGACTCAATATGTTACTTTGTGTTACTTTTTAGATTTTCCAGCAAACAAAAAAATATCATGAAACGGAACGCATCCAAGATATTTTTTGTTCGTCATCTTGGCGCACTTGATTTTGTGGACTTACTGAATGCGACAGTTTCACTCACTCGCCTGTATTATTTTCTTAATTTTCCATCCTGCTTACTTAAGAATGCGCAAGTGAATCGAGTGGTGACTAGCAGCGAATGATTATAATCGATTTTAAAATTTTAAATGCATAAACAAAATCATAAGGTACAGGTTGATTGTAATGATTTTTTGACCAAACCGTCATCACCACAGGGCCCGGAGCACGCGGCGCGCTACGCACGCCGCGACTAGGCTTTTACACTAATGGCCATGGGTAATAAAGATATAGCCATCTATCAAATACAGCCCTCCTATGTAGAATTTTAATATAAAAAACTAATTAGTTTTTTTTTTAAGACTGATACTAAAAAAATTGTTTACTAGTGGATAGGGGCCCACATCAGGCATTTTTCAGCATCGCCAGTCGATTATTCGATCAACAATTATTACGATTTTTTCGATGTTTAACAAATGGGACAGGAATATCATTTTAGTTTTTGTGTAATAAAATGCCATATTTTGGTATTGTGTCGTTTTCGACAATAAACAAGGTAGGTAATGTTACTTTTCTCGGAAAATGTTACTTTTTGAGCTGTTTCATGTTATATTTGACTATCTGCCACTGGCAACACTGATAATTTAGTCATTATTTTGACAACCTTCTTAGAGCAAAGTCAACCTTTCCGCGCTACTACATTATGATTAGTAAAAAAATCAGCTGTTTCATACATTTTGATATTTTCGTTATTAATTTTTGTATGAAACAGCTGATTTTTTGTTCGCGATTTCAGAGTTGGTCCCATAAAAAATTAACTTGGATTTTTTGTCATACAAAAATTAATTACGAAAATATCAAAATGTATGAAACAGCTGATTTTTTTTCGCGATTTCAGAGTTGGTCCCATAGTAAAAGTTGATCAGTTTGATGGTCCCTATACTATACCATTTTCGGCAAACGGTAACTACCTACCTAGGTACCCCATAAGGAAAAAACTGAATCGTTTTTTAACCGACTTCAAAAAAAGGAGGAGGTTCTATGTTCGTCTGTTTATTTGTTTTTTTTTTTTTTTTTTTTTTTTTTTATGTATGTCCACCGATTACTCGAGAACGGCTGAACCGATTGACATGATTCAAACGCCACTTTATCAGGTTTGTTCCCCAGGTGGTCCCATTTTTTGAAAATTTTAAATCGGTTCAGTGGTTTTCGAGTAATCCTGAAAATACTGTAATTTTCTAGGTGACTTTTGCACGAGTTTCAACGGATCTTCAGACATAACTTCTTTGTTTATAAACCGATTGAGATAATTCTTGTTTTGTTAGAAAGAGGATACTTTAAGGGTGTTTTCATTCAAATTTCCTGTACATTGGACCTTGGACTTCGAAGATACTCAAGAGAACTCTTCAAAATCAAATTGGATAGTGTATTAGTGATTACTCTACGGTATTGAAAGGTTTCGCATCAGCCATTTTTAGTGTCACTGTTGGGACTGGAATACAAGCCTTACTTATGGGCTAATGAATAGGATGGACCATAACCCACCGCGCGGGCCCAATGCGGATTGGTGGGTGTTAATGAGTGCAAATGTAGCTGGGACTAACGGCTTAACGTGTCTTCTGAAGGACGGAGGAGCTCGAGATAATACACTTTGGTCACCCACCCCATGACTGCGACCCTTGCTAAAATTAACAGCACGAAAAGTGGAAATTGAGTTATTCAAAGTAGGTATTATACGAGTACCATTGAAAAGTGTTGAAAATATGAATAAAATATATTTATATCATTGCTTACATTTACTTGTACATACCTACCACAAAAAAGTGAAAAATAAAAAAGCTTTTAAAAATTAAAAAGAAAAACCTCCTTCAAAAAACCTTAAAAAAATTGCTATAAAAAAAAAGCTTCAAAAAGCAACAGCTCTAAAAAGCAAGAAATAATATTCAAATCTGCATAATTACCACTATTCAAGTACCTACACATATCTGACATAAAAAAAAACGTCTTATGAAGTCGGGTGGGGCTTTAAGATTTAAAAAATCAAATTACGACAGAGAAACCACTACAAATGTTTATATAAATTAAAAAAGGAAAATATCTTTCAGCCCCACCCGACTTCAAAAGACGTTTTTTTTTATATCAGATATGTGTAGGTACTTGAATAGTGGTAATTATGCAGATTTGAATATTATTTCTTGCTTTTTAGAGCTGTTGCTTTTTGAAGCTTTTTTTTTATAGCAATTTTTTTAAGGTTTTTTGAAGGAGGTTTTTCTTTTTAATTTTTCCTGTTGAGGTACGGACGGAACTCTGTGCAAAAATACAGTAAATTGTCTGTGGCTAATTTCATTTTGCTTTTCGGCGGTAGTTGACACTGTACAAATTTTATCATACAAAATTAGTACTTTATAGATTTTTTTACGTACGTTTTTTTCTCGTTAAATATTTGTTCACGAGCCACGAATATCTACATAAAAAAACGCACGTAAAAAATTCAATAGAGTTTGTATAAGAAATTTGCGCCATCTACCGCCGAAAAGCAATATAAAATTTTCCATAGAAAATTACTCTATTGAGTTAACGCGCGTTTTTTTTCTCTACAGATGCTACGTTCCTTTTGGTACTTAGGGCATTTGGTATAATTATTTTACTCTTTGGTGCACGGCTTTGACTCGGAAAGTGAAGGACCGGTCATTCCGCATATAATCAGGACCAGGGTTCGATTCCCGCCTGCGCAGAGACGCG
Organism: Catoptria pinella; assembly: GCA_963556745.1. Classification (NCBI taxonomy): domain Eukaryota; kingdom Metazoa; phylum Arthropoda; class Insecta; order Lepidoptera; family Crambidae; genus Catoptria; species Catoptria pinella. The sequence goes on from OY750765.1 coordinate 9,923,705, forward strand.
TTATTTTTCTACAAGTACTTAAAAAGTGCTAAGTGAGCCACAAATGAGAATTAGTAGGTACCTGTAACCTTTACAGATAATTAAAATTAAGCCCAATGTTGATGATATATTTTATGTACTTACATCGCACAAGATGTGATTGTGATTACTAGGTAACCAAGTAGGTACCTACCCAGGTACTCAATTTGTAAAGGGGGAAATAAAAAAAACATTTATCATTCATTAAAAATATTTATTGAAAATAACTGAGTTATTATAATTAAATAGAGAGATGCGCCGAATATAGGTTCAACGAATACGAATATTCGGCCGAACATTCGGTTCAAAATGTACAATTACTGAGCCGAATATTCATTTCACTACCTATTTTGTTTTAAAATTAACGTTGATTTTAATTTTAACTAAATCTTGAATTATGTCGATTTTTATTTTACAACACAAAAAATAGTTTAATAATGATGATCATATCATAGATAAAAAATATGTTGATTATAATTTTTAATTTTATGAATAGTTCAAGGTGTCTGTGGAAAGTGTCTGTGTTATTTATTATAAATACAAGTATGGTGCTCTAAAAGACCTTTTACACATGTAAAGCCTAAAATATTATATTTTTTATAATTGCCAAATATTCATTTATAATTACCGATCATTCGGCCGAATACGAACATTAAACAAATATGCCGAATATACCGAATAGGAATATTCGGCCGAACATTCGGCCCATTTAATTTGAACTGGTAGTTTCCTTACCAAAAGAACTTGCCACCAAGAGCTATCACTTCATTGTGTTCACACAATATTTATTTCATATTTATTATTAGGATCATTCGGTTTACATAACGTTGCAACACAAGTGTTTTAAAAAGAAACCAATTGATAAAAATCTGGTCAAGCATATTCAAATGTTTAATAAATAAAATACCAGAATTGCGAATTTTTTTTTTCATATTATACAAAAATAAAATACACCAACATTATTATCACTTAATAAATTAAGTAGTACTTAGGTACATTTTATCTAAGACTAGAGAAAATACTTAAGGTTTTTATTTTGTATTCTACTTATCTTATTACTAAGATCTTATCATTAATGTTATCTTATCATAAACTTATTATTATTGTTTCGCAAAAAGACGAGTTGATATTTTTCACACAAGTGCTCTAAATTGACTCTATATGATTTTTTCATATTAGCCCCCTTACTAATAAAGATTATATAGCAGGTGTATAATTACACAATGGATACTCTCTGTCAAACTATTTAAGTTTGTCATTAAAAAGAAAGGGACAAAACACTGTGTAACTCAATTTGCAAAAAGGGAAATAAAAAATATAATTTTTTTTTAATTAAAAATATTAATATACACCTGTTATACAATCTTTATTAGTAAGAGGGTACGAGTATTAGATTAGCACGTAGGCACAGAATACAGAATTCATAATAGTACAAGTAGGTACGTAGGTATGTACCTACTCAATAAATATATTTACTCGTCTCATTGCGATACTCATCAGGTTCCGGAGAAGATATTGGAACAGCCAAGTAAGTAATTAAACCTCGTTCTACTAACGCTTTCGACTATTTGAAAAAAAAACTTATAGCACCTCTCCTTTTGCGTTGGGGGTTAAAAAAGATCACGACTGACACCAAGGCCGAAAATATAAAAGAAAATATCAAAATACATTTTGAATTTCGAATGCGTTAATAGAAAGAAAAAATCAGTTTGAAATCCGCGGCTTCTTCACTTTCCAAGGATGATCTTGCGTGAGGCGCCGAAGCTCTGGCCTGACTGCGTGGCCAATTGGTTGGTGCCTGCCTGAAGACCGATGACACCTTCACCAGCTCGGAGGATGTCCTCGCTGAACTCACGGCGGTTTTCTTCGGCTGGTTTAGGCCCTAGGAAGGGGCCGCGCCACTCTGGATGTTTGTAAGCCTGGAACAAGAAAAGTTTGATTTAGTTTTGGGACTTAAATATTTGAAACAACCACTAGGAGTAGAACTTATCATAAACTATATCATTTTTAACTTGACTTTGTTTATTTTTTCCGTATTATAAATCAAATCAATTATATAAGTAAGTATAGGTACCTATTACCATTTTGTTTTGAAAATAAGTATTCGATTTGAAATAAGACGATGGGTGAAATTATGGTGAAGGTAATAGACGTTCTACAAATTAAAACGGACTAAATAATAAGTAATTTCTTCCGTAAAGGTTTATATATATTAGTGTTATTGTATTATATGCCAACCACAGATGGCATCACTCGACCATTTTTGTTCGCTTGCAAAAACCACGAGGCTAGATAGTGAAAATAATTTTAGTTCCATTTCTAAATTTAATACCTAGTAGTCTGGACAAATTACAAGAATGTCCTTACCGTCCTTCCAATAGCGAAGATAGTTGTGGTCACGAGAGTAATATTCTTCTGGTCCCAGAGATCTGTAGTTTGGAAGAGGTCTACATCAGGTACTCCGTATTTTATGCACGCCTTTTGGAACCTGAAATAGATAAAGCCATGATCAGCTTTTGCCAGTAAGTCTCCAATTTTAAAGTTCACTTATGCTTACAGCCACAAGCAAAGTAAGAGCATCTGTCCGGGTCTCCCCGGATTTGCCCTAGTTTGTGGGGCGTCCGGAGAGCGTCCGGGCGAAGTTCTTAAATAGTCTCCGGGTTTTACCCGGACATTTAAATATCACTATTTGTGTTAGGGGAAAGGGTGTTGATGGCAGGCCTACATAGAATCCATAGATAAAAGCGACCACTCAGAAACCGTTTCACACCCACTTCAAAACTATTGTCTATTCATGGTCGTTACAGTAATTATCCTATTTCAAACATTTCTTAACCAATAGAAAAGCTGCGTTTTTATCGAAATTCCTACGGAAAGTTGAAGTTCCACACGAGCAGACGTTAAAACGTTGGCTGATTCCAAAAGTGCTTACTAATATTATAAATGCGAAGGTCTGTTTGTTTGTTTGTTATGCCTTCACGAACTACTGAACCGATCATCATGAAATTTTGCATACACGTTGTCAGGGGTACAAAGAAGGACATAAGGTACCTTTCATCCCGAAAAAATAATTGTTCCCGAGGAATAGCAAAAAAACTTTCCACGCAGACTAAGTCGCGGGCGGTCGCTAGTACTCTTATATTTAGAATTAACATTTAATAATTTGCGGATCAAAGGGAAAGTAAGGTACTCACTGACTGATGTTGTCCATGAACTTGTAATCGCCTCCAGAGACGTTGACCTTCGTGATGATGCCTGGCTTCAGTCTGTTCATGAGCTTGCACAGGATGATGCCGTCCCTCAAGGCCAGCTCGTATGGCAGATCAGGGCGGAACCTCTCGCCGATGACAGCTTCGATCCATCTTTGAGCTTCCAATTCTTTCTCCGGCTCGCGTTTGCCAGCACACTGTAAAAGAAGAAAATTTGATTTCGCTTTGTTAGCTCTGCAAGAGTTTTTTGAGTCATAAGCTAACCAAATAGGTACCTAGCAGAAAGGACACACATAATAAAAATGACCAATGAAAGAACTAAAGATACTAGTGAAGTTGCTTTTTTGTCATCTTTATTTGTGCGTCCATAATTCGTAGTACAGTACCCACAGGACATAATAGGGATACAAAATACTTAACTATAGTTATTACCGATAAAACTTAGATTTGGAATTTAAAATTACTGTACTATTGTAATTGTAATATCTATTGTAATTCTGAAATTACTGTACTATTGTACTACTTTGCACAACCATTATGGGTAAAATATGACGGACTCAATATTGTACCTCTTGTGACCTCTTATGTACTCATATTTATGCAAATAAACGAATTGAATTGAATTGAATTGAAATCTAAATAATTTTATTCTTTGAATTCATACTCGACATACATAAATATCGGATACCATTACTCGCTTCCGGAAAAAAAATAGATTTTCAACTACGACTCGGTGTAATTTAAGTTATGTATGACAAATTGATTAGGTGAATTATTCATTTACCTAAATTAATATTCATTACTTTACTTGACGTTGGCATGTCCACTTAGCATGTAGATGCTGTTGCTGATATAGCAAATAATAGCGTAAAGACCGTAAAACATACTAATTAAGTGTAAAAAAAATAAGTAACTTTATTTGATTTTGCAATTTTAAATTATACTAATATTAACAAGTAAACCATACCACATTTTATCTCCAGTCCAACTGAATACCTTTTTTAACCGACTTCAAAAAAAGGAGGAGGTTCTATGTTCGACTGTTTTAGAATGTACATTGCTCTTGAAAATAAGGATGGTTAGTTTTTATTGTTTGTCATTGATATACAATTATTAAGTATTGACACTGACTGATAAAGTGATACGCATTGTTTTGTTTTGGTACAGAGCCAAAAATAGGTGTCTATTGTTCAGATGCATTCTGCATAATCACAATAGCTTTAACTCGTCGTATGATAATAAGCAATGTTTAATTGATTTGTTGTAAAGTAAAGAGTGGTCGTGTACAGAAAACAAAAATAAATAAGATTTAAAAATTAAAAAGTGAATCCTTTTTCAGAAAAAAAACAACAAAAGAAAAATAAACAATTGAATCCTTTGTTACCAATAGTGCAAATCTTCACCATGATATTTTTGTTGGTAACTTGTGCGTCAGTGGTATACTGCATTTTCCAATTAAATCCCATTTTTGCGTTGTTTTTATTTTTCTATATTGTACCGAAGCAGTTTTCTTTAATTTTCTAACAAACGTCGTGTTTTAAGGTGAGAATGTCAACTTAGTGTATTAATTAAATTTTATTCGTCATTTTTGACGTAAGTAGCTTTCAAATTAGTTACTTATAACAAAGAAAATAGAATAGGTAATGCATTAACTTTTTTTCCTTCAGTTTGATTTATAATAAAAATAATAGAAATTGGATTGCAACTGAAGGATTGGATTGTAAGTGAAACTTAGTTAGTTTTCGCCTTTTGTGCACAGGAAAACCCTGCAAAGCCACCAAAAGTTCACCCTAAAACCTAAAAGAAAGTTATTAAAAATATCTTTATTTGTTCGAAACACTTTTACAAGTGTAAATAAATATAAAAGTGTTTACATTATCCTCAACTATGATGAAACATAATTATTTTATTCACAATTGTACTCTACGATTAGTACCTACGCATGTCTTCGCTCTATATTGCCTTTAAAATGTTTACATGATAAATTCAGGCGCCTGGCTGGATACAGCTGGATGATTTCGTAGTCTGGCAGACAGCCAAACGAAAACCACTATACTTACTAATAAATATATGTTTGACCGAAGTAATTTAGAACACTTATTTGTAAGATTACCCAACTGGTTTGACGGATATCTGATATTTAAATGTAAAGCGAATAGATTAAAAGATTTTTCAGATTTATGCGGTTGCAATTTGAAGGTTAACATCTTTTGATTGGTGTGGGTTAATTACATTCGTTACCGTTAGTCATGACTCAAGTCTTGACTCAAATTCATAAGGACTTGAGGGACTCGGACTCGAGTCTTTAAAAAGATTAGAACTGACTGTATACTGTAAAGTTGTTCGTGAACTGCCAAGTTTTTGTAGAAATTCCGCATACATATTAACAACGCCTCACAACGCGTGTACAATTTCTACTAACACGCATGGTATAACACACCAACATTTAAACCCTCTAAGAGTGTATCTACTAAAATCTTCATTACGGCGCGAGGTGCTTGACATCCGTGTGTGTGTAAGTGGTCGTGTGACTAGATCATGACTACATATGACTCTGGTTCGGCGTTCGATTCTCAGACGGTTCATATAGAAAAATAAATGTAGAGTTGCAATTAACTAAACAAACTCTATAGTACAAGTTTTCAGATTTTCGTACTTACCGTCGAGACTCGAATATAAATATTAAGAAACTTAGAAAGAAAAGCTTAATTGGTTTTAATTTGATGAATTGCTTTGAGTGACATTCACTAATTAAATCGAAAATAGCACGCATAAACGTTTTGATGGACTTCTTGACAGGTGCAGCAAAATTAATAAATTGTAACTAAGTACTAAATTAACTAATTTTGTTTATATTTAAGTATTTAATGAGTAATTAATCCCACACATTTCTTAAAATTATTTTTATATAGTTGTAGTGCTTAAGAATTATATCCACATAATTAGTTTGAGATGCATTTCCTTGATAAAATTATTAAATTCACTTTTGTAGATGGATAATGATGGTGCATGATTTTGTTTTTGAATTTTAGAGGTTTCGGTGTACCAAATAGTGTCTTTACCGAATCAACCATTTTTTATTTGTATTTAGTTTTTTGTGCGTTGAGACAAACATTCGACTAACATCATATTTTCTCGATAAAGGAGAATGCTCTAAAAATACGCTGTTTACTTAGAAATTAATTTTGACCGAATGATATTCAGCGTAGATAGAGTCAATGACTTTTCACTCATAAATAGATTTTAATTTTTATCTTGTTATTTCCGTCTGATCTGTATGAGATCATAAAACTGTATTAATTCATGGCAAAGTATTTTATAGTTACTTTGTGTGCTATAATTTTAAGAATTTACACTGTTATACTTCTATACCCACTGCTTATAAACTTTATAAAATTATGAAACCGAGACGTTTAAATCGAAATGTGTTCAATAAGTGTAGGTTCTACTCAATAAAATTATTTCATTAAATAAAATAAAACAGGCATTTAATGAAATGAAATGAAATGAAATGAAATATTCTTTATTCAAATAAACTTAGATATTAAGTGCTTTTGAATGGTCTATATTTTCCTACCACCCATTCGAGACTTTTTTAGCTGACAAGAAGAATGGGCGCAAGAAACTTATCAGCTTTGTCAGAAATCAGAGTAACGATATTTACAAAGAAATTATATCGTTACCAAATACCTTAATTTAAAACAACATAATAAATAAAACAATAAAGTTATTAAAAACTGAAAATTAGGATAGTTACTTATAATGTTACATCCATGCATTGCTGTCTTTTAAATAATCTTCTACTTTGTAATAACCTTTGCTCATGAGCGTCTTTTTAACATGTATTTTGAATTCAAGCAAAGGCAGTTCAATTACATTTCGTGGAACTTTATTAAAAAGGGCAATTCCTTTCCCCATAAATGAGCCCCTAGTTTTTGCTAGTCTAAAACTAGGAACGGCAAGTTTGTCTTTATTTCTTGTATTAAAACGGTGTACATCACTATTTTTAGCAAGTGAGCAATAATGTTTCCTTACATTAACTAAATTATCATAGATGTATTGGCCTGCCACTGTTAAAATATTAATTTCTTTAAACAATTCTCTTAAAGAATCTCGCGGCCGAAGGTTGTATATGGCGCGAACAGCTCTTTTTTGGAGCACAAAAATATTTCCAATATTAGCTGCTGAGCCCCACAACAACATTCCGTAGGACATTACACTATGAAAATAACTAAAATAGACCAGCCTTGCCGTTTCAATGTCAGTTAAGAGCCTTATTTGTTTAACTGCGAATGCCGCAGAACTGAGTCTACTCGACAAGGCATCAATATGTGGATCCCATTGTAGTCGTGAATCTACTGTAATACCTAGAAATTTTGTGCTCTCAACACACTCGACTACTTCTGCATTCAAATTAATATGCACGTCTACCTGCCTTACATTAGGTAAAGTGAATTTTACACATTTTGTTTTCTTCGGGTTTAATGCTAAATTATTAATGTTAAACCAATTTAAAACTTTAGAGAGAGCACTATTTACATCGTCAGAACAATTATTACCTCTATCGACTTTGAAGACTAAGGAGGTATCATCTGCAAATAGCACTGTCTCACATAAATTCTCCGCGTAGTAAGGTAGGTCATTAATATAGATTAAGAACAGTAAAGGCCCCAATATCGATCCTTGGGGCACGCCCATGCTAATGGGGGCTCCAGTAGATGCTGCTTTATTAATAATTACTTGTTGTGTTCTACCACACAGATAAGATTGCAAAAGGCTAACTGATTTATTAGAGACACCATAATGTTCCAACTTCTTTAAGAGAGTTATGTGATCAACACAATCAAACGCTTTAGAAAGGTCACAAAAAATGCCAATTACATCTTGCTTAGCCTCCCAAGCGTCAAAGATATGCTTCAAAAGTGCAATTCCAGCATCAGTAGTGCTTTTGCCTTTAGAAAAACCAAACTGATTCTTATGTAGTATATTATTCTTTGTAAAATATTCTAATAATTGAAGATATATAATTTTTTCAAATAGTTTACTTAGTGCAGGTAAAATAGATATTGGTCTAAAATTTGTTGGATCACTTTTATCTCCTGCTTTAAACAGAGGAATTAAGTATAGCTAAGTGAACCCTCCGTCGCAGTATATGATATTCTCAAAACATCATAATAGCAAGACATTATAATCGCATGTCAGTTTTAAATCAAAGTAATATGAACAAAATACGACCCTTAAGTAATTAGGTACCTTAACGGCACTCTGTGGTCTTTTTATTAGCTGTGATTACGATAGAAATGATATACAATAAAAAGAAAATAGAGACCACCATATGGTTTTCTATACAAACGAGTTTTTTTTATATAAGTTCAATCTAATTTTATTTAAACTTGATATTGTTCGAAAGCTGTAATTTGCGGACCCTTAATTTTTACCGCTGAATTTACTGTATGATTTTCTGCTATTCACCGGGTGTCAGAATAGAAAGAAATTCAAGTTTCATACAAAAATACGCGAAATTCATCATTTTTTAATTCTAACCGATACACGGTGAATAGGCGAATTATACAGTTAATTCGACAGTAAAGTCCGCAAGTTGCTTATTACAGCTTTCGAACAATATCAAATTCAAATAAAACGAGATGGAATTTATATAAAAAAACCTTTCAGAAATAAGATCGTTTGTATGGAAAACCATATTAGTGGCCCGATCTCGATGATATTTATTTTTTGAAGTTGAAGTTTATTTATTTAAATTTTATTTGTGATTTTTATTTAAATGGAATGCGGTTCCTTAATAAATGTTACGAGAGAACCAGTTTTTCAGAAATTGGTTTTCAAATGGATTTACAAAGGTCAGATAGATAGGTCAGTTTTTTGGCATACTCATCATATAATTTTAAAATGTACCTAAATAAAATAAAGATGTGCCGGGAAGATTACATAATATGAGCATAATCTTTTTTTATATGCTTTTTAATGTTTAAGTTTGTAAAAGTTCACATTTTACTTCTGGTAAAAAGGTAACCGGTTCTGTGATCTAGTGGTTCGCCCACCCGTGTAAGACGTAGGGTCCCGGGTTCGATTCCCAGGGGGGTACATTTGTACTCTGTTTGGTTGGTGGTAGGGCTTATTTCAAGTCCGCCTGGCTACTACTACCACCATCTTACCTTAGTCTGACACCATAACAACAATTTAAAAAAATGTTGTGTACAGGCAGTTAGAGGTAAGATAGCCAGTTCCTCAGTGGTGAGGATTCCGGGTGTAGTGCGCTTCCACCTTCGGCTTTATCGTCACTTAACATCAAATGAGGTGAAGGCCAAGCGCTAACCCGTTGTGAATAAAAAACGCGGGAATTTTTTTAACTTATGGAGATTCAAAATTACCATGATATTTTTTTTGCTGGAGTTTTCTATTTAAAAATAAGAATACAACAAATTGCGACCGGATTATGATTTGTCATTTCCCGCTTTTAAAGTCGACAGCAAATAAATTATTTTATTTCAAACGCTGGATAGTTCGAGAAAACGCTAGAAATAGAATGTTGTCACAACAACCGATCGCGGAAAATTATGAATAGTGCAGCGATTTCAGTAAGTAATAAAGAAAAAATACTCAACTCGACGCATAATGTTACAAGCTTTTATTTTACACAGTATGAGCCTAGACAAGAATATATGATATTTTATTTTCTCTTAATGTTACTTTCAAAAATTATAACAGATACAATTATAAAAAAAAAACTGTTGCTGAAAACCGGAAGGTCAAATTACTTATTTTAATACTTTGATAATACTAAATAATATAATACTAAAAAAACTTTGATAATGCTAGAAAAAGTCTTGTTTGTCAAGTTATTAGTGGAATCATCATCGTGATATTTGGTGAACTTAATTAGCAAACATAATAAAATAAGAAGAACATTCACTATAAATATTCATAAAAAAATCTACCATGACAAAGACTACATCAGTTACATAAACTGATTAACCATAACCCATAATAACATCACCGATATTCGCGAATGTTTATAAAAACGCCCAGTTATGTTTACAGCGGAGTACGTAAGAAACAAAATAAATGTTGCGCGCCGCCCGCCCCACCGCGGCGACTGGGCGGGCGGATAATCCACACCAGTCTTTGACCCGTCGGCGAGAAAGCAGCTCGTTCCACATTTTTTTAAGTTTCCACAAAGTTCTGTGATAAACACAAGAAAATGGCTGTACGTAAGATGTCTTTAAACTTTTCATAATTAATTTTCCAATCATCAAAAGTTTTGTTTGAGCTCTAGATTTAGATCTGATGACAGTGATATTGCATTGTTTTGAAGTTTCACTTTCTGAAACCAAATTAGATATTTTGATCTGTAGTGCAACATTCAATGGAATCATTGACGTCAATACGAAACTGGTTTGAACTAATGATTCGAACGCAGCTGCCACTTGTTAACGATATCTGCTCTGTTTTGCCTTATGTTTCTATGTAGTGTTTCGTATTTTTGGAAAATCTCTGAAAGTGTTTGAACTAATGACATGTCTTTTGCAGTTAGTTAGATATTTAATTTTTTCAGTTATGTTTTTTGGAATTAGGTACTAAATGATAACACAGTTAGGTCGACTGTGAACACAGAAACAAATAATAAAGATAACAAGTTTTCAAATAGAAATTTAGAGAAGAAAATTAATAATTATCTTTTTCATTTAAGTAACAACAAAACAATGACGTTAACGAACATAACTTTTTATTTGTTTTAACGTCCAAACTCATATCAATACAATCTGTTGTTGTAACTCCCATACTTAAACAGTACTTCAAAAATAATATTTTCGTATTTTTGGTTTAAGGTTTTCAAGCTACAAAGATTTTAGCAATTTCCTAATGTTTCTCAATTTTGCAGTACACGTTATTAATAAAATCTTCATAAACATTTTCCTTACTTCATTCACAGTAGTCTAAGCTCGTCTCGGTTATGAAATCCGTATTTCCAGAGAGCGTAAGATAGCTGTCATGTTGTTAACATATCGCGTTATTTTCGGATGTGATGCTGGAGTTGCCATCTAACGACTTGGCACTGGAAAGATCTACTTTATGGCCCTCGTTCAAAACTAGCATATGCTCACGAAATTTAAAGTGCCAGTTGGAAAGAATGCTGCTAATCCATCTTACGATCGCTCTATCGATGTAAATAGAACGCGATTTCGTAAACATAGACAGGATATTAGATTTATATTTAAAAAAGTTTAAAAAGCTACGAAAGTCACTCTTATCTTCATAGATGACATTCGCTATAGGGATAAACAAAACAGCATAAAACTCACATGCAAACATACCTAACTACATTTGTTGTGACAAGATTAACGAAAATGTAATATTAGATTGCATATATTTCACATACTTGGCAAGAGAAAGAGCTGTAAAGTCGGTAGAAATTATTCTTCGAATTGAGGTTATTAAAAACAAACAGAAAATGTAAACATTAAAAAATAGAACAAATCAAAGAAAAACATTAAAGCATACTAAAACACAAATAAGAATGTGTCCTATTAGAGTGCGAGAGTATTATAATTATATTTTAAGATTTTTTTTTATTTTAGCCCAGAAACAAGGAACAGGAACAGGAAGTCCTTAACTGGATCTCAGCTGTCATTGGAGAACCTCCTGCTACCGTCCCCTACGAAGACTACTTGAAGGACGGCATTATCCTGTGCAAGCTTATCAACAAACTATCTCCTGGTTCAGTAAAGAAGATCCAGGAGAGAGGAACCAACTTCCAGTTGATGGAAAACATCCAGAGGTAATTCCGAATAAAGACCACTTCAAAACATTGGAAGTCCTTTCAATGGAGTTACAATTGTACTATGTTAATGAATTTGCATTTTCCAGGTTCCAGGCAGCGATCAAAAAATACGGTGTACCTGAAGAAGAAATCTTCCAGACAGCTGATCTCTTTGAGAGGCGTAACATTCCTCAAGTAACCCTATGCCTGTACTCCCTTGGAAGAATTGTAAGTATAAATATTTTTCACCAGCATCTTACTCTCCCTAAATTTTGTTCCATTCTCTTGAACGTCTAAGCAGAAATTACTTCAAAATGTCGTCATATTGTTTCACAGACTCAGAAACATCCAGAATGGACTGGCCCTCAGCTCGGCCCAAAGATGGCTGATAAGAACGAACGCACCTTCACCGAGGAACAGCTGAGAGCACACAACGCGGAGCTTAACCTTCAAATGGGCTTCAACAAAGGAGCTTCGCAGTCCGGTCACGGTGGTTTCGGCAACACCCGCCATATGTAATCATAATCACCAACTTACACAAGCGCGCTTATGCTTGCCTGGTGTCTGAGACCAAATCTGATGCACACGTGTCAAACCAGTATTCAAAACGATTCTCTATTCCATTCTAATTACGAATATCTGTCAGATCAAGGTGTTCGCTACCCTTCTAAAATTTAATGTTACGCTACTAAAATGATTGTGTGAAAAGAACATTATGAAGCTATTCAGCATCATATCTAACAAATGTTATCTTTGTTAAGACTTTTTTAATAATATCGTGTAAATATTTAACATTATTTTTTAATAAACTTTGTTTGTAAGGTGCTTGTTGTTTGAATTTGGTCGAATGTTGCAATTGAAATAACTTTCGTCATAGACTCATATGGTGGATCCGATCGTAAGGATGAAGGTCGCTTGATTGCGATATTTGTTGCGAAATATTAGATCGCTTGTAATAATAAGTCTGATCGTTTAAGAACTTGACTAAATATAAATACTGGAGAGGGTATTTATAGCGTGCTGTAATGGAGACTATCCCTTGGCCTAATTAACTTGTGTTTGAAACATCAAGATGATTTATTGGTGCAGAACTTTGCCAAGAAACACTTTAATAAACATATTGTTACATTTAAATACATCAAAATGTAAAAGGTCGAGCTTTAATTAAATTGTTTATAAAACGTATGACTGAATAAAAAAAGGACACCACGTGTATAGACTAATAAATGCATAGGCACACCTCAATATTTATTTGTCAGAGGTTAGATCAAAATCATAATAATATTGTCTTGACAATAATAACGCATCAATTATAATATTATTATGCAAAACATGATCTAGTCGTCCTAATTAATGAATATTCCGCGTATTGAGAAAAAACACATAAATACCAAAGTTGACGCGGAAATAAATGCATTTTATTTAATGGCACTTTTTTAATTCATGTTAAACTTATTTAAATAAAAGAAGAATGGCAGAAATCCCTGTATTTTCAGAATCACTAAAAAGCTTAGGGTTCTTGGCACGCAGTGAATATAAGAATTCTAATACTCTAATATGATATTATGTAACTGTAACTTTTACTGTTATGTTGGGAATCAAAATTTGATTGTAAAACGTAACCTCAACACAACCCAACGTAACGTAATGCTAAAAATCGATTATTCTACTATGGCAACACAGACTGCACGACATTGACAGTATTGAAGCATAGCAAAATCAATCTGTTATTTTCGTGATTGGTCCGCTGGACAAAAGGGCCAATAATTATATTGAAACCAAACCATACAAATAGTGTTTTGTTTCTGCAAAATGGCGTTTTGTTATATGATAAGAATGATGAAAATAGTATTTTTCTAGTTATAACCAGCTTCTCTAGGAACATTTAAAATTGAAAAGTAAATTAATGACCTTTTCGAAGATGTGGTTCCCGGTTTGCTATTCTTCTTTAAGGGTAACGTTAGATAAAGAGCAAAGTTTTTCAATCATTTTAGGAATCCACATAGCACAATAATTGGTCATTTATTACTCTTCGTACAAATTAAGCAATAGACTCTACAGTCTACACACATTATTTAAAATTATACTATGTATTTAAACCCGTTACTAATGAATGATAGGGTGTGCATTTATGATTACTTAAAGCGTATAATACTTGGGATATCTTAAGGTTTATATTCACTTATATATATTTTTTGGTAAGTATTATAGTATTATAGGTATATATTGGTAAACTGGCTATCCATATCAAAAAGTATACTTAGCTGACATTGAATTATGTGTATCTGAAAGAACTAACATCTTTAAATTTGAGATATTATCAATCCAAAGGTCGCGGGTTCGATTCCCGTCCAAGAATATGATCTGGTGCGAGTCGTATTTAGTATTGTATAGAACTAACATCTTTGAAAACATTTTGAGAAATGGGCTTTCGTAAAACATGTTCTATTATTCTAATCTAATTAACAACTTTTCCATCTTTTCCACCATCGTCTTTGTGTATTGTATTCCATTTACTTGACTTACTTAGATTATGATATGTTTGACTTTGATTTCATTATAGAGTTCGTACTTTGGACCATCTCCTAAGTGTCCATGACATGCTTTCTCAAGGGTCCATCGGTCACTATTACTCTATTGTAAATTTGTAACGCACAAAGAGTGCGTTCAGCCAATTCATTCATTCAACCTCATTCAACATTGTTGGGCTCATTTCGCCCATGTCAATGCGCAGCGTTGGGGCAATAAAATTTTATGACTACGTACAGAAATAGAAACGACCTGCTACAGATTTTATACATAAATCTTTAAATAACGATGAAGAAAACTCGACAGCTCGTGTTATTCGTTTGAAGTATTTCTTCTGATTATGAAAATTCACTTGTTAGGGTTCTCTGTACATCAACATGCTAAGTCGTATAATGGCACTGATTTAGTTTTCAGTATGAAACGTTGTTTGGAAGGCGATCCTATTATTGTTGTATAAATGTAGTATCTTTCGAACTGTTCTTTCGTTATATAGGAAAGTATCGTTCTGACTATAATATGAATAGTATTGTATATCCTTTTCTTTTTTATAATGCATTTGCCTGCAATAGAACAGTCAGTTCACAAACATTTTTTTTCTGTATGAAACTAAAATTACAATGAAAATGAAAATTTTCTCCTAAAACTTAAACAGGTCACGCTCTTATTGCACACACTATAGTTATAATAATCATGGTGTATTTATACAACCTCTCAACATTACTGGCCCTCGGCCGATATGAATCAAATCGTATGAGCATCACGTGTTTCTGCCCATTCATTGGTCGGATGTAATTTCTTAAAGACTGTGTGAAGCAACAGCAGCTTACAACAACAACAGGATATTTTAATATTGTATGATTTTTTTTCTGAGTAGCAATTTTTCTAATTCTGTATTGTTTGTCACTCTTTTTATTTAGACAAGCATCCGTTAGGAACCCGTCTTATCCACTCATAAGGAAGACATGTGCCCCAGGAGTGGAGACATTAAAAACGGCTAATGTTAGAGACGGGTTTCGTCTTCTTTACAAACACTGTGGTTTCCAATGGAAAAATATTATGAACTATTACGCAAGAAGTAAAATTTTCCTCATTCAATGCATTTCAAAAAATAGCACATTATGTTACAGTGTCTTTCACGATCACGGCCAAGGGAACGTGACCTTTGTGAACATGAGTTTTCTGGACTTAGTAACAGGTAGTAATTACGTAAGTAATTACTGACTAAACATCAGCAATGTTTAGTCGGTGACTATTCTCTGGAAACCCAGAGGCGTAGCGTGGGCCATGTATGTTTACCTTGACCATGAGCCAAGTTTCACAGACCTTGGGGAATGGGAAAAGCTAGAGATTTTCATTGTTGGTTATAAAAGTGCAGCTACTTTTTCACTGGCTAAATTAGGGATGGCGTGACCAAGTTTTATTTTTCTGAAACATTGCAAAGGTGATACCTTAAGCAACAGCACCTCTTCTAAAAGCAGATTTCAAGAAAGTTGACCATTTTTTTGTCTTGAGCTTTATGTAAGAGATGAAATTCAAATGAAAATTAGATAATTATTATTGTGAAGACACAGACCTTGACATAATCTTTATTATGATATAATAATTAACAGAGCATGAACTAAATTATCATCTAGTTTTACTTAATGAGCAGTTAGGGTAGTTATATCACCGCCTTTCATTGCATGTTCATTATTTAATTGTTGTTCAAGTCATGATAGTGTGTAATGTGGATAACTGTGCAGTGATGTGAATGTCACTCATTACATGTGTAAACTTGACCTAGTGTATACTGTGGATATGTCATCATTATTATCGGATAATTTCTGCGTTGATGTTCATTGGAAAACTAGGTTTCAGTTGATTGCTTGATAATGTTCCATAATTTGCATGTGCACCTAAGTTTTAAGTGTATTTTTTTTTTTTATATATGTTTAATGTTTAATGCATAAAAGTTACAAGCAATCGAAGCATGAGCGCTAAATATCCTCCTATTCAAATGTATATTAAAAATCCTCTATTTCAAATGTACTTACTATTGTTAATATAACTTCTATGTATAAAGCCCTTAAAATGGCGTCCTGATCTTAATCAAATTTATTGCTTGCTGTGTCGAAAATTCACTTGCACATATTGAGTTTATTTACAAATAATAACCTCAGTAAAATAAAATATAGTTCGTTGTAGAGCAAAAGTGGCCACTTTTTGCATGCTCTTTTGCCTACTACTACAACATTTTTTACTGAGGTTTTTCTTTGCAAATAAACTATAGAACCTTAAATTCAATCTGTGCATGTGAATTTTCGATACATTATGTACTTATCGAGCAATAAATTTATTCAAGATGAGGGCTGTAGCGACTTTAAGTCGTCATGTTAACTTAAAGCATTTGTCTGATGAACTTGAACTTAGTACATCAACTTTTATTACCCACCAAAAAAATATAAATTCTAACCAGCGATGTTGAAAGGATGGCGCTTGCAGGACAGGTTTCTCAGACAAGACATCTTGACCCGTTTTCGTAGTTGCAAAATGACGTATTTTATATACTTACTGCTTAATATTTTCGACGTAAAGGTGGCCGATTACCACACGACGAAAAGGAATTGATGTTACGGAACGAATGTAACAGTTGTATGTTACACGGAATGGCCGATTTACATCAAAGACCACGATACTGTGGCTGTTTCAGTATTAGATTGGTCATAATACATTTTTTTTAATCAAAAATTCTTTGATTCAAATACTTACCTACTTGTAATGCTGGGGCCACATTAACGGCAAACTCCATTGATTATTGCAATTAATGAACCTTATGTGTATAGGTGTAAGGAAAATTAGCGCCATAATTAATGCCGTTAACCTTTAATGTGATCCCAGCATGAGAAGTACGAGTATTTTTGACGGAATCGTTGAATGCATCTTTTGAAAGCGAAAATTCGTTGTCGTTTCTACAAATGTGACTTTGACCCCTAGCACTAATCTAAACAATATAAAAACTAAGAAATATTTTTTCATAATCTTAAAAGTGATGTTTTTTACTACAAACCAATATAGGTACTAAGATTCCTCTATATACTTCCGCCATTTAGCCCCTTTAGCTTGACCTCTGAAACGCGATATTATATAGCGTAATCACGTTTAACTGTCAAAAGACAATGGATTTTGACAGTTGAGTGTCGATAAAACGCTACCTATATCACGCGATAAAAAACGTGTTTCGGTGATCATGCTAGGGGCTGCACTAGGGTTGCCACCTTTTTTTTTTGGACTAATAAATTATTTGGTTGCTAAACGGTAGAAAAAAGTACATTGTATGGAAATAAAGTATTATTTATTTTTACCTTTAAAAACATACTTTTTATTACTTTTGGCATTTTATCCTAGAGAAATAACAAGCCATGTAAAATAAAGTATTTTCACGTACTTTATTTTCCTCATAAAGTATAGAGTACAATTACCCCGAAATAAAGTATATACTTTATTATAAAGTACGGGTGGCAACCCTAGGCTGCACTCTCATTGCATAGGCGACGCGAAGTGCGGGCGATTTGATCCGTATTCGTCGTAATCCAGATTCACCATATTCCAGATTCGTCGTAATACAGTATCTACAGTCGATGCAAAGACTGCGACTGTTGGACCGCGGTCCCCGAGCACAGACACCTAGCTCGGCGGAAGTACTTCCCTTTTCGCTGAACATAATTATGGCGCAGAGATCCTGCCTCAACAGATTCGTTGCTCAATATGAAGCATATTGGTAATAAAATGAAAAACCAAATATAAAATTGTCACTTCGATAAATTAAATAATGGAACAACATATTCTTCTCGGTAAAACCACAAACAGATTGTCACTTAAGCCTTAAATGAAAAAACATAATCCCGACAGACTGCATCCAAAAATATAATATTACAACTTTCAATTCACAAAGTCAACTAATTTTCATTACTAAAGAGTTGCTTGCATTTTTGACTGGCATGACGAATCTGGAATACGACGAATCCGGAACAAATCGTGCGAGCGGGAACAATTGCCCGTAACTACATTGGTGATGGAAAATTATCGCGATCAAACAGAAAAAGCTGAGACAAAAATATTATCTACTCGTCCGGAAATTAGTGTTTTGAATACAACGTGTTACAAAAGTACCCCTAATGCCGAATATGGTAGATAGGGACCATCAAACTAAACAACTTTTACTATGGGACCAACTCTGAAATCGCGAAAAACTTACTTTTGTAACACGTTGTATTGCTTAAAAAAACTTAATTGAATATTGAAAATAGCGGTATTATTGGGTTTATGCGTATACCAAAATACACTGGGCCGCAAAGAAAACGGGCCAGCGCATTATTTTCATACAAACAAGGTAACTTTAAAGCCTTGGTTCTCCGCCAGGAATTGACCTAGCTGTGATCTGATGATGGCTAACCAGGAAGTGAATGGAGGAGATCCAGATCGCTGTACACACCCAACTGATCTGATCAGCATTCTAAGAGATGTGAAGTTCAGAGTTCTCAGTTTCAGGATTACCATACATTTTAATGCAATTTTCGCGGTTTTATAAAACATATCCTTACATTTCTTAGAATTTTGATCAGATCAGTTGGGTGTGTATAGCGATCTGAATCTCCTCCATTTACTGCCTAGATAACTATCATCAGATCACAACTAGGTCAATCCTTGGCCGAGAACCAAGGCTTCAAAGTTACCTTGTTTGTATGAAAATAACGTGGAGGCCTGGTTTCTTTGCGGCCCAGTGTATTATGGCGTTATTACGGTAATACTTACAATGGAATACCTTTGCATAACGCGCTCGTTACTTCATAATGGGTAGTGATAATAATGGAAAAAAAAATTTACTAAGCTGACATTTTTTTTTAAATACCTATACTCACAAATAACTTATCCCCAAAATAAACAGAACTACGAAAGATCAGAGGGTTAAGATATAACTATTTTTTATAGAAATGTCGGGATTAATATCAATGCTTCGATCAATACAGAATTGTAATAGAACATTCAACCTAGTTTTTGGTATTAAATTGAAATTATTCACACACTATGAAAATGCATTGGTAGATAATCATCTAATCGAATCAAGTTCGAATCAAGTAATTTTGTATGTTAATATAGCACAGCTTCTACTGCTGTATAGGGATCAAAGATAAAAAAAAACGGATGGGGGTTAAACCATCTGAAATTTTGACATGTACGTACTCGGAGGGCCTAGACAAGTGGCAAACCCTTGGCTTTTCGATTATTCGAATAGAATAGAAGTGACAATAAGTGTATAAAATTGACAATTCACAACTCCGTGATAGTCAGCGACATCTTACGTCAATTACATACTAAATTGTATTCTATTCAAATTGTAGAAAGCCACTTAGCTATAGGGCCACTAGGCAAACTGAAGTCAAACGTTACCATAGAGTTTTATTTCCTAGAAATACCTTGGTAAGCAGATTGTTACAAATAAATAAAAGCTACCGCTTATCAAACACCTATCATCATAACTGTTAGAAACGTGTGTTTACGTTATTAGCAATATTAACTTAAGCAACGCAAGTTTTAAGTTATATTTACATAGTTAACAATTGCGCACGAATCCCCCCCTACAGCTAGTCTTACGGAATATGGACGCCGACATAGTTTTAACTTAGTCTATCTGCACAACTTCGAGCCGTCCGCTCGATGCAGAAATAACGTTCTCCAAAAATCAAAAAAACATGCAGTACCAAATACTAATAGTGCTAATCGGAATATACCAGACATCAGCTGCTGAGTATTTCAAAACGAAACGTGAGTATTTTTGCGCGAGCTATCTTTTTCTCGATCGATAAACAATCGCCGGCTATATCGATTTCATAATCGGGTTATCGGTTGCATAAATCGATGCGTTTCATCACAGGTTACGTGACAACCCGCGCAAGGTTGAACGACCTTTTATCACAATCCGGCTTTGTTTTGTTTTTTTTTATTTGTTTGTGTACAGATATTGTGTTTTCATGACTGTGTTGGTTCTGGTGCCCTAGTTACTAAAGTCGAAGTAGGACTAATTGTCTTGATCTGTGTCAATCGGTTGGTTTTGAAATAAGCAAGCGGTGCCGATTAATGAACTCTACTCGTATGGTTACTCATGGCTGTAAGATCAGTGTGTATTAAAACGTGTCATACGTCCCGGTTTCTTTACATTAAATGCGCTTCATGACTATAGTCTTTTTACACCCTATCAACATAAACAATTAATAAAAAATAGTAGAAAAAAAGGAAAATATTTTTGGAAATATTGCGAAAGTTTTTAACCAATCATAAAGATATATAAAATATGTCAAAAAAAAAAGATCCATTTTGTCCAATGACGTAGACAAGTCACAAATGCCACTTTAAAAAAATACCGTTGACTTGATAACCTCCTCCTTTTTTTGAAGTCGGTTAAAAAAGAGACCTTCATTAACGTTTAATTTTGTCTTGTGGATCATTCATCATCAACTTCTGTAGATTGTAGAAACTTTACCGAAAGTTAAAAAAATATTACCACAAATAAAATATTATTTATGCATTTTAATAAATAACCTTTTGCATTTATGCATCGCTATATTTTCCTCTTGACACCATAATATTGACCTTCATGCATAACTGACAGTAAACTTTTTAGATTATTGTCGTGACTTTGCATACATAATGCTAAGGTAACTTTAATAAACAGTTATGTCACTGGACCTTCGATAGGATTGCTGTTTCAATTTTCATTAATATTTTATTTTATTGGTCTACCAACGATTGTAACGTTGATTAATACATTATAACAACTTATGATTAGGTAGTCAAAATGCTAAATGCATATATTTTGAGAAATCTGGGGCCAGGAGATCGAGATTTTAACTTTCATAGATTTAATTTTACTGTACTATCAGAGATAAGCTCATTCAAATATACTACCTATGTAGTTAAGTGTCACATCATGTGTAAAAAAATATTTTCTTTTTGTTTTTTTCTACACTTGGGGATAATGTTAACCTTGAGACCTTGAGAAATCTCGAGAGGTTCGTCATAGCATACATAGGTTTAAGATTATCATCAACAATTTTATTCAAGGTCCACCAGAACATACAATTATAGCATAAATTCGAACTCATTATAATCATAACAATCAACAGATTATAATAATAATACGTGGGACACACTGAAAGTTCTTAGAAAGTAAAAAACTAAATAAAGTATGAAAGGTGCCAATACCTTTTTATGATTTTCAAAACATTCTCCAAGGTTACCAAGGAGTTCTAATTTCGAAAGTTAAATAACTTTTTAATTTATTTTTTTACTAACTAGCCAGTTCTAAAAACTTTCAGTGTTACCTTTGTAATAGGGGTTTAAATATGAAATTGCTGTTTTGTATGGAGAATTTTAAAGTATTTGAATTTTCCATACTAACATTTTCTTAATTTATTTGCAACCATTATTGCTAATGTTTTAAAACTTGTATGCACTAATGTTTAAACACTAAGATAATGTATGCCACTTAGGTTACGCAAAAAAATAAGTATCGGCTAAGTTATGTACGTACAACGAAAACAATAAAGGAGTAACTAATAATAAGGCACTTTTTTTTAAGTTAAGGAAAGAAAAACAAAAATATTTTTATCGCTGACAGGTAGTTGGCCGCCATGATCATAATTCGAAATAAACAACCGATACATCTTAAACAATATAGAAGACATGAGAGTCTCTGTGTGTGAGAAAAAATCGTCAATTTCATACTTTAGATTACAAAGGTAACACAAAGTTTTAAAACCTGGCTAGTTAGTAACAAATCAAATCAAAAATGTATTTAAATTTCGAACTTAGAACTTCTTGGTAACCTAATGATGTAAATTTAATTAGCTGTCATTTGTTATAAATAGGCAGCAATTTGAAACGAGTATGAAGATAGAAATAAATGAGATCATTGTTGATCGGTTATCTACAGCATTCACCTCTGTAGATTATTAAAACAATGGTATCTTGTGGTTTTTTAATATAATGCTCTACAGTTGATATTGAACTACACTATCCTTCAAAATTTAAAATTCTCCTTTTAAAATTATCCTTTTAAAATTGGAATTTCACTTAAACAAAAGAAGTTAGAGTTTTAAAATAAAAATAATAATAACAATCCTTAAAGTATTTGTTGACAGATGGGACATGCCTCTGCAAAGGTGGGTTCATGCTCACACCATGACAAATACGAGACTTTAATATTGATGTAATATTTCGACTGAATTTAATTTGATTCCATATTATAAATTCTAATGATGTGTATTAATTGATGTAATTTACTAACACTAGTCTTAAGATATTTTTACTAACATTTTTATGGGCCTTGCTTGAAATAAATTATTTGAATGAATTTGAAAAAAAAATAAAAAGATGTTTTCAAGAAGGTTATCGATTGTGAATTTATTATTTAATTATTTAATTTGATTGTGAAGTTATTAATTAAGTATTTTAAAAGTGTGGCACTAAGTTTTAAAGGCCATATTCCGTCCGAAACTTCATCTGCGCGGAAGTCCACTTCGCTTGGAAATTTTCGGCAATACTTTCTTAGCGGACGCCTACGTTATAATAACTATCTATTTTACAAGTTTCATCCCGATCCGTCCACTAGTTTGACCTTCATAATTATTAGCAGGACGGACTTTTAGTAGGACATTTATAAATCCGTCTGTGACTATGGAAATTTTCAGGAATCATTTCTTAGCTTCTTTATAATAATGACGACCTCCGTGGTCGAGTGGCTTTGGATACCGGTCTTCAAGGTGTCGCCATCTTTGAGGTCCCGGGTTCGATCCCCGGTTGGGTCAATTTAGAAAACGAACTTTTTTATATTGGCTCAGGTCTGAGTGTTTGTGATACCACCTCTGTCTCTGATTTCCATAACACAAGTGCTTTAGCTATTATTTTGAACATAATTATTATATTAGTAGGACGGATTTTTAGTAAGGTCTTTTAAAAGATAGAGTTTTTAAGCGAGCATATTATGAATCACCCCATAGTAGAATTATAATTTTCTCAAAACACTTTGACTGAATTGCATTTTCTTTCATTTTCCAGCGGATTTTGTGAAGACATGCGTCCGAAGCGATCCGGATTTTGACGAATGCTCACGGACGGCAGTTCAACAGTTATTCAATGCTCTTGGACCAGGTATGAATGAATGAATATTACTTAATTATTCTAAGCAACCAATATCTACCTAATGAAAATTGTTAAACGAAAAGTAAAATAAATGTACTCGTATGAATGAAACAGTTAAAGAAAGTAGAAGAGAGAACGTGTTATTATTATCCATACACACGCTGGGCGCTTGTTTTTTTATAAATATCAAAATTTACATACAGCAATTGACAATAGTTACTTAAAGAGAAACTAAGCAAAGTAAAGAAAAAAATTACAATATTTTCAGGATTACTCGAAAACCACTGAAACGATTTAAAAT
This sequence comes from Catoptria pinella, assembly GCA_963556745.1. NCBI lineage: Eukaryota > Metazoa > Arthropoda > Insecta > Lepidoptera > Crambidae > Catoptria > Catoptria pinella. The sequence continues at coordinate 9,947,718 of OY750765.1, forward strand.
TTTCAAAAAATGGGACCAACTTGGGAACAAACCTGATAAAGTGGCGTTTGAATCATGTCAATCGGTTCAGCCGTTCTCGAGTAATCGGTGGACATACATAAAAAAACAAAAAAAAAATAAACAGACGAACATAGAACCTCCTCCTTTTTTTGAAGTCGGTTAAAAAATTGAAAAACTGTTGTTATTTATTGGTAGGTAACTAAAAACATTGTGGACAAAGTATGTGTCTATTCTATGACATAGGTATTTCTAGGTTTTTCGTTTAGGTAGACTAAGATAATATTTTGCCATCATTAATCAAATGGAATTATAGATGATGATTTACATTATCAATTTGATAATTGTTTAGAAGTAGTTCATCAATCTTTAATTGATGATGTTTTCCCAAAAAAATACTTTGTATAGAAAATGTCAGTGAGGAAATTAGCAGTTCTTCACTTATCCTACATTTTACAGTTATAAGTACTAAAAGTTAATACGAATTCATGGAATTAATTAAGCAACTTATCTCTCTTTTTTTGTTTTTTTTTTTTTTTAATTTGTCTCAAAACCGTTTAGGAAATAACAATAGTATGTGATAGCTATCCTCATTAACACAAAAATACAAAGCTCATTCAAATGTTCTTTGACTGTCGACCCTACTAGTCGGCAGACCAGTCTACCTACACAAACCGGCACGGTTGCAGAGCGCGCGTTGCACAACCAGCTAGCTGCTAATGCAACTCGTAACCTCCTTGGTAACTGCACTCCTGGCACTGTTCCCCATTTGGGTTGAAATTATCGTCTTTTTTGTTCTATTTTCCACGTTTTGGCTAAATGATGTTTGTTATTAGAAGATGAAAATGATATTCATTACTGCGTTAGTTAATAATGAATGAGGTGGGTCGGTAGATTCACAAGCAACTGAGCTAGTCACATAGCCTCAATTACGAAACATCTGTACATAACTTGCGGAAAGCGAAAGCTATTTCTTCACTATGCTAGCGCGACGGGTAATGTGGTGGTTTTACCAGTGGATCTTATCATGGTTACACTTAAACGCAAGTTTTACTAAATACTTGTATTGAAAATGTTTCAGGTATTCCAGAAATTGAAATGCGACCATTAGATCCTCTGAAGATACCGAAAATAAGGATTTTGCAAGGCGAGGGACCGGTCAACGTAAACGCTGCGTTAGACGACGTCACGGTGACCGGTTTCGGCAAAACAGAAGTGCTGGCCAGCCAGTAAGTTGATTTGATAATGATAACTCTTCTAGTTTATAAGAGCCTGGTATTGTAGTCGACTGTTTGATCGATTGAGTTGAGCAAAACATCGTAAGTGGACTAGATAAAATCGAGCAACTTGTCTATTGCTCGCCTACGAATTAACATTTGATTGTTAATAATGATAGATGACAAATAGGGCAAATAGGTAATAATATAAAATTATAAATTATTATGGTTGCATTTATTCCGGCCAAGGTCTATTAATACTTACGTCATTGGTAATGAATCACAATTTTATTATTAATAAGACATACAAGTGATGTTATTTAATATTGATGTTTTCAGGGTTGATAGTAAAACTTACAACTTCTACACGAAGGTTAGAGTACCGAAAATAAGGATAGAAGGCACATATGACCTGAAGGGGAAAATTCTGGTGATTCCCCTGGTCGGACATGGTATCTGCTGGTTCGAGCCTAGTAAGTACCAGAAAATACACAACACTGTTTGCATATGTGTTTGTTTATCTAATTTTATCAGATTTTCACATTCCAATAATTTCTATTCAGTCACGTTAATTTTGAAAATTATGAAGACAATTATTTGGCATAAGTACCGCGTGTTGTGAAGTTCATCTCAAACCTAAATTTATATTCAAAGGGGCGTAATTTCATGACATTCGATCGTGACCATGACTCCTTGTGGTTAGTAAAAACAAATCGGTAACCTATGACCACAAACAAAAGAGCTATGTGGTTAGCAAAGACTATTGCTTTATTATTACCGTAACATTTTAACTGCTGAAAATCATGACTAGGTTACTACTTAAAAAAATATCCAATCAGTAACCTACTTATATAAGTAATTCAAAAATATCTGTACACGTAGCAGGAACAGCTATCGAAAAAAAAATGCGTGTAAAAACATTTGCTAGAGGAACTTTGTGTGGGAAATTTGCACAGCGCCATCTATCGCCGAAAAGCGAAATGATATTTCCCATAGAGAATATTCTATCAAGTATTTGTACGCGAGTTTTTTTCGTTCGTACCTGGGGTACTGACTCTTAGCACGAATAAGCTTAGCACGTAATTTTGTAGTACAGTACATATTTCCCATATAAATTCCTCTATCGAATGTTTTTAAGCGTGTTATTTTTTTCAATAGCTGTTCGTACTAAATGTACCTACTAAATATTTACATAATTTGATAATGAATCTATTTTACAGCTAACATGACAATCGACATCCTCAGTGATGTAAAATTATATGACAAAGATGGATTAATATTTTTCAATGTTACTGCTGCACATGTGAAATATGCTATCGGAGGATTAAAGCTGCGCATGAACAATCTTTTTGATGGCATCGATTCATTAGGTATGTAATATTTTAAGTAAAATATAAGAAACATATTTTTATTTTATAGCACGTATCCAAAATAAAATTAATAAAACTGCTTAGCGCCATCTATATCACATAGATGCAATTTTTTTGTACTTGAGCGACATCTAGTGAGGAGTAGCATTACTAAGCACCACTGTCGCTCGCGAACAAGTGCCGCGAAGTAATATACCTACTGTCGTATTATGCTATCCTGGTATTCTCATAGGGTAAATTGCAACGTTGGACCGTTGTGATTGTCCATTGGCCACCACAGTTGCCTACAGGCGCTAGGCGCTGTTGCCAATTTGCCACACATATTTTCCACCACTTTCCGCTGTTTTTCAAAAGTTACATTACATAAAATTAGTGAACTACTAATTAAAAATGACTACGAAACTATGAGCTTTTAGAATAATATTTAATTACACGAGGATGATTTAAGTTTTTGATCATTTAAAAAAGGAGTAATTGCATTTTAATCGTGTAATTGCTCATTGTTTTTTTTCACAGAGGATTCTACGAATGCTTATTTGAACGCGAACTGGCGCCCAGTCTCGGAATCTCTTCGGCCTATCTTATCAAAAACCATCGAAGACATTTTACTCGGTTTCATGCAACAACTTTTCCACAACCTACCAGCTAAATTCATGATAAGCGATGTGAAATATCATCCGAGTAAAAGAAGCGATAAAAAATTATAAGTGAAAGTTGTACTTAGAGATGAAGTAAAAACTATTTAAAAAATGCAAAACATGGATAGACGTCCGTGTAGCGTAAGTGATATTATACTACCAGCAGTGATTGTAGATGTTTAGTTTGTATTTTGTTTTAGCACGAATATCTATCGAGAAAAAAAAACGCGCGTACAAGTACTGAGTAATTATCTATGAAAAATTTCATTTCGCTTTCCGGCGGTAGATGGCGCTGTTCAAATTTCCCATGCAAATTATTATCTATCGAATGTTTTTACGCTCGTTATTTTTTTGATAGCAGTTCGTGCTACGGGTACAGAATGTAACGGAGATAAATTCTATTAAAACAATAAGTTGATTGTAAATATAATATTCAAAATCGAAGAAAAGAATATGTTTTTTAATAAAAGACTTTGTTTGCTGTTATAAAAATTGTTGATTATAAGGGCCTTAATATATACCTAAAAGCGGCGCCCTCATCTTGATCAAATTTATTGCTGGCTAAGTACATAATGTATCGAAAATTCACATGTACAAATTGAAGGTTCTATAGTTTATTTACAAACAATAACCTCAGTAAAATATGGTTCGTTGCAGAAGTAGTAGGCAAAAGTGCCTAACGTGGTCACTTTTTGCTCTTTTACTGATTGTAAATAAACTATAGACATTAGCTTAAATCTGTTCATGTGAATTTTCGATACATTATGGCCTTTTATTAAGATGAGGGCGCCACTTGAGGGCTATAGGAGCCCTCACTAATAAAATATTCCGTCCCAGTGGCCATAGCATACATTGGATTGTCTTATGATTGTATAATTAATACTATTTGTATTATTAAAATGAACATAAACTTGGTTTTCCGTTACCTATTCTTATAACATAATTATTATAGTTGACTTGACAGTAAGATATAAACTTGTACATAATAGTAAGCCTAAGGAGTAATTTACATGACAAAAATACTTTTTATTGTATAAGAATGGCAAAAAGCTAACGATTATCATAATATAAGATTTTTATCAACACCTTTTCTACAATTTTTAATTTATATTTCAAAATGTCATAATAAACTTTAAATAAGATCCTTATGTTTTATTTTTTTGTTTTATTTATAAACAAACAATATCAGTAATCGCGGAAGGATAATAATAACAGGAAACATACTAACCGTATTTTCAATAAGGGAATAAAATTATACCTTTTAGAAGAGTTTAAAGTGTAATAAAATAAAGAACAATAATAGGATAAACTTTTTATCCATTCTTGAGAGGAAAAGATAACATGCGAGTGGATATTATTCATTAATTTAGAACTTTAAACCTAACAGTTGGTATTTTATGCTATACAAACAAATACTACGATATATTTTTTGAATAATATCTATGGTTTGAATAATGTAATACATTTCTTTCATGTACTAACGATAAATTTGTTGTCAAACGATTGGACTAACTGTTTTAGTTTTTGTAAAAGTAATTACTGATTGATCCTTGACTGGGGAACTAAGATTCTTGATCATGAGCCAATTCCCTAATATTTGTGTTACACGATGTTTACCTGAGTGTTATTTTCAGGTAACTCAAGGTCAAAAAGTTAGTTGTAAAATGAAAGGTAATATCATTGAAAAAATATGTACAATACGTTTGTTATAGAGCTATTATTAAACTTTTCTCTCAAATCTTTAAATTAGGTAAAACTATTATCAGCTTCACCTGATCTCATTGGATCTCAGAATTGGATTGGATCAAGAATAGTCATCTAAAATGTCTTTATATTCTTCTTCTAAAACTTTCTAAAACTCTTAACGTACTTATGTAGCAACTCGTGTTTATAAATTATTAAAAGTTATTTTTGAACAAAAACCGAAATTAATTAAAAGCTTGACAAAGCTTAACCTCTTTGAATTAATTATTTTAAAAGTTCGAAGTCCATTTCTTTGATAAGTTATACATTAAACTAATAGAATTAACGACTTACCTGCCAAATTGGGCGTCCAGGCATTTTAATTTGTTTCAGATATTTTAAATCACTTCACAGAATTTGCACTTTGCAGGGCGCACACGAGTTTCGCGAGCTGCTCACTAGATGGCTCTGTCACGGAAGGTGAGAACAAAATAACCGATATTCGGAAACATAACGTGTTTTATACGCTGGGAAACCGCTATAGCTGCACCACTGCTAACGGACATGGCGCAGAAACTTGCTAACAGTCGACCGAAATATCTCCTTACGAATCCCTATCGATTATTGATACTGAGTTCACTCAGAGAAATTGCGAAAGAATTTGCACCTCCATATTTCTATTGAGATGCCATGAATTAAGGAGATGTTTCATATTTTGATTTGATGGGGTGCAAGTTGGACTGTTTAACATTTATTTTTGATTAGCAATTATAAATATCATCTATTTTATGGATTTTATTGTAAAGATATTGAAAAAAATGACTAATTGTGTTTTTAGTGTAGGTACGTTCTTTTTGATATGCACATTGACAATTTTCAAGTATTTTTTCTTAAACAATGTGTTCCCTAATCATTACAAAATATTGGATTCAAATTCAGATGACATACAAAAACTCATTCGAATCATTAAAACAGAGCAATATGCGAGTCACATTTATTTATGGAAAGTTACCAGATTCCCTGATTAACTGGAACGAGGCTGCGCAATCTGATGCTGGCTGTTTTAAAAAACACAGTTTTCTTTTGCAGTCTCTTGCACAATTGTTTTCAAAAGTCACTTATAATGATGTATGTTTAAGACATATTATGCATTGCATTTCTTACCACATGCGTTGGTTATATTGTGTCAATTTTACTAACTTTTTCCCACGTTTTGACTGACACGGAATTCCGATGTTTTTTAGACCATGGACATAGACATATATTTTAGCTGTTTTTATTTTATTTTGTTATTGCACAGGAAGATACCAATTTTGATAGAACTTAATAAAATTATTTGTCTTGTACATACCACCGAACAAGAGATGGTAGCTTATTGAGCTAGGTATTAAGTTCATTTAGCTTACAAAGCATTTTTGTATAATTATTATTGTTGTGTTTTTCTAGTTAAGGAATGTTTTCATGTTTCTTTTAAGTCCTTTCTTGGCCTTTTTAATTTCATAGTTAAGAATTTTAAGCAACTTAGTTCAAGATATCTAGAAAGTTATACAATTATTAAAGTATCTGGTGTACTTTTTTTTATCTAGGTAAAGGTGATAAAAACATTGTACTTAATGCTTCAAATAAAAAATATATTCCTATAAAAAATAATAAGAAAGACTCATAAACGGCCTAGTTCAAGGAAGATACAAATTCAAGGTAAGGTTAAGAGTCCATTTAAGAAGAAACAACCAAACATCTCCATTTATAGAAATCTATAGTACGGTTGCTCAAGACCACAAACACAGTAAGCCACATTTGGAAAATTTTACAGAACATGCAGAAATGTGTTTTGCTCTGTCTTAAGCATAAAAATATGTCACACACACAAAATCAAAACCTAGTGTAACACCACGTAACACCCACTGTCTCATACTGTGTTTTGATTTTATTTCTGAGACATACTGTGTTTGTTTTGTGCTATTTTGTCTCTTATTAGGTGGAAACTTCTTAAAATAATTTAGGTTCTATGAGACGTAACACTATGAGGATTCTGATGCTCCAGTTTGTAGAGCTGAAGCAAAAAGTTTTTTTTTTCAAGTTGTGCCTTACTGTGATTAGTTTTTGAGCAACCGAGTAGTGTACGACTAAAATGGTAAAGTATGTTTATTTATTGCTCTGCTGCCTGCAACAGCAACGCGCTCCGCTCTCAAAGTGACTTTGTCGATATTCATATCTCGTCATTAGCTCGTCATATAAACACGTCATAATTGTTTACGAATGCAACTGCAGCATTTACTGCCACTTTTTCATGAAGTCCTTGTAGAACAAGTTCCTGGTACAGACTTTGTTAGTTTGTTTAAATAATGCAACCTTACTGCTCTACTGCTCAAACATTGATATTGCATTAAACCTATGCTTTTAAAATATTTCAAGTAAGTTTATTGAAATAGGTACTATATGAACCACATATTCTATTTCAAAAACATTTAAAGATAATCAGGTAAACTTCAAAAATCTTTATTAAAACAAAAGCAAATTGGTTTCACTACACCGACCGACACTATGATCAATGCAGGATGCACTAGTAAGGGTCTAACTGACTAAATTAATTTGCGCTTTTTGTCTTTACTTGAAGAACTTGTGATCAAGCAGTTTAGTTTATTGTAATTGAAACAAATAGCATACATTACTAAAGTTACCAAAGAATGGTGCACGCATAAAACAGAACAGATGAAGGTTAACGACGGTCACTGACCGTCAGATGAGCAATGACCCAGAGAAGGGTGCTCAAAGGGGATAGGGCCCCTTTGGTGTCGCTTACAAAAGGATTGAACACCAAGACAGCATAAAAGCGAGAAGGTTGAGCTGCATACATGCACTTTGCACTGAATGAGCGTGACGTCATTCTGTGCGTTGCATTGTTTGCCACTTTACTTTTTGTATTTGCTATAATAATATGATCGTTAATGAGTGTGCCAATATGCAATCCATTTGATAAGCTTATTTGAAAAGATATCAATTTTGTATTATCTTCCTTTCTTTTAGCCTTCAATTTACTTTAGAACTACTTTTTAAGGAAGTTTCTGCAATCCTACCTGACAATCGGTGATCCTAAAATAGTCATACAATCAAAATATTTGGCCGTTTGCTCCAGTCAACCCACCTGTTGGCGGATTGACGTCTTTCGGACCTTCTTATCGTTCGCCCTATGATATAAGATCTAAAATAAAACCTCTTTGTACTCCAGAAAGTTCTTTTAGTCAATAAACTGAAATAGGTCGTACTTCATGAACGGTTCAAGGCAAAGCGTGGAAGCGGGAATAGAGTGTGAGTAAACTTCTTAAAATAAAGTCGTCCAACCTAGCTATGTGAAAACAGATCGGTTCGTCTGTTCATCTGTCGTCACTGAAAGCCGTAAAATCTTACAGTAAATGACTTCTTATATTTGCGGAACGTTAACGACTTTTGAGCTCTCTCTTTGTATCTTTGGTTCCATTTCCAATTCGAGTCAATAAATTAGGGGAGGAAAATCAAGGGTACATACTTAAAGTAAGATGTGATTGCAGAAGATTCCAATGTGATGTCTGAAGTAGCAAATTCAAATTATATACCTGCATTTTGACATTTAAACATAATAATTAATCGATTAAAAACCAAATAATTATAAAACTTATCAGAGAAAGACATAATAATATTATGCTTACTTTCCACTTACGAAATAATTGCCTGGAATAACTAACTAAGCTCAAACGTTGTCTCTACATTATTTATTTATAAATAAAAAAAAACATAGAATAGCGTAGGTAACCTATTCGAAATTGAAACACCATTCTGCAAATACCACCGAGCCACGGAAATAGGTTTGCAATTTACAGAGCAACGAGGTCCCTCTGTAATAGTTAGTGTGCCATACTATCCGGGCGCCTGGCAGCTGTTTATCTGTGGGGGTGAGAGTGGTTGGGCAACAAAGAGCCACAAGCAAATTGAAGTGCAGTTTATAGAGCTCTGGATTAGGTGTGGTATATAGCTAATCATGTGTTCAATTCAAATATAACATTGCCAGGCGTTGGGGGAAAAGTAGTGCCAGGCGGCGTACAAGGTGCGCGAAAAAGTGTTATAGTCATCTTATTTACAGAGCTCTGGATTTGGCGTGGTATTTCTAATCATGTTTATATAAGAATTAAATACATAATTCGCTATAAAACCATACCAACTCAAGAGCTTTATAAATTGCACACCTTCAATTGCTTTTACAGTCCCTTTGTTGCCCAACCACTCTCACCCCTACTGCTGAACAGCTGCCATCGCCCGGATCAATTATAATGATAGTATGGCCCACTAACTTAACTAGAGGGATTTAGCTACCTTAGATTAAAATGAAGAGGGATTTAGCTACCTTAGATTTAAATTTATTGTTTTATTTATTGTGTGTTTCGTTTTGTCAAGATTATAAAGATTGTAATTATAGCAGATGTTTTACACAGTGTTTTGTCCCTTTCTCTTAAGTGTCAAATTTAAATAGTTTGACAGAGTCACCTGTGTAACTATATATCTGCTATACAATCTTTATTAGCAAGGGGGAAGAAGTATTTTTTTTACTCTGAAAGCCCTATCAGACTTCATTAGACGTTTTTTTTAATTTATACATTTGAACATTATTTCTGGCTTTCATAGAGCTGTTTATTTTGGTTTTTGAAGGAGGTTTTGCTTTTTTTAAGCTTTTTCTAGCCTTTTATTTTCAGTTTTTTTGTGGTATAATACGCCTAGTAACTCAATTTCCAAAAAAAGGTTTGATACTACCTCTGGGGGCGGTATAAGAGCATTTTTCCTTGACATACAAAAAAGGTTTCAAACTCTTTGTGTGCCTAACAGCCAAATACATAAGACTAATGTGCTAATACCATAGTAGTAAATAGGTAGTGTAATAATGGTAACGATCATAATGTTTAATTTTAATTATTGTATTAGCTATGTATCTAAAAAGTCCCATAATAATATCCCTACTGAAAATATAAACTTTTTTGCCACCATGCTATAATGCTTTTTATTTAAGCCTAGGTGAAATCCACAGCAAATTAATTAAAACGGTGTCTAAAGATCTTTTGATAGAGACAGCAACTTTGTATGGCAGTAAAGATGGCGCTTTGTATACTGGCAACAGCGTGGCTCGTCGTGAGCGATTCGGGTACTAATGGGCTGGGCGATAGACAATGGAACGCTTGGAACGTGGGCGTCCGCTAGTGGAGAATCTGGAGCAGGCAGTTACGATCGCCAAGTACTAGGATACCATGAGCGCCAAGAAAGTATACCTAATGCAGTGCCATCTAGTGAGGAGTAGCGAAATTGTTTTGCAGAACTGTGCTTTAAAAACAGCAAGAAAAAAGCAGTGGAATTAATTTAGTTTCGTTCGGTAAGGACAGATGGCGGTAAAAACATAAAATTATCACGACAAAAAAATTGAATGTGAGTATCACTAGATCATTGTACTGTACTAAAAAATATACAATAACATGCAAATAAAAACGTCAGCAGTCAGTTGTGTTTATCTTTGTATAAACTAGAAAGTTATGTAAGTTTTCGAATAAACTCAAAAAGACTAAGGAATTTCCACAATAAATGTTATTTCTTATGCTCAAAAAATATAAAAACTAAAATATCTGTTTATTAAGTATATGTAGGTACTTACCTAAAAGTACATAAAAGTAGGTAAATAAGGCATACGTAATATTAATAATAATTATAAAAAAGAAAGTCAGCATTTATGTGTATATCTTTTTAATAAGACATAAAGGACGATGGTATTGATTACTAATTCTAATCTTGACATGTATTTTAATACAATACAAAATTACTTTATTAATATGAGCAAAAAAGTTATTTACAAATTTATCACAAAATTAATATAAACAAAGTGCTTTGGTTTACATATGTACTTAATAAGTAATTAATGACATTATTCTTTATTTATTGCACATTTATGAAAGTATAACTTTCCTTTTTAATTAATTTAGGCTTACACATAAATTAAATAATCTTAATATTATTTACTTAAATTATAATGCGGATTTAAATGAAGCTTATTGCTTGTGACACGTAGTATAATTACTATAAACAATTTAAAACAATTAAATATTAAATTTTTTACGTTTTCCGATATTACCTATAATATTATTCAGACGACGTTTAGGCTGGCCCCAGACCTACCGATATCATTTCTTTGCTTTGCTGTTCTAGTTTAAAATCTGCCGGGCTTCAAATTAAAACAGATAAATCGTGACAATCGGGCCAAAATGGCGAACCCTAATTTATGATGTCACACGAACATCGATATCTTCTAAATAACTGGTGAATAGTACAATAAGAAACTTCTTACTTCGATTTATCTGTTTTTAACTTGAAGCCCGGCAGACTTTCCGAAGTTCGATGCGTTAGCCGAAACGGCCCCCTGTTCTACTAGAACAGCAAAGCAAAGAAATGAAACCGGTAGGTGTGGGGCCAGCCTTAAGCTTGGAGATACTTAGCATCAAGTAATGGTTTCCTAATAATATTAAGTAGGTACAACTAATTTCTAAGAATTACCAATATTTACAGGGATCATATACAACAACGTTTATTTTAAAGGTGAATAAATTTAACTATTTTTAGGGTTCCGTACCCAAAGGGTAAAACCGTATTACTAAGACTCCGCTGTCCGTCTGTCTGTCTATCTGTCCGTCTGTCACCAAGCTGTATCTCATGAACCGTGATAGTTATGTTGAGCTATAACAATAAATACTAAAAAACAGAATTAAATAAATATTTAAAGGGGTTCCTATACAACAAACGTGATTTTATTGCTCGATATTGATCGTCGGCAACAGGTAGACGCTTGAAATATTCACAGAATTAATATTCTTAATAGTTATATTCACTTTTTTTTTTTTAAATAAATAAATATTTGACAACATTACATACATTGCTCCGATTCCAAAGTAAATAGCTAAAGCACTTGTGTTATGGAAATCGGAGACAACGGTGGTATCACAAACACCCAGACCTGAGCCAATATAGAAAATTTCGTTTTCTAAATTGACTCAACCGGGGATCGAACCCGGGACCTCAGAGATGGCGACACCTTGAAAACCGGTGTACAAAGCCACTCGACCACTGAGGTCGTTAAAGTGAATATATAACTAAATAATTAAATTAAAATAAAAAACAAATACTTAAGGGAGGCTCCCACACAACAGACATGTTTTTTTTGCCGTTTTTATAGATAATGTTACGGAACCCTTAGTGCGCGACTCCAATGACTCGTTTTAAATAATTTTGATATCATGCGACGGTGCACAATGTCCATTAGTAAGAGGAAAGGTTTAAGTTTTTATGCAATAATTATGTATACACAACAGCACGTCAGGTTATATAGTTAAACTGCGAAAATAACTTTTATTACATAGGGCATAAAGGCGGTCTCAAGGTCAACATTTATAGTCTGAGGTGCCGTCGTGTCGTGTGTACCGTTGAATGATGACAAAAATAAATGAATTTCTTTCTATGTTTCTAAATGCATTCCACAAATAATAAAGCTCAGTTGAGATCATAATAATATACTTGAGGTTTTACTCTAGCTCTTCGTAACTGACATTAAAACTTTGATCCATTACATCACTATCGAAGCTTGTAGTTTTTGGGATAGCTGATGCTTCTTTTTGAGCTAAAACTCTGTCACATTCGTTCAATCTACCGTGGAGGACTTCATACACCCTTGTCATAGAAGCCACTTTTTCTTTACAAGAGGGATCAGTTTCAATCGCAAAGAGACGGGAGTCTAAAAGCTTGATAGCCGCTACGATGTAGTTCCGTAGCGTTTTAGTTTTGTGCTCACTGCTGATGCGTTCGAGAAACTCGCATACTTGCCGTTCCCCGCAAAGCAAGACATCTACGTCATAAGCTAATGGCGAATGTTGCCTGTGAAGATACGCTATTAGCCTTTTCGCGTACCGTCTGTAAGTGCGGTAAGCTTTCCTCTTTCTAGAACCAAGCGTTCTGCCCATCGTCATGGATTTCTTCATGTCGTCTATAACTGCTTTGTAGCCAGCGTCGATTTTTGTGTCAAAAATGTCGCGAAGGCGAGTTTCTACTGGTTGTAACTCGTAAGGTGCTGGCGATGGAGGGAGAGAAGGAGATGAAGGAGGTGGGGATGGTGGGAGAGGGTTGCGGGTGTTTTCCTCTTCGCTGGATTCACTGGATACTCGACAGTCTGCTGGACTGGTCTCAGGCGCAGGATATGGCCTCGGTCTAGCACGGGAGCGCTGTACGCGAGCTGGCCTGGGAGCTGTTCTGGCGTTATACGCTGTTAAAACATTTGCGTCTTGTTCCGTTAAAGGTCTTGTTCTCTGCGTCGCAGCAAGTGGAATAATTCTTATTTTGACTAGAGCGAAGCTTTGGTGAATTTTTGCTTTGATCCTCGGGTCGTCGTAATCGGTGCCCCAAAGGTCTCTTATCGCTGATTCTTTTAAATATCGCACTTGGCAGAGTTCACCGTTGAAGAATCTCTTTCTCTGTTGTTCGTTCAGTGCATCTCTTTCTGCGCCAGTGAGGCCATGTATTTTCGTGAGGTGGTCAGGGAGTTTCCCGTATGTGAATCTTGCACAGTTTTCAATAGGACATGGAATGTTTGCATGGTTCTGTTTCTTCGTGCGTACAGTTGGTGCTGGTGGTCGTGACGCCATCTTTGTGATTTGTGGTTCTGTAATAAAGAAAGATAATTATCTTTAAACAATTGTTCAAATATCCTTAAAAGAAAATCAGAGAGGGCTGTAATTTGCTGTGCATTTTCCAACAAAATATTTCATTTCCCAAATCATAACGTGATTTAAAAAATCAGTCATATCACATTTTCAACTATGATTCCAATATAAAATTTAAATCAATTTCAGATATTTCACAAATAATAATTTCAGCAACAAATCAATTGTAATGTTTCATCCATGAGAAATAAAGGTTATTATTATAATTATTATTATTATTATGTACAATCTTGCCTATTTATTTGTTTCGGCTTCCTATCTTAGTTATGAAGTTAGTAAGTTATTAGACAAAACGTAAATACCACTTGAAACAGTATTAATTACATTACAATGTTCCATTTATTTCACCCTAGTAGATGGCCCGAAGTTTTTCTTAAACGTTTGTCTAGCGTCCAGTTAATTTATTTAGAGGGTGTTTATAGACGGGGCGGTCGAGTATAATAATTGTGTTGACGGAGCCCGGCGGCTGTTTGCGGAGCCCGGCCTCTTGTCCTGAGCCTAATTTATTGAAAACAATGCGCTGACTGCCTTATCCTGAAGACATTAGGTACTGAGGAAATGCTATCTTTAGTACGTGCTTGTAAAAATATTTATAATTTAAGTCATGACTATGGTTCATTGCGCATTTAATCAGTGCAAATTATTTTTATATCTAAATATTGTTTACTAGCTACTGTGCCCGGGACTTTGTACACGTAAGTTGATTACAAAACGTCTAGATATACAAAGATAAAGGTATACAACTTTTAATCTATTGACACTCGTTATGGACAAAATGCTGACGTGGGAGAGAGCTACATAATGTATAATGTCCAAGGGAAAAGAAACTGATGTTTAGCTTCCCAATTTTAAAACTCCTGCATCTAGCACATAGCTCTCAGTTTAGCGCACAACTGTATGTCCGATTAATGCACACACATTGTCATAATGGCCCCAGGTCCACGCTATTGTGTTTCGTTTGCGTGAACTTCGGATAATTATTTGAAATTTTGAGATTTAAGCATTCACAATGCTATTTTTATATAATACTAAATAATATACTAGAAAAAATAAGACTCGCACCAGATCATGTTCTCGGACGGGAATCGAACCCTCGACCTTTGGATAACCGGTCCAATGCTCTGACCGCTGAGCTACCGAGTCACTAGTGGGAACGTCGAATTTCTTCTAGTATATCAACTCTTACGCTGCAAGCCAGCGCCATCTCACCAATGTAGAAGGAATTAACTTCAACATTCAACTGAACATCTTTCCAGATATTTTTAAACAGTTGATTAAGATGAGAAAGCTTTTTAACTATTTGAAATTTTGAGATTTAAGCATTCACAATGCTATTTTTATATAATACTAAATAATAATAATAATGTGAATGCTTAAATCTCAAAATTTCAAATAGTTAAAAAGCTTTCTCATCTTAATCAACTGTTTAAAAATATCTGGAAAGATGTTCAGTTGAATGTTGAAGTTAATTCCTTCTACATTGGTGAGATGGCGCTGGCTTGCAGCGTAAGAGTTGATATACTAGAAGAAATTCGACGTTCCCACTAGTGACTCGGTAGCTCAGCGGTCAGAGCATTGGACCGGTTATCCAAAGGTCGCGGGTTCGATTCCCTTCGGATAATTGTCAAGAAACTTCTCGATTTACTGTGTTTTCTAAATAGAATAATCGGTAAACGGGTTCTGTCTTTGTCGCACCACCCAAACGCTCATTATAGGTAGTAGGTAGGTAGGTAGTAGATGATAAAATTTAAATAAAATTGATGACTTGGTGACTGACTAAGTTGTATTGCAAAAATTTCGGAATTGTTTGTTCGACAAAGTTTAAAATGAGTCTGCATATCTGATAATAGACTTCCGAGTTCCAATATCTAAGTTATAATTTATAGCAGCTTTCACATTGGAACGTCATAACATTGTCTTAAAAATAATTCATAATTCAAGTTCAGGAGAGCGTAAAATTGCGAAAGTCTCAGTCCCATCCCATCTTGGCAGAAACACCGCATCTAAGATTGTGCCAATATTTATTTTGTAAATTAGTCTGTATCGCCGCAAGAGGGCCGGACTAACAAATAATCCCAGTGATTCCCTTGAGTGCGGCCCTGGCGATATTCCGCTATTGTTTAATATTCCTCAATTAATAATTTTGATTAGTCCCGTTCTCGATACTGCTGGTATTGTTTTTTTATTTGGTTTAGTTTAACGTCTCACAGTTGCTGTTAGTGATGAGATTGTGGAAATCATGGTTGCGAACTTGCAAGCAGGTACAAATTTAAAGTTTGAACACACTCTGAATATTTTTAAAGTTACAACGACTCTAATAATCTTTCGTCTCTAGATTTTGGGTGTAACCACAACAAGGAATCTTTCACAATCGATTACCATTAGAAAATCGGTGAAATTTAAATGTTTTTTGAATATTTGGTCTGGCCATCAATTTATAACGGCAGAGTTGCTCATTTTGAGCATGTTTCTTGATATTTGTATGAAAATAACGTGGTGACCTATTTTCTTTGCCGCGAGTTTATTTTCTAAATAAGTAATCTCATTAAATAAAACACCTGCATACTGAGGTAGGAGTCTTATGTTATTAAATTTTGATTTTTCGCATTCACAATGCTATTTTTATATTAAGATAAATAATATTAGAAAAAATACTAGAGGAAATACCCCCACATTCGAAAGAAACATCTTTCCAGATGTTATGACAATTACATCAATGTGAGGTATTTCCTCACATTGATGAAATTGCGCTGGCTTGCAGCGAGGAAGTTAAAAGTACTAGAAAAATTTCGTTGCTACCACTAGCGACTCGGTAGCATAATTGGTCAGTGCATTGGGCCGGAATCCCAAGGGTGCGGGTTCGAGTCCCGTCTGAGGTGCTACGGGTGAGTCGATTTTTTCTAGTATTTTTTGTAATATTATTAGTCTTATGTTGCTTCTGTGTGATTTTCCAAGTCCCTCTTTGTTTAATTGTAATGAACACACGAGTCTTATTAATCTTGTCGCGCACCATGATTGACTGAATCTCACAAATATCTCGCAAAGTTTCAAAGGCCCCTTTAAAGGTGGAGTACTTGAATAAATAACTAATTTACATATTTAATAGCAGGTATCGCGGTGGATTCAATTGTGCCGTTTTTGAATTATTAATCCGCGAGCTTAGCTTATTACCCTAAGGCGCTAATCAAATATTCAGGGCAGATATTCTTAATTAGACACAAAATGGAATGTCGGTACAAGTTTTGAGGCACGTTTCATGGAGTTTTTTTTGAAGTTAGGAAGTGTAATTGCAATCAGGTAAATTCTATTAAGAATATTGTAACAAACATTTGATCAAAATCAAAAGTAGATAAATAATTTTTTCGAAGATAATACAATTATCAAAGCGATTTTTTCATAATTGAAGCTGTTTATTTTATTTATGTTAGTAGGAATAAAATTGACAGAAATATCTATTCTTAGAAACAAAATAAACTTTTGTTTAATAAATCAATTAACTATTTCCTAGAATGTTCCAAAATTTTAACTTTCTTGCTGCGGTAGAGTTTTTTTTATAAATAAATATAATATACATAATTAGACAACACTACAAACATTGCTCTGATTCCAAAGTAAGTAGCTAAAGCACCTGTGCTATGGAAATCTGAGATAATGGTGGAACTACAAACACCCAAACCAGCCACTATAGAAAAAGGGATGATCAAAAACAATCGATAAAAATTAAGGTATATTTATTGACTTTATTTATATAACATTTTTTAAAATGTCACTAACTTATTTGAAAATATTTAACAAAAAGAGCAATGGTGGTTTTGAGACATATTGTGATAATTCTTTCATTCATCAAAAATCAAGCGATAGTGTTCAGCCGAGTTATGGGCGGGCGGCTCTTCGTCTGTAAAAATAAACGGGGAGGAATAGTGAGGTAGTCCACTTATATTAAAACAGTACATAGCATCAAACAGTACCTTTTTGTAATAAAGATATCAAATACGTAAGTTGTTTATTTTTTAAATTTAATTTTAGAAACAGCAGTGAAAATCGCGTTCTTTCACCTGTTATGTCTTAATTCAGGCCAACACGTTACAATTAAGGTGGTCGTATCGCGCTAGGGCGGGCGGCATCGTGTGCATCACAACAGGCGGATAAACAAGGGGGTTGCACATAAACAAGGGGTGCACCGTCGACAGAGTAAGGTATCAATCTTTTGATATCGCGACCTGCGTTGGTTAATTTGTGATTAATATAAGTCTACAACTTAACTTCCATAATACTAAATAAAATACTAGAAAAAGCTCGACTCGCACCAGATCATATTCTCGGACGGGAATCGAACCCGCGACCTTTGAAAGTCCGGTCCACTGAGCTACCGAATCACTAGTGGCATCGTCGAATTTTTTTTAGTATATCACAGTCCTACGCTGCAAGCCAGCATTCTTTCTAGTATATTATTTAGTATTGTATACCCTTCAAGGCCCGGAAAATGAGACACAATAGATATTCTATTGTTGTCCGGCCGCATTCGGCCGCTCAGGCATGGATGAATTAAATAGCAATTGGAATGCTCAAAAAATCTCAAATTTAAAAAATCTACTTTAATGGTAAAGTTTGTAAGTTTAGAAGTTTTTGAGATGACCCCTACATCCAAAGAGTTGGGCGTAATCTCCGACACTAGTCGTCCGTTATATTAATATTTCATTTCATCAATATTTAGAATGGACTTGCAAGAATCGCAAGCTTTAATTTTGCTAATTTATTGTTTTTAACACATAAGTTTTTTATTTTGTGATACCACCGTTGTCTCTGATTTCCATTGTATGTGAAGTTGTCAAATATTTATTATTATTATTTATTTATATGCGTGACATTTCTTAGTAAATTTCTAAGCCTCCAAATTGAGAAAGTAACGGCTGGTGACTCCTTTAAATATACCGATGGGACAAAACACTGATATTTCATTAGTTAGGTAGACTTTTATTCGTTAGATACACAAAAAAATACAGATACAGATCAAATAAGGCTTACGTTTTATAAAAGAAATAAAAAAAACTGTAAATACAAAACATAATATACATTGCGTCCTCTAATTAGTTAATCCATATTAAATTTTAAATAAAAATAAATAATAAGTACCTATGTATGAAAATTTTATGAAATAATTGATAAGGTTTAAAACAAGTAATAAAAATACATTGAATATAAATAATGTATCTAGTAGGTTGGGTTTCGTGAAATAAGTAGGTAGGTATGTCCGAAAAATAGTAAAGATAACTCGGAACTTATTTTTTTTATCAGACAGTAAAATATTTATCTTATTTTTTATATTTTAATACAATTATTTTACTTTAAAAAATGAATGAAAAAAGCAAACTACATTAATAACTATAATCAATTTACATTTTGACACTTAACATGTGAAAAATTTTAGTTTATTTACTTGGCATTTGAGTGAATTATTGAGATTATTTCCTTTTTTCCTTAATGATATGTAGAAAAAGAAGCAAAGTATTTTTTTATAAAAATGCTGAACATTAATATCTCTTTTTGGATAATAGTACATTTACTGACATTAGGTAATGTAAATAGTAACTTAGAAAAAAAACAAGAACGAAAGATATCTAAAAAGCACATAATTATTTGCTTCTATTAGTGGAAACTTAAAAATGACTCTTTGTTGCTAATTTGTTATGTAGTATAATGTATTAGTCGATAGTCTTCCTAAAATAAATAAATAAAAATAAAATAAAGTAGTTTCAGAATTCAATGAAAAATGTTTTAATAAACAATAATAAATTTAATGTAAACAACAATGCACTAAAATAAATAAAAAAGGTAAATAATTAATAAATATCAAGTACTCACCAAACACGAAATTGAACAAAGTTTCCAAACAACTCCGCGTTGTTTACGTCGATAAACACGTTGTTGTTGTTTATGTTTAGTCCCGAAGGAGCGACACGCTCGACCCCCGCCACGGTCGTCACTCAACTGACGTTACGTAACACAGGATTTCGCCCTTAGATTTCCATTTTCCTCACCAATTTCCAGTGACCTCCCCACCCCTTCTGACAACGATCTCGTAGCAAAACCGTAGCAGAATTTGCTACGAATGGATAGTGTCTTCAGAAAATGGTTTTTGTGATCGGGATGTGTCGTAGAATCTCGTAGCAAAGGCTCCGCCTTTACGTAGCTGGAAAGCTGAGGTGTAGCAGGATTTTCACATCTGAAGGAATTTATTTCAGTTTGCGAGATGAGAACGTTGTCCTAATTTTAAAATAAATGTTTGTCTCTCATTTTGCATTCAAAACAATGGTAAGTCCGTTCAATATATTTTTTTATTAAAACTATCTTATTTTTAATTGATGAAAAATATGTTGGGACTTCTATAAAAGACTCAATTTAAAAATGAATTTAGTTATACAAGAAAATAAATGTATTTTCAGAACACATAAGTAAATTAGTTAGGTATTGATTAATTATTAGTTAAATTAATATTTTAATAATAACTTGAAACTGTTAAAGTCCCAAACGTTTTTCGTTTCTTCAGAGTCCAGTCACTACCCGTAGCACGAACAACTATAGAGAAAAAAAACCGGTCTATTAGAAATTTTATTTCACTTTTCGGCGGTAGATGACGCTGTACAAATTTCCCATACAAAATTTGTCCATAATTATATTTTATTACGCGCATTTTTTTTCTCGTTGTTATTGCTTAATGGTACTGACTACAAACTGTCATAAAAATATTATTAGTTAAAAGTTAAGTTAATAGAATTAATTTGTGCAAAATATGGTTTAAATGTTCTTGGATTTTTTCAACTCATATTGAAAAAGAAAAACACAAATTCATGCTATGAATGTGACCCTCAGAATTATTATTATCCAGACAGACACAATTTTATAAAGAAAAGAGATACATTTCAATAGAAGAATAAATAAGTTTTATTCAGATTATTTAGTAATTAGCTGAATCAATCATTTATTGAGCAATTTCGGAAGAATGCTTTATAGTTAAATTTTGAAGATTAAAATTATGTACTTCTATTCAACAATCATAATTCACATCTGGATTTGACTTGAAATTTCTTCACATTTAAATCAGCATAAAATTTTCAGTCTAGTTCAAGCGATGTGTAAAGAGCCTGCTTCCACCTCATAAATTAATAAAAAAACATTAGATTTCAGGACCGGCACGCCTACTTAAGGGGCGTGACTTTATTTAAACACGCCCACCGCCTCCCAGGAGCTGGAGAATTCCCATCCTCTTTCCGACAATGCCTTTATAACCGTATAATACTACTAATTTCAAGACACCGCCACATTGATATAATGTTTGGAAAAATTATATGTTTTAAACGCGGCCGTGTTATACTATGAAGCAATACGCATATTGATCGGTCTAACTTTCTAGACGATTGATTAAATACCTACCTATGGAGTTTTATGTGGGTCTTGAATAGAGCAAAGTACTTGTTTGCTGAAATAAGACGAGTGGATTTTTGCGTTTGAGTTGAGATAGTGTTGCCTCTAAACGAAAATTACAACATAATATAAATTCAATGAAAATATAAAGAATAGAAATAACTAGGCGGTTCGATCATGTTTATATTAAATTTAATCGTGAGCCGTGCTAATAAAAAAATCTTAACACATTATACCAATCATTTAGTCTCAGAACTATCAAAGCAAGATAGCTGCTTCTGAGCCTTTTTGATGATGGCCGTTTGTCAAAAAGTATATTATTTTATATGGATTTGCTTTGACGTTATAAATTTTATTATTCGAAAATTAATAAAATAATATATGATTTCATTAGAAATATTTGCATTTATTTGCCAACAAAATAGGTAGAACTTTGGTCTAAGAATAGAAAATAAAATAAAACCTAACAAAATATAGATTTTGAAACAAAAATGAGCAAGAGAGATTATCTTTAACATCACAAATTCTAAAAATGCTTTTAAAATAAACAACTTGTTATTGAGGTGTTTCATCTTTCTTTATTTATAAAAAAAATGTGTTTACAAGTGATTTGAACATGCTTAAATTTACATTTTGTATTTAAACACAATATTTTATTTTATGATTTTTCTCATTTGTTTTGAAATGTTTGAGATTAAAAAAACTTGTTTTCGTGCTAAGTGCGAGGCAGTCGACAAGTAATCATTAATCAGCCGATAAATGCAGCGCCCTGTTAAAAATGCCGCTCGCTGCAGCGGATCAAAATATGAACCGAAATAATAATGAGGACATGACTTCTATTAATATTATAGTATTACTAGCTTTCACCCGCAACTTCGTTAGTTTGGATATACGGAAAAAAATCTCTAGGAAGCCTTTGACCGTGATAAAAAGTATCGTAATTGTTATAATCCAGGCCATATACTACAGATACTATAAAAGTGCCTTTCATCCAAATCCGTTTATCCGTTTGTGAGTATAAAAAATCGTTTGGATGTTTGTTTGTTTGATCTAAACTTGCAGACTTTCACATTTATAATATTAGTAGGATATGTTATTAACAAAAAATACTTTTAGAGCCAGGCTTACATAAAATTTTGGCTTACAAAAAAACATAGATCGAATTACATACTTTAACATTTCTGGACATACTAAAGCGATCACAGGGCGTGAAATGAAACTTCTGCTTGGTTGAAGAGCCAAATCAATTTTGAAATTTAAAGTTATTGTTATTACAATAACTTACAATTAATAATTACAAACTATTGTTTACTTTACTATTATTGAGATCATATTTATTTACGTGAGGGAATGAAATGTTAATTGTTATAAACCGTATTAACTCAAGTAATAACCACGCCAGTTGCTCGGTTAGTATTTAGTGTTAGGTTGAGGACATAATTTTTAGTGTTTTGTGTTTTTTAGTGTCCAAATCTCAATCTGACTAAACAGTAACTAATAAATGATTGAATTCATCAATTTTCTTTTTGATGCAGGTAAACATTAGCCCAACAATTGTTTAGCTAAGATTAGTGTTTGTCTTTTACGTTTAAAGTTAATCGTAATTTGAAAGAAAGTGACAGAACACACTCTTATTTAAAAAATGTTTAAATGTTTCATGAATAAGGGGGTACATTTATTATTTTATTATTTAATGATTAAAGTGATCTTGGTATGTCCATACAAGTCTATCGTCACCATTTTTCTTGACATAATGATGATAAAAATATGATGTTGAGCTCCCCCAGGATATCCGGTGGATATTGTGTTATCCGTTCACAATGCGGTCCAGGATACATTTGTAGCAGGAAATGCTCCTTGATTGATATTCCTGGATCAAGTGGAAAAAACACTTGGACTTAGTAAGATGGGAAACTCATTGAGAAATGAAACCAAGAAATAATTGTTTTTTACGTTTTCACTCTGAGAATCCTATTTCTTAACCCCAATTATTTTAGATACGACTACGGGACCTATAGTGAAAAGATGGTTCAGCTGTTTTTATTCTTACCTTCACTTGGTAAGGTTAATGAGGTTGAACGGGTCGAATATTATGTCACTTTATTCCAATCAAATCCCTGTCTGTTTTTTTAAAGATTTATACAAGTGAACTGTGCTCAAGAATTATATTTTTTTTTACTTTTACGTTTAATAAATCAATACAAAATAATTTATTTGTCAACTTCTTACAGCCCAACAATAACTTAGCAGCCTTCATCATTATTTTTCTAAGTTCACTGCTGTGTGCATCGAGTTATGCAGCGTAAATCATAGGGTGTGCATAATAATATAATAAAATAGGGCCCCGATACTTTGTTTATTGTTTTGATGAGTAAGCAGAATCGACCCTCGGTGTGCAGGCATTAGAAGAAGATGCCTTCGCCCGCATCCCGCAGGGGGTTGGCCCGGAAAATTGTTCTTCGGGATTCCACTATTGCACAAGTTTTAAGAATACCTACATTAAAACTTTTGTAACTTAATATTATGTCGATTTATTGAAAAAAAAAAATACTTTTAACGGATACAAGCACGGTTTTGTTGAAAGTACTTTGGTCATTTTATTTATTTATTCTATCTTTATTGCAAGTATAAAAATTCATACAAATGGCGGTTTTAATGTAAGCATTCACTCCCAGTCAACCAGTATATGTATCAGAGAATACTATTGTGCCGGCAATAAACAAATTATAGACAAAATACAGAGACTACATTGAATTAAGATTAATAAATATATACTTAACCATATATGTACACTTACATATCATACATATAGTGATAAAATAATAAATACAAAAACTATATACATGATAAAGAAGAATAACAAAGGTCAGATATTATATGAAGGAGCTAATCAGAATCTGTTAAATACAAACTTGCTGGGGGCACTTCGTATGGTCGTTCTTGGAGTAGGGCGTTCCAGAGTCTTATTGCCCTAAGAGACGAAGCCAGAAGTATGGACCAGAGTTATCAGGGTAAAATTGTTACCTTAAGGAAGATTGCGGTGGTGAGAGGAATCCAGGTACTTAAATCTAGACTTCAGGTATTCTGGGGTAAGGCGATCGAAGAAAATGTTGAAGAGTGCACAAACAACTCTCAGGATCCTACGCTCATGAATAGTAGGTAACCATTTGAACTGCTGGCGGTAATGAGAAATATGGTCGTGTTGAAATAACGCTGGCTTGCAGCGTAAGAGTGGTATATACTAGAAGAAATTCGACTATGCCACTAGTGACTCGGTAGCTCAGCGGTAAGAGCATTGGACCGGACATCCAAAGGTGGCAAGTTAGATTCCCGTCCAATAATATGATCTGGTGCGAGTCGTATTTTTTCTAGTATATTATTTAGTATAAGATAAGGTTGTATTTACGTAACCCATAGATAAAACGAATGCAATTATTAAGCAGTTGATCCAACTTATCAAGAATATTTTGATTGAGATCAGTGCTACAGACGTCAGCATAATCAATAATAATAAAAACAAGAGCCTGTATCGGCGTTATTTTGTGACTAAACTCGAATCTCGCTTCACTGAGCGGGAATTTTAAATCACAAATGAGATAATGATAGGCTGTTTTTTTAATCAAAAAAGACTTTATATCTAAATCTAAAGCTACGGTAGCTACCTAAAACCATTGCAATCGGTAAAGTAGCTTATATTAAGCTAATTTCCAATAACAAACTCATGCGAAGTGAAGTGAGGTTTGAATTGAGATGCGAGTTTGGTTATAGAATCGTTCCCCTGGACGGCAGAAAATATTTGAACCTATAAGTGATCAGTTGGAATTTAGTTTGATTATTTATTTTTCCTAACATTTGAACACCTCTGCATCTGTCATGGTCACGGGGCCCTCGAGAATCCCTTTACAAATAAATAAATCGTCGTCTTACTTACACACAGAATAATGGCGTCCGTCTACCGCATTCGTTTAAAATCTATGCCACTATCTTTTTTCTGTCTTGAAGAAAGGAAATTCCTTCATTCATCTGTGAACTTAGATGAAACCGCGACGTTGTTTTCATTGTAGCTTCTAAAACTAACCTTGTTCTAGGAAAATGTTAGTTTCAGTAGTGGCTTAAGTTTAATCAAGTGTCTGCAAACAACAAAAAAAGTTACTTATATGTGGTCTACGTAATGCATTGTGTATCGTCATTGTCATATCGTAGGATTGACATTCATAGCAGATTTAAAAATTACCTATACGAATAAATTAATATTTTTAAGGTAATATTTAAAAATATTATCCTTCTTGCAGTCGGAAAAAGAGGCCAATGATAGATTTCTAACAAATTAACTTGATTTGAACTTCTTTATCACATTTCATTGGATCCTCGTGAATTTTTCAATTCTCTTACAAATTATCAGCTTTATTTTTAGTGATTCGTCGGTCATCGCGTGACTGTCCATTAGGGTAAATGTTTTTGTTACTGAACACATAAAAACTATAAATAGGTGTAAAATTAATTAATTATTGTATTTACATATTAACAAAAACCATACTTAGCATTTCCAATCATTTTCCAACATGGATTAAAGTAGGAGAGAAGTAAGAAGTATTTCTGAAAAACTCAATTTTTAAGAGTTCATAGTCTCAAACTATTGGATTTTACAATTGCATTTAATTAAATAGTATTGTGTAAATAATGGCGAGTTTAGATTTTCTATATAGTAGGGCTAAGACATAGCTTCAGTTAAAATCTATGGTTCGAAAAAGTAATCTGAGTCCGCCTCAATATGCTTATAAATTGGTATTTTTTGATGCAATAACATTTCTTGATCTTATCAGTCTCTTGTCATAGTTATATGTTCAGACGCAACTCATAGCGACCTCGACTGGACAAGATTTTTTTACGCCATTATGATTGGTATTAAAGCGTTTACTTTATTACAACCGCTTCGTCATCGCAACATCCAATCGCAACTATCGTTCGCATTCGCAACTCCGTCTATTTGCCAACGTTGCGATTAAGTCGCTGAATTTTTTATACGACAGATCGTCGTGAAACAACAGTCGGTGCGTTTTTCGCGTCGTTTTTCGAAAATTCCACTTGATTGTCGCGTGAATATTTGATCCGACGTAGTTCGCAGTAGCAATTTTTCAATTACATCACAATGCTGCGTTTACCCATTCGTTTCAAAAACGTTTTGTAAATAAGGCTTTCTTTCAGTACGTTTCACCGGTTGTTGGAGTCTGTTCATTATTTCCGTTCAACATTTATCTGAAACTTTGTGAAAAACATGAAATCATACCTATGTTTGCAGTAGAATGTGTACAAGTTCCCAGACATTGTTACTAAAAAATTGGCCATCATTGTTATGTACCTATTAATGTTTAGCACAAAAATCTTATTATCAATGAGTAATTTTTAAAGTCCTCACTGCTGGGGCACAGGGTTTTCCTTATGGAAAAAAAGATGAGCTATTACCCACCACATTTGCCCAATGCAGGTTGGTGAGTAGCAACAGCTTAACTTGCCTTCCGGAGCACAGACGAGCAAGATAATGAAAAAATTAATGACCTACATGATGACCATCCTATCGATGCAATCGCAGGCCACATGCACTGCGCCATCGAGTTCCCCAAATGTATTTTTTTTAATCTACTGACTAATAGAACTCATATCTCCACATTTCCTATAAAACAAAAGCAGGCGCGTAACTAATCTACCGGGGGAGAGTGTGGCAAAGAGGCGAGAGGCCGATAAATGAGGATCGTTTTTTTCCGCCTCAAACTAGCCTCTTTTTACCTCCGATAATATCGAGTCCGCCCGCCGTAATGTCCGCGCGGATTATTGCTATATAAATTGTCCGCAGTTTGCCCATTCGATTGTGCAGGGTTGGTAATACTGTCGTTTTAAGATGAGAAAGATGTCTTTGCTTTTATTGTAATTTTTTTTAATTACAATAATATAATTTCAAAACAAAAAGAGCCTTCTAGTGAATATAATGAGTGAATGTTTAATTTGTTCGTATTGTAAGACCAATATCAGATAAGTACAACTAGTTATTTTTATATCAAATTATCCTCATACTTTTTTTATAACATCAAGAGCAATAGTAGTTGTTAAAATCAAGAGTATCGAAAATGGTATTAGATAAAGTAGAAAATAATTCTGGTAGGCAACCCTGATGTCTGGCGAATTTTCCGCAGTTGGCCAGTCACTCCCCATGGGAACATTTAACGATATTAGGGCTTTATTTTTTATAGTTTGGGACAAAAGAGCGCGATATATTCACGGAAGTGGCTACTTTTCTATTTTGTCATATTCACTTATGTCGTTAGCATATAAGTAAGTTAAGTACGTTACATAAGTACTAAAGGTGTGAAGAGAATCTGTGAAAATACAAATATTGATTGTTAATAAGGATTTTGTTATAAAATTATAACGAATTAATAACTTTTGGTTTTTGAAATTTATTATTTTTTATCTAGTTACTATTAGTCAAAATATGATACAAATAAACTTAAAATTAAAAAAACGCTGGTGCCCTTACCACGATGGACTTTAGATCTACAAGATAATATGTAACAAATTAGATACTGGTTATACGAAAGAAAAAAAAAATTGTGGAATTATTTCTAGTTGATAATTTCTTTCAAGCTATGATTACTTATATATGGACATCAGTCGCACGCATGGAAGATTCGAAAGAAAGACAGCTGAAAAGTTATAAAATGAACGAATAAAAAAACACGTTTAAGCTAATCTCTTCCGACCTCCAGTTTCTCTCCCGGACTTCAGGTGGTATCAAAAGTTGCAACAAAGCCCGGAAAAAATCCCATTGTTATCGAGGGTATAATTTATTAGGACCCGGGGCCTACGGGGACCTTTTTTATATATCATCGCATTATCCCCACTTGGAGAGTTACAACTTCTTAAAGGAAATCAGGGGAAATTAATTTGGACGCTTAAAACTGTCCGGTGCACCGGCGTTGACTTTGTGCCTGTTATGATAGATGTCTTGAGAAAGGGCATTAAAATCGAATCTTAGGGCAGGAAAGAATGCGTGAGAGAACGGTAATTGGTGTTAGGAATATTACCGTTCTAAAATCGATGATTTAGCGATTTATTCATAGATGTGTTTGTTTAATTCATCAACGTCCGAGCGGACGCAAGCGGCTATCAATGGCGGATAGCAATGGAATATCTATTGTGTCTCATTTTCCGGGCGTTGAAGGTATAAAAAAAGTATTAGAAATTTATCAAATAAACTTACAGTCTAATGTCATCCAATGGCATTTTTTTCCTACCTGTACGAAGTTATTCTAAAAACCGTTTGAGACTTAACGTTGATTGGTTTGCAATTTTTTTTAATAAATAAAATTATTAATTTAATTAAAATCAGGCAAAAAAATATGCTGAATCAGTTATTTGAAAATTAAAAACCAAAGCAGGCGCGTCTCACAGAAAAAAATAACAACAGAGGTAGGTTGTAACCTTTTTTGTGTTAATTTTAATAATTAAAAAGTTACAAAATTCTACATAACTCTTTGTCCCATCCCTGTTCATCCGTTTCCGATCTGCCGTGCCCCTAATATTTTTATCTCCCACATAAATACCCGTAATGAGAACACCCGAATTCTCGACCGGTATAAATTTATTCAAGTCTGCCCGCTCGAGTGTGCATAATTTTGATACAAAAATAATCTACGGTTCTATTAAAATTCCCTATTAATTCAGCCGCATGAAGATATTAGCTGTGGTAATATTTAATTCAGGATTATGGAAAGGGGAGAAAAGGTGTTGATATATTATTTGGAGTGACCACTTTGGAACAGACATTGGCTCAAACATAAGCCTATTTGATATGATAAATACGGACGATGTTACCATTTGTATGAAAACTTTTAGTTTAGTGTAATTACCGGCTAAGGTGCTGTGCCAAATTGCATACAACATTGCTTACTACAGTCGATATCGAATATAGTAATGTAAAGCCACAGTAACTATTAGGAAAATATTGGATAGTGTAGATTTCTAAAGAGACATTAAAACATTGCAGATAAAATATTTTTTTGTAATTTTTGACCTTCTAACAAGTAGATAAAAAACCGGTCAAGAGCGAGTTGGACTTGCGCACCGAGGGTTCCATACCATAATATATAAATACACTGCGGTGTAGAATATTGCAGTTTTTATTTAGGTCGATAGTGGAACTAATGTAATTTTTGTATTTTCCTGTAATTTTTATATAAACTTCTGGGCAAATGACATCTTAAACTATTCCAAATTTCAAACTGATAGCATTAATAGTTCTTGAGATATCCTGCTGTGACAGACATGCAACATAAGGGTTTTTACCATTTTAGTACGGACCTTTAAAAAGTTGAACCGATATCTCAGATTCTAGAGTGGAAGTAAATGTTCTCTCAACTGTTTGAAAAAGAAGAAAATATGATGGTTGGTATATTCGCAACGTTCCTCTTTACACCCAGGAAATAGAGGCTTTCCTCTAATTTCCTACGTGGTACTGCATAAGGTATTAAATCGACCGTTAACAATTTGCGATACAAACTATTAAGCGGCACGAGTGTTTTGTTAATAAACCGCAAAATCTTACCCCCCTTACTAATAAAGATTGTATAGCAGATGGTTAGTTACACAATGGTTACTCTCTTTCAAACTACCTATTTAAAGACACTAAAGAGAAAAGGACAAAAACACTGTGTAACTACACATCTGCTATACAATCTTTATTAGTAAGGGGGGTGTTTAAAAATTGTAACATTGTATAAAGTAAAATAAATATTAGTCTTTTGATAAATAAAAAAAAAATGTATTAGTAGTATAGAAAATCTTGTTAGATTTTTATATGTCGTCAGTAAAGTTTATTTTAGATTTAAGGCTTAGATCAACAGGATAATATTATCTGAATAACCCTTCAAGCAGTGTAGGCAAGTAAATAAATTGTAAGTTTAAAAATTAATGTAAAAAATATGTTGTTGTTTAAATTCCATTAAACTAAACGACAGACTAGAAATTTACGACTTCCGTGGTCGAGGGGTTTGTACGCCGGTTTTCAAGGTCCCGGGTTTGATCCCCGGCTGGTCAATTTAAAAAACTAACTTTTATATATTGGCTCAGGTCTGGGTGTTTGTAGTTCCACCTTTGTCTCTGATTTCCATAACACAAGTGCACTTTGGGATCAGAGCAATGTTTGTGATGTTGTCTAATATTTATTTTCTTTATTTAAAACTTACCATATCATTTAAAAAAAATCTAAAATTTTCTTTGGTTTAACACAAAAGCCTTTCCACCTCTAAAGACGGCCGGGTGCCCACTAATGGACACGGATATAGTGGGCGCTGATTTATGCCCGGCTCACTCGCAGGGAATAATATACAGTCGCATTAGGGACTAGGAGAGTGTTAGTTTGCCAAAAAAGTTTTTATCTGTTTTACTTTAAAAAAACGAGAGGTTGGCTTAAATCAACTTCTCCTTTTTAACGCTATTTGCGTTCATTTGTTATATAAGACGTATAAAAATGACTTCCTCTTGGGAAATCGTTTTGCTTGCTGTAGTTTTTGGGTTTGGATCGGGAAGGTTTATTAAAAAGGCAGATAAGTTCAGGCCGTGTCCAGATGGGTCCATAAAAAAATAATACCTATAAAGATATTGGTTAAATGTCATTTTTTTTATTATTTTTCAGTTAAAATTAAAATCGAAACGACACCGACTTTCTGTTAGTCCTTGTCGACAGCTGCCAAAAAAAGGCAGTCAAGCATCATCGACTAATTTGAAAACAAACGTTCACAAAGCGTTGTTCACACTGAAAACATATCGAAAGTCTCAATTGTCGCAACTTAAACATTTGAAGCGTATTGTTTACGTCCGTACCAATCAACAGGCGCACTAACAAAACCAATCAACTTGGTCTCGCCTCTATTTGCTTAAAAGACCTGCCGTTTTTCCTTTTAGTTTTTCATTGTCGCTGTGACCCTATCGTTCGTCACCCGCTCCACGGATATATTTGATTAAAAAATAACGTCGTCAGAAACCGGCGGTGTATGCTTTCACGGGAGACACAAAAGGAGTAAAACTGCAGTGGAAAGAGAACAGTGCGATGTCTCCATACAAGATTTTTGGAATTTGCGATGTGTGCGTGCAGTGTGCGGATACGGTACTTTTTTAAACGTCAGAGTAGCTCACTATTCAGTGTCGTGCTGAAGCAGTGCACACACTGGCAACCGAAATGACGGAAATTCGTAGATAGTCATTTGTTCCGACGCGCCAGAGCTCTCCTTCGGCTTAGCTGTCATTGTCACGTTCGCCGGTCGGTCGTTTGCGTTTTGCACTGCCACTATCTACGCAGAAAGGAGCTTTCGTTAGATTCCATTTTCTGCGAAAAACGGTCAGAAATTGAGTTTCGACGGAAGGGCCTATTATTGGCTCCCGCTCTGTTTGCCGGCCGTATGTTTTATTAATTGTCCACTTTTTAGTGCTGAGCGGGGTCGTTGCGTGACAAAAGCCTGGATAGTGGCCTCGGGGACAATAGCAGGCGATTAGTCGGGGACGGCTGATGCAATTTGACTTCGCTATTCTTTTAATTGGCTTTCGATTTGCGTTTAGCTGGTTCTTGGTATTTTGTGAGACATATGAGTTTGCCAGATTTTAAAAAAATAGTAAAAATGTACTTACCTCTTCTTGTAGAATAAATGTGTCCTAACCTTACGTATTGTGAATTGAACATTAAAAGTTATTCAAATAAGTCTTCAGTATGTTAACAAACATACGCAAATTGAAGTTCCTACTACTACTAAACTATATTTTTTAGGATTGTCAAATTGTTTAACTTATAAAGTTTTGTTCTTCTGTTTTTTATTTGTGCCACAAACAGTTTCACGATTTTAAATTTATATTTTTTGGTATTTAAAGTTACATTTTGTTATTATATTTCTGATTCTGAGGAAATAACAAAAGATCTTCTTCCAATGTAGGTACTCAATAATGTTTAGTCGACTCAATAGATAGAATCGCTAGCGTCCTCTTCTTCACCGAGAAAAACAAATAAATATCGGAAACTACTTCTAAGATAATTAAGAGTTGGGCAATTTTTTTTGTTTACTAGTGCCAATTTCTTGGTACGGTCGTCATTGAAAGTAAATGTGACTATTGTCGATTACAAATACAAATACAAATACAAAAAATCTTTATTAGTTCGCTCACATAGATATAATGCACTTAATTTTAAAGGAAAGTCTTAAAATAAGTTGCTGACAACATTTAATTATCTACGTAAGAGACTGGTTTCTGCGCTAGGAGACCTGTATGACAGATAACCAGCCTCTCCAACTCTGGACCGGGTGTATATTATCAAGAACTTACATGTTTTTTTTTTCTTTTTTTCCTCAATTTAAATACTTACATTTATTATGTGAGGATATTTTATTTTTAGGTTCATTTTGCGTGTTGTGTGTGTATTTGTAGTGTATGTCTGTGTGTGTGTGTGTGTATGTGTGTATTGTGCGTGTATTTATGTAAACACTTTCTTGGATAGTTATTAGATTATATTACCATGACAATTGTATCCATTGCGTCGACCAATTTGAAAATAAGAAATATACTGATCAAACTACTCAGAGACACCGCAATGTAAGCCAAATTGTCATTCCCAGGTGTGATTCCGTAGCGTGTAGCCGTCTGCAGGCATCAGCAGGCCACGTGTGGCCGCGACACTAATGTATCTTTACCATGATTTTATGCCTGTTTTATATCACTATCGGATATACTGCTTACAGCTCACAGTCAACGCGAGTAAAAGAGAGAAAACGATAGTTTACGGTGGTGAAAACAGTTTGCATCAAATCATGGAAGGGCCACAGGTCATAGAAATACATTAAACCAGTTGTGTTGCAGCGACATGTCGCCTGCTGCTTCTGCCTGAAGTCAGCTACGAACTCGTATCTTAATTTACAATGCCACCTTTACTAAATAGAGCCCTGAACTGATAGGTACAGAAAAAAATTTTGAACCGAAAAAAGGTAGGTACTTATATTAAGTTATTATTATATTAAGTACTAAGGTCCACTTGTAGCAACATTTACTAAATCTCGATTTTGTTAAACCTAGACTTTACTCATACGATATGTCAAATTTTTAAATCGACATTTAAAATTTTGACAGTTTTATAAGGGCTACATCTAGGTTTAACAAAATCGAGATTTAGTAAATGTTAGTGCAAGTGGGCCTTAACGAGAAACCTGCGTGTAGGTATTTAAAATTTTAACGCTAACTTAATACATAAACAAACTTAGATCTAACACGACTATTTGCTACGCTAAGTTAATTTCGTAATGAAATCTGTAGACGGGTTGCGAGGGGCAAATGCGCGCAACTTTTAAACGGCACAATTTTGGGGCGCCTTTACGATAACGATCGCGATAAAATATGGAAGTTTGTTGTTAAACTAAACGTTTTATTGTAAACACGGCGTCTTTATTGTTTTAAGATGTCGGAATAGGGGAGAGATTAAGAAATAATGAAAGATGCAAAATATGCAAATATCGTTGAAAAAAATTTTTGTGCCATTGCTGATAATAATTGACAACTATTAAATTGCATTTTTAAATTTGAGTTTTTAGCATTGACAATGCTATAAGTTTAGCAATAGTATTGTTAAATTGCTTTTAATATCTCTTTCACAAAATTGAGTCGTAGTCACTTAACGTTATGAAACTTAATTGAGCTATTTATTATGATCTACTTCTATTATTCTATTATATTTAGAACCGAAATACTTTTTAACTTAACAATTTATCACGTCGCATTCCTGTCCAAATCGTAAAGTTTTTGTGGCAATAATTTCGCTGGCTCTCCGCGTTCCGCGCCTAGCAATGAAAATTCCGTTATCGGCCAACAAAACGCTTTTCTTAAACTGTAATAGAGAAAGTTTAGATATGCGAATTTTATCTTAAAAGTTGAGATATCCGCTTATTCACCCTCAAGGATCAATTAAAAGTCGGATGAGACGGCACCACCGACAATTATTGTTGTAATAAGAAAATGAGAATAATTTTGCGCCGAGAATTTTGTAAAGTCTAGCAAGTTTGCGGGGTATACGTGTGAAGGCCCAAAGTTTGAAGCAAGGAGGCAAGTGTATTTACGTTACCCACGTTTATTATGTTTTAAGAGCCAGTTCATTCATTTTTCTTTGTTGTATAATCTGTTCAAAAGTGCAGTAAAGATTATGATGATAATGACGCTTTATTACATAACATTATTATAACACTTCTAAGACTTCTGCGCGTACAGTTCATTAGAAATGAATACTTTGAATACTTTATTGAAATAATCTTAGTACATCACAATATTTTAACTAGTCTAAAAATAAGTACTTAGAGGCAAAAGGAGTACAATGGGCCTGAACTAGGTTTGACCTGCGTTTCAGGCTGTAATAAAACACTTTTTAGGGATTGCGTCGCGTATATTATTAAGGTCTGGTCAGGTCAGGTCTCATTTTAGAATGATTTAGTTTGGATTTATTGGTTTTTCGATTTCCATACGTGTTGACACTTTTCCAGGGCCCGTGGTCACGGGATGAATAAAGCAAAGAAGCTGCTCATAAATTTATGAAATTACCCGTACGGAACTTTATTGATATGCATTCAAATTTACTAAATTATTTTACAGCTATGTTCTGATCATAAAATTATGAGCAGCCTATTTCCTTTAGCCATTCCGTGATCACGGCTCCTGGAAAGGTGTTGAACGTTGGGAAATCAAAAAAACAATTATTTCAAACTAAATAATTCTAAAATAACACCTGAATTAATAATATACACGCTGTAATCCGTAAAAAGTGTTTTATTACACAACACTAGTTTTAAGAGATTGCAATTGAGATTTTAAGTAAGTCTCAATTGCAATCTCTTAAAATTTAGTAAAGGAATTTGAAATGGGTTAAATGGAATAATTCCTATAGGAGGTACTTCTAACATTGTGAAAAGAGAAATATATGTAGCTTACTCCCGCAAAAATATATGCAGGATGCACCGCCCGCCCGCCCGCAAAAAAATGCACATGCACACCACAAAAATATCAGTGCACAATACTTGCATTTAGCATGACAGCGACACACCTTGCACCTTCACCAATTAGACTACTCTACACGTGTTTCGCCCCAACCCGGAGCATCCTCAGGAGTTAGATCGTGCGTGAACCAACACCGAATGAATCTGTAAGCTACATATATTTCTTTTTTCACAATGGTTTGGGACTTCCGCCAAGTAATGCCTGATTCAATCAAATACGTACTTCTAACAGTTTTGAAGGTTTTCAATGAAGCAATTCATTTTCAAAATTTTAGTACAAGCCCTCACCTTATTTTATTTTATTTTATTTTATAAACGCAACGGTAAAAAAGGCCTTACCTTATTTACGCAGTACTCGGGTAATATTTAAAAGATGTATTTTATTGTACTGTTTCTTCTTAGTAGAATTATTAATGTGTTTCCCGATAAACTCGTCATTTATTACGAGGAAACGACCATAAAAACACTAACGTCTCCTCTGAGATCGAATTGATGGCGGTCATAATGACACTTTTAATTATTTTAATCGTTGTTCGCAAACAAAAGTCGTTAATTCATTAAAAAAGAATAATTATGGTTATAACTCTTTAAGGCCTGCTACTTTCTTAGATAAACAGAACATAAATTTTTGTGTTCGTTTTGAAGTTGAGTCATACTATTTTTATAGTTGAGAGAAAAATTCATATGAATTGATTCTTCTTTATTCAAATAAGCTCACATAATAAGCATTTTTAAATTGTCAAGTCTTTTACTTTGCCATCCATTATGACGTCTTTTAGCTGACAAGAAAAATGGGCGCAAAAAATTTATCAGCTTTATCAGATGGAACGATATTTACAAATAAGTAATTCATCACCATAAAGGTTGAAGTTGAAGTACAAATAAGTATATCGTCATTCATATATGTTACAATTAACATAGATTAATAAATAAACAACATAATTTAATTACCTCATTTCTTAATGAATCCATATACAGGGTTCAAGCTAAATTTAAAATTTAAAATCATTATTCAGTCTAGGCTGTTACAAAAAAAAATGTAATTCATACAATACATTTATAGGTAAGATTGTTTTTCTGAAATTGCACTCAATTGTAATGGAAATAGGTACATATTATGGTCACGCTTTCCTCCTAAAGTTCCTTCATAGGGGTAGGCAGAGGATCACTTCTTGATACTTGGTCACTTGGTCACTTAATTCTTTTCACTTGCTACGATCCTCGCTTCATCTATTGTTATCACCGTTCTTATCGGAAAGAAAAGAAAAAA
The DNA here is from genome assembly GCA_963556745.1 of Catoptria pinella. NCBI lineage: Eukaryota > Metazoa > Arthropoda > Insecta > Lepidoptera > Crambidae > Catoptria > Catoptria pinella. The sequence continues at coordinate 9,984,158 of OY750765.1, forward strand.
AAGAAGATCACACTCTTCATACATGCCCGCCGATTTGGTTATTACACAGAGTCATAATAATATACGTTTGAAAGACTATAATCGGTTCGTATTATAATCATGAGCAATTTTAATGTACACACTGCTGAGGCACAGGCCTTCCATATGGCTGGATAAAGAGGATGGGGTGCAATCACTAAACACAACAACCAACCACGCGGACCCAATCCGATTTGCAGAAGGCAACCTCCGTGGTGTAGTGGTTTGCACGCCGGATTTCAAGGCGTCACCATCTCTTGAGGTCCCGGGTTCGATCCCCGGCTGGATCAATGTAGAAAATGAACTTTTCTATATTGTCTCAGGTCTGGGTGTTTGTGATATCACCGTTGTCTCTGTTTTCCATAACACAACGGCTTTAGCTACTTCCTTTGGAATCGGCGCAATATATGTGATGTTTTTAAATATTTATTTATTATTATTATTATAACCTTATAAGACTGATAAATTTGCGTAATAAATAGGTATTTTGTTCTGAACAGGTACCCATCTTACGTATTATATCCTAAACTGCCACTTTTGTTATGTGCCACTGTAAAAACACAACAGTTGCTATTTATAACAAACTTGATTCTTGGATCTGAGCCAGACAATGTTAAAACTTTACACCTAAAAATCTCATCTTGTTCGTTGCGTGCGACGGGAAAACAAACTGTTAAAAATGTAAAAAGTATGATAATAACTAATTTTAATTTCGATAATAATAACTAGTTATGTTTTATGGGTACCAAGACGTGTGCATTTTCTAGCGCGGTATCGTTCGTAATTAAGCCCTGTTTCTTTATTAAATCACATCACATCTTTGCTTTGTGTTATCTACTGTAGTTTAGTTTAAATTGTTTTGTTTAAGTTGCATACCTGAAATTCTAAGCAAGTCCACCGTCTTGTACTAGGTGTAAGTATCAAGTTACATAATGATGGTAAAACTATTGTTTGTGGGTGGGCCTGGCGACCTGAGGCACTTTCTATTTCTGAAACCTATTTCAGACACCAGTCTCTCACAAATATTTAAACCCCCCATGTGTAGCTTATAGTTGCCACGATGATCTCCGTGGTCGAGTGGCTTTGTACACCGGATTTCAAGGTGCCGCCATCTCTAAGGTCCCGGGTTCGATCGCCGGTTGACTCAATTTAGAAAACGATTTTTTCTATTTTGGCTCAGGTCTGGTTGTTTGTGATACCACCGTTGTCTCTGGTTTCCACAACACAAGTGCTTTAGCTACTTACTTTGGAATCGGAGCAATGTATGTGATGTTGTCAAATATTTATTTATTTATTTATATATATTTACTTAAGTTATTTTATTTGTGATGGGACAAATAAACATGAATTTTATTATTTATCTATTTAGGAATTTTCTAATTCTGAGAAAGGTCTCAGGGATCAAGCTGTCTCCATACACCATATTGAAACCTTGAGCTTAAAGTTATTTACCTATGTCACTAGCCAAGTCGTCAATTCCCATTCTCGTTAAGTTTCTGCCAACGTGTCGCGGCAGTTCCGGCTACGTGCTAATCGCCATCCTCGCCAAGAACATCTCCCAAGCACTTTGTTCTCCTGGTACTTTTACATGTTTAATCGCTCCCTAGGGAGCGGGGTGGAATCGGAGACAGGTTTGGGACAATTTTGGATACACCTTTCATTTATAAAGTTATTTTTGGCTCAAACTTATACATAATAACACATTTATTACTATACTATCACACAAACACAACATAATAGCAAAAACAAACGCCATATTTTGAATATAGCTTAAGGTAATTTATCACAGAACTACGCAATATTTAACGGTAGTAACCGGGATAATTAGTTGAAATCAACATTTTCGGAACGGTCTCACAAATCTTGCGAGAGAACCTTAACTTGGATTTATCTTTGTTTTTCTTCACCCCACTGAGGAACTTGGCAATCCGTTAGTATTGTTTGTTTAAGAGCTTACTACCAACACTTACTGTGGTTACGGATAACACTCTGAATAAAAATAAGTACGGAGACTTTTCTTCAAAATTTTTAAAGCTACCTATATGCTAATTCGACGTTTGACGAACGGTGCGAACGCAAGCGAAAATCAAAATGTATTTATTCGCGAACCGTATAAAAAGTCAATATGAGTGGCAATAAAAAGAGGATACCGGGGAAATAATAAAAGATAACCTCTGGAGTGAATGGAATGAGAAAAGCCCTTGTAAAGAATGTTTGCGTAGTGGATAAGAAGAGATCATGGGGACACCTCCCCTTGCAGAGGCGCGTCGCAGCGAAAAATTAATACTACTTTTTACAGCTACTGTGTAGTCTGGCTTCACTCATCTGTGAAATATTAGCCGTATAAATTGACGACGTCATTATTAAGATTACTTACCAATACTTCTGTATCGATTTTTAATTGTCTACCACTGCCAGTGATGTCTTAAAAAATATGCTGTTAAGTGAACAAGACTTTGATTTTCGTTTGTTTTGCTTGTATATGAAAACTGTTAAATTGACATCATTCGGAATTTTTAACATTTCGTAGTTACTTAGTAGAAAGTCAACGTACCGAAACGAATGACAACAAAGTATTGGGATCTGAACATGTGTGCCTTATTAAACCTCCTCTTCGCAAGGGTTCATTTCTAATTCAGAGTTGTTCTCTCGGTGTGACATTAAGTCGTAACAGAGCCGTGGAACCACGACGAACGGTGTAAGGGTTCGGTGTCAGTGAAAGCGGGTTAGAGTCAGTGAGCATTTTAGCGCCATAAGCTCATGAACTATTCACTGAAATATAGTAGTTGAACTGAGAAACCATTTTATCTTCAGAAACGAATTTACCATGTGTTATGTTTTTGTCAGAAAATTTTAGTCAATCATTGCATTTTCTGATGATGACAAACATTATTGTTTGCAAATACCTCTGAACATAACTCAAGGATTACCCATATGTTGTCAAAGAAAGTAAAGAAGCTATGCAATGATTTCAAAATATTTAAAATTAACTATAACTGGTGATAAAATTAAATTATCTCAAATACATATACTAAGACAAACTATCAATAACTCTCATAATTTTGGTAGAGCTATAATGTTAATGAGTTTCCTCGGTTCTATAATATTACTGATTATTAAGAGGCTGGCATGGGCCAACTAGCGCCGCCAGTCGATTTTATTTTATTTATTCTAAATAAGCCCAATTTCTTAAAAAAAAGAATCAGTCAAGGTCTTGTGAAAAACGTTTAATGTTTATTGAATAACGTTTCAATATTACAAAATGCGTGCAATAGTTTAAAAACTGGTTTGAACCAACAGTGGCCACTTTTAACAAAACCGCGTTTTAAACTGTTTGAATGCCTTTTCAAACTGTGTAAAGTTATTCAATAAATATTAGACGTTATTAACAAAACCTTGATTGATTCTTTTTTTTAAATTGGGCTTATTTAGAATATATAAAATAAAATCGACTGGCGACGCTAGTTGGCTCATGTCAGCCCCTTAAGTAACTATTTTTTAAACTTATTTACCAACATTGAAACATTATTGCCTTAAATTACTTTAAGTTTACCTGGTGGCTGATTACGTAACTCCGTTGCTAACAATTCTTGATTGAAATCGATTGAAACCGTATTTACATTGCTGCTTTAAGTAAGATAGTTGTCACATTGGTTCTTACTAAAGCAGCAATGTAACTGCGATATCTGTCAGAATTGATTGCAACAAAGTTACATAATCAGGGGGCTGAACACGCCACCACTCGCACTCCACCTTACCCCGACGTTGTAACTTCATTTCTGTAAGTCTCGTTTCATGAGTAGATTACAAGTAATTAATTTATAAGAATATGGGCGGAGGTGGGCGGAATTAGCGCGGTTATGTTCGAGGGGCCAGATTAGGCCGTTATATTGTTATTGAAGACCGGCGTTAAGTTTGATACTTAACTTGCCGTGAGATTGTTAAGGTTAAGTGGTCAACTATGTATTTGTATGTTTGTTAATGATAGTCTGTTTTTCCATCTTACATTTCGAAGTTATTTTTATCACTTACTGACTATATTTTGTAATTTTAAAATACCAGTCATATTAATAAAATAGAAAGACTATCAGTCATTCATCACATTCCTATACCTTTAAATAAAGTTACTTGAATATTGTTGTGAATTATCTACTTAGAAAAACATTGTGTAAAAGAAATAAAAATGAAAGTGACTTTTCCTTTTATACGCATAACTTTACAAAAAACTGCTTGTTTTCCCTCGAGAACAATACTTATTTCGCAATTAAAGGTACCTTATGTTTTTCTCTGTACCCCTGACATCGTGTATGCAAAATTTCATGACGATCGGTTCAGTAGATAAGACTTGAAGGCGTAACAAACAAACTTACTTTTGAATTTATATTATTAGTAAGGAAATTTACTAAAATACAGACCAATAAAACCAACAACAAGAATCTTCAAGAAATATTAAAGTTAGTCTAAATTTTCCGACTGTCAGTTGTTACTCAAATAAGCAGTAAAGGGTAATGTAATTTCTTAACTCCCTCGGGAGCACAACCGCCCAAGCTGTTACTTTTAATGCGTTATTCGGTTCGAAATTAATGATTTTAGAACCGACAATTACCAGTGATTGCGGCTGATTCTGCAACTTGAATAATACAAACATTAGGTAACCATACTCCTGGGTTTAATTGTTTATGAGTTATTTTCTTTATTTGGGCGTAATTTTTTAGATTTTGAAACTCTTTTTTTTTATTTGCCATTCTTTTCTTTTAAACTTGACTACGACAAACTTCAGGTTGCGTGTTATATAGGTAAGCTTATGACCTAGAAAGAAAGTACTTAAAATTGATTTTGAATACAAATACAAAAAAAAAACCTTTTTTTCTTCTTTTGTCGTTTTACGTGCTATTGTTTTTATTTTAATTTTTAACGAAGTATGAAAGTTTTAGTATAGGTATTATTGTAATTTTATGACCTCGATTAATTTTTAATACTCCTAAGTAATGAGAACATTATGTTTTATACATTTAAATACCATGATAAATAACTGCCTAATTATACTCACTCCGTAATACGACGTAAATCACAAAGCAAACACGAAAGTTTTCCATCACATCTCAGGTGCCATATTTCTATAAATGCGACTTTTGTTTTTCTTGCGACAGTCACAAAGTTTCCGTATATCAATATCTTCATGTTTGCATAAATACTTTACTTGGGGTAAACACGCATTTACCGATACCTGAGTATCGTATCTACAAACAAAAATACAAAAATATCTCAGTATATCTCAGTCATACAAAAACAAGCACATAAAACAGAGCAACCAGTCTCGATATGAATAAAAAACAATTTATCTCAGAATCGATATTATTGGACGTCCAAGACGGACGGTAATACCGGAGGGACGGTATAAAACGCACTTGCGCGCATAATATACGTTTTATTAATAAAAAAGTCTGCGAGAATCACCAATAAATAGCGTAAACGGGCAGTAGGCGATTCTTTCCCGATACACAGTGGCGTATTTGTTTGACAAATCCCTTGGGTATAACGGCACTATCCCCTATATTATCTCGCTTGAAGAATGTGGGGTCATTGGCGAGGTGATGATCGCATATCGCGGCTGTCTGCAAGCTTCGCTAAATCATGACCAGGTATCCCTGTTTGACTGAGGGTGGTGAAACAAATGACCTGGATTTCATTTATTTATGCCGTGTTATTTCGACTCGTGTTGTAGAGATTTTGGTATTCATTCAGTTGCGATGAATAAAGCATTATAAAAAAACTTCGTTTATTTAAAATAATTTTAGCTGTCAACGATGTGTAAACTGCTAAAGAAAAGTATAGAGCACACAAGTATCTGATAGTTATTTCTTATATATTTTTTTACTCAAAGTAATTTTCTTTTCAAATAACGCAGTTTAGTCAGAGACATCACGGTAGGTATGTCTATTTTATTCATATTTTGCTGATACTAGTCTGGGTGACTTAGATAAAATGCATTTCAAATAATCAATCAACTTTTAAAAAGAACCAACTCTGGTTCCAACTCAACTTAACAGCCTTTACGAGACAATTGAGTGATCAGTATGCAAAGCCAGTGTTGTGTATAAGCCGATTTCGAGAAGCTTCGTTAAAAGAAAATTTATTGCATTGAAAAGTCGCAAGTAATTAATAAGACATTTGAAGTTGCGTGAAAATGTAATTTAGATTGTTTTCCTCAGCCGAGGGTGGCTCTTCCCGTTACAAAGGCGGCTTATTTATATATGGGCCTTTATATTAGCGTCTTTAGGAAACCAGGGGAGCATAATAAAAAAAGAATCAGCATCAATGTCTTAAAGCGTCTTCCGTTACGATAGCGGACCCCGCCGCAAAATGGCGTCCACACTCGAATAAATTATTTCCCCCCTCAAATCGAATGCGATTGTTCGATTCTTTCAAACGATTCCCGTTTTAAAGTTGGCGCGCCTTTATTAGTGTAAGCCAGACGATTATCTTAAGCCGCCATTACATATTCAAATTGGAGTCATTTAGCTTTGTAAGAATTGACGCGAAATAAAATGAAGCCTTTGAAAAGAGCGGTTCTGGGAGCGTTGAGGCTGCTTACGGCCGCTAAGTAGGTTCTACTCAAACATTAAATTTGCATTTAAACACGTAAATAAGTATTTAGGATTTCATTACATTTGCTTTATGACTTGCAATTATTAAGACGACGCTCTGAAATCATCCTTTTTCAAAGCTGCATGAAAATGCTTAAATAAAGTTTAAAACTTAGGTTTTATAAATATTTTATTTTATAGTTTAAAACTTAGGTGGGATTAGTGTCACTAGTGTTACAATAAAACATTTTGAGAGCTTAAGTGCTTTGTTCAAAACTTTGGCAAAACTCTCGTTTTTTTATGGATGTTTACATCGATGTTTTCTTTATGAAAAATAAGTAAAAGACAAAAAGGAAACGTACCCTACATTTTAATTTAATTATTTTTCAGTTGCACTCGAGCGTGCATGATATACAGGGTGTGATTTCATAATCTCCAAGTAAATTAAATGAAGCTTGCTCGGGATGGAATTTTTTCCGCGCCACCGATTTCCCGTGTCCGAAAAACATAATTTTTGCGCGACTGACCAAAGATTAACATTTAGATACCGCAGAGTTCTTTGTCCGAAACGGATACTGTTCCTTCTGGTCCACATACGTCCCTTAACAGACAGATAGATATTAAATTTATATGAACATGATGAATTTAAAATGATTACTTTTATGAAATGCTGTAAAGGTATTTCCTTTGGATTATAAAGTTAATCAATGGATATGTTCATATGTTCATATCTTTACATTAATTAGATTAAATTAAATCATTAACGCAACAATTAAAATAGTTTGTTATGGTTTTTAAAAAAATCTAACATGCAGTTATAAAAAGTCTACATTAGTTTAATACCAGTTAACTGAGGAAGTATATTTTAAAAGGAACCACGAAATGAATTATTTAATAATGAAACAATTATTTGTTCAAAACGAGCTTGTTTTGAAGAAAGTAAATTGATATTGTGAATAATAAAAGCGGGTACAGTCGGCAAGTTATTATGAGTAGCGCAAACAGAAGTCAATAGCCGCGCGGTCAATATTGGATTAGCAGCCAAAAGGAGCCAAAAGCAACGTATACAAAAACCTTTTACAGCGGTTAGAAAAGCCAAAAATATTTATGAAACGCCCCACTTGAGTGGAGAGCACTTGCGTTCCCGTCTAATTCGGTGTAGCTAGCTCAATAATATGATTGTTATACAATACTAAATAATATATTAGAAAAAATACGACTCGCACCATATATTCTCGGACGGGAGTCGACTGACTCTGTAGCTCAGCGGTAAGACATTGGACCGGACTTCCAAGGGTCGCGGGTTCGATTCCCGTCCAAGAATATGATATAATGCAAGTCGTATTTTTCTAGTATATTATTTAGTATTGCATAAAAATAGCATTGTGAATGCTAACATCTCAAACTCAAAAACATGATTGTTTCTATGATATCATTAATTGTTTTATGTCCTAAAAAAGCTTCGTATTTTCACATGCCTCAACATGAAACAAATGAACAAAGTTTTTTTACGTTTTAAATATAATGATAATGATTTTGTTTATTTTTTTATTTCGATTTTAGAATTAATTAGTTTACGCAGCGAAAGATTTTTAACATCTTTAACGTGAAACAAATGAAGAATGTGGAGATTGTGGAGTCAGAAAAATTTAAAGAAAAACAAATGCACAAAAATCAGAAATATGAAGTTTTTAAAACATTTCGAATTTCGAACTAAAGTTTTTAACTAAGAAGCCTTTGAGTATTCGGCCGTTAAAATGTTATTTCAACGTTTATTAGGAACGTCTAACTCCTTATATGCGAACCTCACACGGAGCAATAGTGCAGAAGGGGTTGGGGTACATTGTTTGCCCAAAGTATGGAATAATATAATCAGAAGTGAAGAAATAGGAATCCGGCGAAAAATCAACACAGTCCGGTTGGAAATTTGCTTAGGCCAACGGAATAAGTGGCGGCGGTAGATAGCCCTCTCATTGTCTGGTGCGGAATTAAATCAAGTAGGTTTTATATGAGATGGTTTAAATGTTAATTTGTAGGGTAGTACTTTAGTATCTCTAGATACTAAAGAGTTTTTATTACAGTGTATGCAGAGCTTGTAAGTGTATTTTTTGACAGTTAAATTCTAATAGTAGGTACATAGTATGTCTATTTTAGGAGTGGGTGTGTGTCTGTAAGATAGTAGTATATTGACAAGATCAACAAGTTGTGATTCAAGTAATGATTCTTATATAAATGACTAATTAGTGGCTCTGCGAGATGTAGACCTCGCGGTGTCATTTTTCGAAATGGCTGAAATATGTTTTCTATGTTTTCAACTCGCATGTTTCCGCCATTACGCACAAATTTTAAAAACTGAATCGACAAAAATCTCTATATAGTTATCGAAGCTGTTCAAATTCAGTGTAGTTATTCGTTTGTTCAAGGTTCAAGTACTGATTCAAATTTTGAATTTCGAAGAACCCAATTACTCAATGTGCTAATAAAACTGATGTTGCCTCAATGCCTTCAATTTACCTTTCTCATTTCTTTCAGCAGCTGTCACCAAACTTATTAAGGACGCACCTGTCAATCTAGAGGCATTTCTTTTATTTCAAATCCCTCCTCATCCCGCCTTCGAGTGTTTGAATTTGGAATAATTTTGTTCTTTTATTTCAGAGTATTTATTTAGGACCTTTCAGAGCAAAGAAACTTTTTTTTCTAAAGTTGATTAATTAAGTAAGAGTTGTTGTGTTTTGTCGTAATTATGATAAACTTTTTCAGTAAAAATTTCGTTGTTTGCTTCGTATTATAAAAATTACTCTTCAAAAATTAAGTATCAATTAGCTTTGGAAAAATGAAGCAAAGTTCTTCGAATGAAATTAAAAGATATTATTTTTCTCTCTCCACCTCTAAGTTCATTTTTTTAAGTAATGCTACATAGTAATGTATATTCTCTAAATTTACATTTATTCCTACAAACAACGGCTACATGGTCCGTCGATTCCCGACCAATCCTAAACAAACTCAATTTTGAATCGGGGATGCTCTAAGTAGGAACGCGTCCACACTTCGATTTTCGATTCCGCCACTACATTAATTCGGGTGTTCATTAAAAATGCCATCAGACCACAGGGAATGGCGAAAACAGTATCTTCATGCTTTCTTTACATCACATGTTGCTTCTATTTTACATATTTTTTTCTCTAAATAAAATAAATAAATAACACAAACCGCTTGCCTGTATAAGTACATTATTACAATTCATTTAACATAAGTTATATTGTTAAATAAAAAAAATATGTTATGTCACATAACATAACATATTTTTTTCCTAATTGTAGGTAAAATAATATTTCAGCTATTGGAAATAGTTATGCATTTGTCTAATTTGCAAAATCATTATTTATGACGTTTGAAATGAATTTTGTGTATTAATAAACTATGCAGCATTTGTACAAAAATAAAAGAGTTCAAGTGTTAGTCGACATACTGTTTGCACATTTCTGCGACGACCAAGTCGTCCGTTAACGAAGTGGCGAGCAATTAAAGTCGCCGCTGACGTCGCCGAGGGTCTGAAGTACTCCTTGAGGGCCGAAGAGAACCTTCGAGATGGATTGAAAAATTGATTCGTGATCGACGCCGCTACATGGAATAATTAAAATTACGAAGGGCGTCATGTTAAGTGCTTCTTGAGAACGCAACAATTAATCACAAAGGTGTGGAGATTAAGATTTTCATGTACGAGTATGTAAGTATTAAAAATGAATAAATTACAGACTGCAGTATTAGTGACATAATCGCCTTTTTATTTTCCACAGTAATTTACAGACAATCTATCAAAAAGTTTCAAATCAAATCAAATAGTTTTATTTGCAAAATATGGGTAGGTATAAAATGTTGGTCTTATAAATTATTGGAGCGCTATTATTTCTAAGCTTCTTTATTCAAAACGTTCAGTTATCTCAAAACCATTCTATGATCACGACATAGCTGAAATATCAGGAAATACTAACAGCACCTAAATGGCAAAATATAATTAAACCTCGTATTCAGTAATAGCTTTTATTTAAACGAAAAGTGTGCACAGCTAAGTCAAAAAATACGAGTTGATACATTAAAAGTATGATGATGTATTAATTCGGGCGTGTTCACGTGCATTAAGTTTAGTATATTCATTTTTTTAATCTGATTAAATTGTGCGTTTTCGCAATTGCGACAGCGTCACTTCCGCGTTCATTATACTCGTAGTGTCGAAATCTCGTTATTGTCGCCCGCATAAGAACATTAACGGTCCGAGATAAAACAGACTCCCATTAGCGAATACTCGAAAAAATTCGTCGATGCTATCGCATTGAGGTGGCAATCTAATTTTTTCTTAAGTCCCAGTCAATCACGGGAGAAATGAGGCCAGAAGAGATCTTCAAAGGGCCTAATGTTGATTGGCTTTACACATCAACAACTTGAAAAAAATCTACTTTATAACAAGAGTGCTAAAGTTTAAATTCATTTCCAGTATTGTGAGTATCGTTCTATGCTTGAGGTTTGACACTGTCAGGATAGATATGGGCTGACGAAGATTTATGCGTCTCGATCGCATGAATGTAGAAGGGAAAACTATCAGAAGATTAGAAACAAATCTCTTTATTTATTGGCATGTTTCGAACGACTTGTCTGTTAGGGTACTTTATGCAATGCATATCTAAAAAGCGCTGGTTTGAAATTGTACAAACTGAAGAATTATTTTCACCACAATTTAAGGAGGTAGTGAATGAATCATGGCAATCAAAAATAATGCAAATAAATATGTGATTTTTATAATTTACCATTCATATTTCCAAGTCAAGCACGATCGGCCCCACCTCTTTACCATAAAGGATAATAAAATTCCAACAGTTAAAGCTTGCATTTTTCCGTTTCAGTACAAAGTGTTTTGTCAGGCGTTCCAAACCTGGGGTGGGTCGCGAAGGTGTCTCAATCAGCATAAAACAAAAGAAATCAATAGTCCCCCTCGCGGCTGACAAAGAGCAAAGATTTCTTTTCACAATTAAACACCCCTGGCTGAATGACGGGGGAATGATAACTGGTCCGATTTCGGCTAAGCCCCGAAATTGAGAGTGAGCTTCATATTGATAACGCACTGGAAATGAAAACGCGATTTTCAATTGTTCGGTAAAAAGCATTGCAGTGAGTAAGAATTGTGACTCTTTTAAAATTGTCGTTTCTTTACAAACAATTATTTATTAAATTTGAGATTTTAGCATTCACAACACTATTTTTATACAATACTATGCTATTTTATTTGTACAAAATAATATTTGTATCTTTCCACATTTAAACGGCATTCAAATACAAATTCGACCAAATTATATCATTTCTGACAGAATTGAAGCAAAACATCATTTTTTGATATCAAGTTTCAGGGTGTACAAACAGTAAGTAGCACCTAGCATAGCAGTTAACAGTATGGAAGATTGAAAATTAAATTCCATAAGGGAGTGTTGTCTTTTTTCAGTCTATCCTCGTTCTAATCCGACAATCACCAGCGTTTGCCTCGGGATCAACATTTAATGTACAATTGGACAGTTCGTGATGTTGAATACCAACCCATGTTTTAGAAAGTACAATAAACGGACTCGATACATTCGGCGTTACACTTCCGTATGTTTTACAGGGTAAGTGCTACTTTAGCTTGTGTTTTGTTACTGTACATAAAAAGTTTTGATAAGCGCACTATGAAATTCTCTGAAGTGAAATTATTTGGTTGGAGCAAATCTCTATTTTAATAATCTCTTTGTTCTTCCTCGTTGGATTTACACACTGGTCGTCTACGCGGCTTTCGTCAGGCAAACAGAGTTTCAATATTTAATAATCCGTCGGTAACGAGCTACGGTCTGTTCAGTTAGAAAAGTTTAAATGGGTAGACGAAGTTTGCTTCCACATGGATACGGGAATCCTTTGTTTTTTAATCAGTATCTACTATGTATCATTAAGGTATGCATTGTATGCATGACATTCATACGGCGGTGTACGAATGTCATACAATACACACCAAATAAATTTAATTTATTGGATATACAGAGGGCTCTTTTATAAAACCTCATTTTTTTGCTCTGATTCCAGAATAAATCAATTATAATAACCTGGTCATAATATCTGTGGACCTCGCTGGATTGCGAGTGCCTTCAGCATCCTCATAAGGTGCTCCGAAAAAAAAATACATAATTGAGAAAAGTGAGCTATTGTTCTTTACTTTCTCATTTCTTAGTGATGCTTTTTTTCACAACATATCAGAGCGATTATCACCGACGCTAGGTCCACAAATATTGTGACCGTGTTATAATTGAGATATTGACGTCATTAATCAACTTTGAGTTAAGTGAAGTTAACAAACTTAAACATGAGAAAGAAATAAAACTGAAACTGTTTATTTACGACACTCTATACATTATCAAATTATTTGAAGTTTAAAAGTCCAGATAAAAGAATTGACGATTTAAAAATGCTTGTTATGTGAGCTTATTTGAATAAAGAATTTTTCAATTTCAATTTCAATTTCCAGTTTATGTAATTTTATTTTTTGTAATACTACACAGTCCTAAATATTTATTATTTAACTTTTGCGAACATACGAGTACAACAATAGATCAAATCACACACGTTTCTATGAAAAAGTAAAGTCCATCTTAAAGTTAAAGCCCCATAGAGAAGGGTCAGGCAAATTTGACGAGAGATTAATGTAACTGCCCGCTGTTTGTGTTTCTGCTAATGGGCCGATGTATCTGCATATTATACGACCTTAATTAATATAGGGAGTTAAACTGAGTTAACTGTGTTAATTTAGACTGTTGCTTGTTTAATCAGATGTCGAAACCACTTTTTTTTTAAGTACTATTATGAGAGTTAACTGAAAAATACTGAAAGACACAAATAGCAAATAGATAGATCGAAAATGTTTTTAAGGCGATTCGTGGTGTGAAACAGTGTTTACTTTATCATTACGATATAACGTATTGTCCAAAGTCAGAAAATTATTAAAGTAGACCTATCTATAAAGTTAGGTATTTTTCTCAACATCAAAAAGTGTTAAATCAACTTTATCGACAAAAACAAAGTGCTGAACGGGTTTAACCGAAAGTATCGACACAGTGATTAGGAGCGCAGCGGCAGACAGAGGTCAGCAATAAAGTGACCGTCGTCACGCCGCGCTACCGCACAGCGACATCGCTCCCTCGCTGATTCCGTTTTATTGACTCCTGCGGTCTATGCTCTCCTGGTGACACTTTGTCTGATCGAAAGTGAAAACGAGAGTGATTACGGTTCTCTGTGGTTTTGGTTTATTTTTATTGTTATTTGTTTCATTTTTCAACGCAATAGCTCGCCTTGAAAGCAAGTGCAAGGCGCCAGCATAAAACATAAAATCTGTGGTGATATACTTTATCTCTCATCAAATAAATATAAGATACAACGAGTGATTTACTGTAAATGATATACACATGGCTACTGTACTTAATTTACACGGATGGTCAGACTTAAAACTTTATTCAAATCAAACTATACCTGCCTACCTATTGGTATGTTGCTTGTGTCTGGATTTAAGTATTACAAACCCTTTCCTGCCTAGCGAAGTGAGTACATACTGTAACAAACGTCCCTAATCACAAGTTACTAATATCAGCGATATTTCAAAGTCGCCTACATCTGGACATCGGCCGGTGAGACAGGGGTATCAGAAATAATTAACAGGGCTCCGCCTTCAAAGCAGGATTGAACGAATATAACGACTGGCATTAATTTTACAACTTTGTTATGCGGACGACTGAGAATAAGGACATAATGATTTCAACTGGTGTTGTTCTCTCTCAACCCTACATGATACTCAAATTAATCTAAAACACCAACATTTTGTTACTTTTATTATCCTTAAATTGCTCTATCAAGTTTATTATAAGTAATATTGACCAGGTGACGCTAAAAAGTACATTGTAGGTAAACCTTCCAAACTAGCAAACATAACACCTAAGCAAGAATTCATGAGGTGTCTAATACATTTTCCCAGTGTTAATCATGGGATAGGAATTAAAAAAACAGACACGACAAGGGTGTGCAATTGTCACATTCCCTCAACACTCCCTTTGTGACGGGCCATAAAACGCAAATTCGGCAATAAAAAGAACACCCCGACAAAACATCCTTCCTGGACAACGATTCAATACAATGCCCGCCATTCACTGCGGATTATTGTATTTTTCCAGAACTCCAAATATTTAAGAAAGGAATTAATGAATCTTGCATACTCGGCTGAAGAAGAAACGACTCTAAACTAAGGAGAATTGAGTCCGTTAAGTCTTGTATAAGTAAAAAATGTGGTAAAATTTAACAATGAAACCTCTAATTAGCTGTCAAGGTTCCAGACTTCAATTCAACTGTGTTTTGCTCTAGACGCGAGAATTATTCAAAAGATGTCTCCAGTGGTATCTGCGCACGAGAACTTATTCTTTTTGTTAAAATCTTTAACACAATGGATGAATCTGGTAGTAACCTTTTCACATTTCTCTTTGAATTTCTATCGCACTTTAATTTATTTATCAATTTGAATCCCATAATATGAAATAGTTTATTTAAAAGTTTTATAAGATTCATGACACTAAGCGTGCATGCAATAAGTAATATATACATGAAGTTTTACGCAAATGAGTATAAATCACAGACAACGCATTCAAAAACAATTACGAGGGCGCGAATTTGGGTGGCTGCCTAATTGGTATGAGATTTGCAAGTGTTTCTAATTGCGTTGAAATTTACGGATCCAAGGCGATCAGTCACGCCATCAGGTTAATTAAACCATTTGTCTGCTAAACTCCAGCACTGATGTGGCAATATCCGAGCGATATTTTCAAACGAGACATGCTTTTTCCATGAGAGAAGTTTAATTAGATCGTTTTAGGGTTCCTCATACAGGAGAAATTCATTATAGACCACCTGCTCAGTTTACTCATTAAACTTCATGCAAGAATCTCGTTTAATAATAACCTACCTAGATAAAACTGTCAATACTACTGAAACCGCCACAAACAATTACATACAAAATCACGATCCGTGATCAAAATAAATTATTGCTATCAGATTGTAGTATTTTGATTGACCAATTAATACAACTACTATCACAGCCATTGAATTAGTTCATGAATCGTGAACCTTTTATTGTAATTAAAGTACTAGAGCACTGACTATATAGGTAAATATTTTTTGGTAACAAGAAACAATAATTTTTTAACAAGTTCAATGTAAATATTCATTCAACTAGGGTAAAAAGCAGTTTTATTGGATTAAAAAAAGGTTCATTTTCATTACCATTGGCTCACATATTTGTCATAACGTTCGAACCCCATTGTCGTGAATACTTCTTTTTCGCACATTTTTAATTTGGGTTGTTTGGGTTTTGTTCTTACGCGACGGGGACATAATTGCCCCGGTCGGTGTCGGAATTCATAACGGTGAAATGTGATGTTGAAATATTGTGATACTGTTTTTATTACCAAAGGTAGCATTAGGTAGACTTATATAATTTTTTATCAACAGACATCGTGCAAAAACTTGTACCCTAAAATATGGGTTTACAAATATGACGCAATTATAATTTGTTGGTGCTATGTCAGTGGTCATATTTATGTTACAAGCGCTTTTAGGATGGTATTCCATACTATTTTTAACTTTTTTTTTATATTTGACTACATCACATACATTGCTCCAATTCCAAAGTAAGTAGCTAAAGCACTTGTGTTATGGAAATCAGAGACAACGGTGGTATTACAAACATCCAGACCTGACCCAATATAGAAAAGTTTGTTTTCTAAATTGACCCAACCGGGGTTCGAACCCGGGACCTCAGAGATGGCGACACCTTGAAAACCGGTGTACAAAGCCCTCGACCACGGAGGTCGTCAATCTAGGTGGAGATAACGTTTTTATGATGCTAAGGGTTTTGGAGGCGAAGATTATACATAATATACTCGTATTTATGAATATCCCGATCGAGCAAACAAGCTGATCCTAATCAAATTTACTACAAAATCATTGAAGCGATAAATTGTATCGGTAGCAAACATCTCATTAATACACGTGCTTTTTATAATATCAAAATAAGTCTAGACTTAGCTTCCAGAGTAATTGCTTCCACCCATGCATAAATATCTATTAGGAGGTATACCGATTAATATTTTTCAATGGTAGCATTTATATTATTTTAAGGGTGGTTGGAATAAATGGGTGTGTGTACAAACAGGGGTTGGAACATTTAGTTAACGGGAAAATGGAGATTTCGGATTTTGTTTACATTAATTTCTTTGCAGACCCTCGTGATTTCATACTGCGTCGTTACGATGAAGACATTGTTTTTATCGTCTGTGCACACATTGAGTTTTGGTGTTGATTTTCTGTATGTTATTATATTAGTTTTAAATCAAATCTCATTGAAACCAAATTTGTTATTGTGAGATTACAGCTTCTTTAATTTCTTAACAGGTTTGCTTTTAAAACTTATTTACTACCTAAGTTAGTGCTTAAAATATGTTAAAGTATTAGTATTTTTGATGCAACCATCTCATTTGTTAATTTTTTTTTTCACAACATCACATACATTGCTCCGATTCCAAAGTAAGTAGCTAAAGCACTTGTGTTAGGAAATCAGAGACAACGGTGGTATCACAAACACCCAGACCTGAGCCAATTTAGAAAAGTTCGTTTTCTAAATTGACCCAACCGGGGATCGAACCCGGGACCTCAGAGACACCTTGAAAACCGGTGAACTACGCCACTCGACTACGGAGGTCTAGTAAATAGAACTACTATGTCAATACCATCCATTTATTCAATTTCATAGTTTTATGCTATGACAAATTTAACAAATTTTTTGTAGACCCATAAAATGTTTCCTTTTTAAATTTCATAACGCGTTCCCCATCGCATCCCTTTTCGTCCAACCCAACGTAAGTGTATTGCGCGAAAATGATATAGCTTCCGAGGTCCAAAGTCAGACAATAGGTAGAATTCATACAGGGCTCGCGCGTTGAATGCTAACTACCTAATTATACAATCGCCATTCGCCAAGATGGCGCCTACTTTACAAGGAGAAATCGAACCTTCAGGTATTCGCTTCACATGAGTGGTTTTTAAGGTATTTAGAAGTCCACGGTTGTTTTGTATACTGGGTTTAAGTGATATATATCATATTTTATTAATTCATTTGATAAAGAAGTTAGGAAAAGCATTGCTAAATAAATATATTATACTGAGATGAAAAAGACATAAACTGAATTAAAATTTAATATTTTGTTACACTGCGCTTACTTACTATACGCATACCTTAGGTATGCGTATAAAAAGGCGATTCTAAAGCAA
This sequence comes from Catoptria pinella, assembly GCA_963556745.1. NCBI lineage: Eukaryota > Metazoa > Arthropoda > Insecta > Lepidoptera > Crambidae > Catoptria > Catoptria pinella. The sequence continues at coordinate 10,002,139 of OY750765.1, forward strand.
CCAAATTCGTACAAGAGTTTATAAAGGTAAAATGCCAAATAAAATTACCGAAGGCGAGTTAAACTTTCTAATTTATCTCGAAGAGGCTATCAATAAATCGGAAAGCAACGTCTTTATCGGGTGAGTAGGAGCAAAATACATCCCCAACTTAAGGAACCGAATTTAACTGCGTTTCATTATACCGGTAGATAGGCTTAGGTGGAGGTGAATTATGGTTATTTGAACTGTACGAAACAAAATAAATTTAGTGAACGTGCTTTATAACGTTCTGCTCTTTGCATTTTTGAGTGCTTATTTCAGTTGGGATAAAAGTTGCCGTTATTTATGACTGCGCTCCAAGATTTAATGTGAAGTCAAAGGGCGATAATGTGATCTCCGCTGAATATTTTTGCTGTGTGACTGCGAAACGCGGATTGACCTTAATACTTTTTTTCCGAGCATTTAAGAGTTTGTATAATTTTGTAGAGCAAAGAAAGTAAAAGTGTTTTTTTAATTATAGTGGTTTATGTAGGACCGATATTGATATCACATAAATAACATTGTGAAATAAATAAAAAAATAATGTGTGCTACATTTATTGATTTTCTATTTATAAAAAGCAATATTGTAGAATTTTCTCCTCCTCTGAGATAATTAAATAACCCACTTGCGTTACTGAAATCGAACACTACGCAGACTCAAGATATCTTGATATATTTGCTAACTATAAGTAATTGTTGTCTGCGTTTTTGTTTGTCTGCTAAGGCCAAATCGAAATTTTATTAAAAAGTAAATTAATTCATATTATCGAAATAAAAAAGTCCAAAATTGTCCAAAACCATAAACATGCAAACAATAATTAACTCTAATCCAATTACTTTATACACAGTTACATCCATAAAGTTAGCAAATACGGATGATCATAACAAGGCCCATTTCCTTGGCGAACGTGCTTTATTGTCCATAAGGATTCGCGTGTGGACCCGGTTCCCGATTCCGGTTATCCACTGTGTTACTATTTCCCGGTTTCCCCTCCCGGAATAGTATAACGTTACTCGAGCCATTTGGTGTAATGCGCGGTTTGACCGGATTGACAGGCTGCGTTGAGTAGAGGTTAGCAATACAGCGGGTTTTATACGAGTATTTTGCAATAAACATTAAATAAATTGAGTAATCTTAATAAAGGAGCTCGGTGGCGCAGTGGTATAGTACCTGGCCCATCCATTGCGGAGGTTAAGCAACTTTTGCAAGTGTCGGTCATGGGATGGGTGACCAAAAATTTATTATCTCGAGCTCCTCCGTGCTTCAGAAGGCACGTTAAGCCGTGGGTCCTGGCTGCATTTGCAGTCGTTAGCACCCACCAATCCACATTGGGTCTGCGTGGTGGGTCATGGCCCATCCTCCTTATCCACCTGGATATAAGGATGGCCTGTGCCCCAGCTGTGGGGACATTAAAAATGGCTGATGGTCAAATTTCGTAATCACGTATAAAGTTTATTTTGTAGGTCTGTAGATGATGGCTAGGGCTTAGCCGATTGCAGCGCGATGGATAACTGGTTGATTGGAAGTCAATATGTTTATACGAATTGGGGACAGGCTGATTGAATGACTAGAAGACTGCATGACTGAATGACAAAGTGTTTGGATGACTGGAAGACTAGACTCTCTTTGGCCTACACGCTACAGCATTCTAAGCATTACCATTTTATTTCATTACATTTACACACTTCTAAAATGTAGATAATTCGCATAACGTCATTAATCAATTTGGTTTATGTCAGTTTTTACATTAGATAATAATTAATCATGCTGTGTACACTACTTGTGGATTATTGTCTAGTCTAGCTATATCTTATTCTTGAAGTTGTCATTTTTTAGAGATGATAATTTGTCAGTGTACCTATTTATAAATAAATAAATAAATAACGAATTCACAAAGCATTTCATTAAAATAGCTTACACAAAGACCACGGACCTAGAGCCTCGCTTCACTTCGCTAACCACCGCAAAACTAATGATAGTTTGAATGTAAGCTGGGAACTGATTTAATGGTTCCTATTAGGATTCAGACTATTCTAATATTTGTTATAATTTAACGTTTAGTTTAATTAGTTTCGCTACGTGTGAGTTGGGTATTTTACAATTATTATAAAACTATAGGTTCAATAGAACATTCGACTACTAGATTTTAATGAATTAAAATTTCCTACCACAAATTAGGAGATAGTTTCAACACATCCTATATTTATCAAAGGATAATAACCCCTAACTGCTCTAGAACAAGACATGTAAGGGTCCATACCGGGTGGGTGTATGTCGGATTAGATCCTGTAAAATTTGGTAAAGAGGTTCGTATATGGGTTTACGAGCGACCAGCGTTATAAGAGCTGTAAACGATGTGTGTATTTATACAGGGTTATTAGTAAAATACCAACAAATTAGCTGACGTAGATTACTAACATTATAAACAACAACATTAATTGTGTTACGACTTTTCCGAAAAAAGAAAAAAAAATAGACTTTCTTTTTTCTTTATAAACGTCCGAATAGCAGTGCCTGTATTATGAGTTTGTATTATATTCGATAGTGACTTTATTTATCAATTTGGTATGCAATATGGCATAGCGCCTCTGGCAGTAACTACACTAAACTGAAAGTTTTCATACAAATGTTAACTACAGTCGTATTCGAGTATAGTAAGCGTAAACTCATAATACGCCTTTTGAAGTTTATCGAGTTTTGAATGAAAAGTAGTTTTATGTGTTTTTCGGAAAGTCGTAGAACAAACGTTCTTGTCTATGATGTCAATAAACCATTCCTGCGAGGTGTCTTATAAATAACCCTGTATGTATTGTGGTAGTGTTGATAAACTTCAGTGGGCGTCGTAAAGCTGATAATGAAAAGCCACTGAACACTGATATTATTGTTGATATTATTAGTACAGTCATTTCAATTTACTATTACAAATTAGATTTAAAGTGAGAATAAAATCATTAATACTGATCATGAAACGGATTTTTTTCATTTATTTCGCAATAAACAGAAATTGACACATTTTACAGGTACCTATACCTAATTATGATAAAATATATTCTTACAGATATACCCCCATTTAAAGCTATTCTCGATATGTGGTTGCTAAAACTATTGTGAATACGCGAAGGTTCTCTCTAACTTGGAGGCACACGCATTAAGGCTGCGGACAGCCGACCCCCAACTATCTCGCACGCCCAGACGCGCACTATAATTCCCGATAAAGCCCGCACATTTACATTCAATTCTAATTTCGGAACACCCATTCCTACTCGCTTCTGATTGCCTGGTACTTGTCGGCGCTGATTTAAATGCTTTTCTGATTAACCGCAATGAAAATGGCAGGAACATAATTAATTAAAAGATAAGATAAGACTAAAAACAGAATAAAATAAATATTTAAGGGGGCTCTCATACAACAAACGAGATTATTTTTTTTTGCTAGTTTTTGATCGATATTGATAACGGCAACAGGTAGACGCTTGCCGCTATCAATATATTCACAAAATATTTAGTTATACAAGGTGTTACAAAAGTACCCCTAATGCCGAATATGGTAGATAGGGACCATCAATCTGAACAACTTTTACTATGGGACCAACTTTAAAATTGCGAAAAAAAAACAGGTGTGTCATACAAAAATTAAAATCGAAAATATCAAAATGTATGAAACAGCTTTTTTTTTAGCGATTTCAGAGTTGGCCCGATAGTAAAAGTTGTTCAGTTTGATGGTCCCTATATACCATATTCGGCATTAGGGGTATTTTTGTAACACCTTGTATATTCACTTTAAAAATAAATAATTAAATTAAAATAAAACAAATATTTAAGGGGGGCTCCCATACAACAAACGTGATTTTTACGAAACCCTTCGTGTGCGAGTCCGACTCGCACTTGGTCGGTTTTTATAATATATATTATTATTTTGGTTTTCTAAAACAAGGTCACAAAAATGATTTTTTTTCTAAAACCCATCGTGTGGGTTATCAAATGTAAGGGCTTCTATATAAGTACATAATATTACTATCCTGAAAAAAGTGCACTTTTGATGACGTATGTAATCAACGGAATAACAATACAAAAAACTCTAAAAACACTACGAAACTGGAAAAGAAACGTTAGCATAAAATTAAACATTCTGAGGGCAAAGGGCACTTAATTGAGTTTGTTCAGGACAAAACAAAGAGCAAAACTTTTTAAATTGAGTGTCCGTGAAGTGTTGCCGACATGTTGATCTTTGCCAACTTGGGACGGTACCTGGAGTCCCAAGTTAATATTTTCTTTGGAGACTGTACTCTATTTTGCTCCCCGTACAACAACAATGCAGGGAAATTAAAAATGTACGGAATATTTTACTATTAATTGTGTTATTCAAATGAACAAATCGAAACATACATAAATGTGCAAACGTGTTTTATCAGACCGTATGCTTGTTTTCTACCTTTTTTAGGGTTCCGTACCCAAAGGATAAAATGGGACCCTATTACTAAGACTCCGCTGTCCATCCGTCTGTCACCAGACTGTAAGTATCTCATGAACCGTGATAGTTAAACAGTTGCAATTTTCACAGATGATGTAATTCATTTTCCGCTATAACAACAAATACTAAAAACAGAATAAAGTAAATATTTAAGGGGGCTCCCATACAACAAACGTGACTTTTTTTGCTTGTTTTTGCTCGATATTAATAACGGCAACAGGTCGAAATATTCAGGTAGAAATATTTCGGCGTGAAATATTCACTTTCAAAATAAATAACTAAAATTAAAATAAAACTAATATTTAGGGAGGGCTCCCATACAACAGTGATTTTTACGAAACTCTTCGTGCGCGAGTCCGACTCACACTTGGCCGGTTTTTTTTATTTAAAGATGCTACTATAGATAGATCTGGAAACTATTGAATGACGCATTTTCCTACAAACAAAATATTAATATAACAAACAAACAATAAACGTAAAACTTGACAAATTCAGTCAACTTCCACTATCAATCCGAGTCTATTACACCTATGATAAAATGTAACGGTTTTCCGAATGTTTCGACGCAAGGGTGGGAAGCAATTTCAGTATTTTATTCAGAAAGTTTGGTTATGATGAAACTGCATTATGGTTGATGTGTTTTGTATTTACTAATACCAATATTTTTTGTAAATATTGGATTTTTTTTACCTATAAATTATTTTCTTACTGTTTTCATCGTTCACTTTCCATTTAAATTATTTTTAAAACACAGTTAACAGTATAGGCACTTTTCCTTTGTACTAAATGTCAACAACTAAATTAATTGATTATACCAAAGTTAGAAACAAACCAAAGAAAAGCAAAGTAGCAAAGATTTATTATACTTTCGCCAGCAATTAACGTTTGAAAGTGAAAAATCTTGCAAAGTTGCAAAAGCGGGAATCCGCCGCTTACTCCTTCTTTAAATTGGCCAAATTTTTCTTGGACAACTTTTTTGATTCAACCCCTTCTTTAGCAATCAAGCTATTCTTGTGGGACTCAGTCGCAATCCATAGGAGAATGTTTGTCCAGAGACTATTCAGAATCTTGAATTTATTAGCATCACAAATTATTCCTTTTTTATATTACATCCAATTCATACTAGGAACTTCAAAGATAAAGATTAAAATATAGTTTAGCTTGGATTAGGAAAACTAAAGAAAGACGAGACCGTCTCACCTTGTGAGAGCGCTGTGCTCAACAGTGGGCGTTTTGTGGTAATTATAATGAAATACTAATAATGTTTAGTACAGACAAGTTTTCCCATCATTCTTATTTTTAGTGATAGTGCTAAATTTATTCGAACATGTTTCCAAATTAAGAGAGACTACATTGAGCTATTACTCTGTACAAGAAAATCAGACAAACACAACAATAATGGGTGCGGGGGCAAATACAATTAGGTTAATTAATGAATTAAGATCCGTCGAGTCTTCGGTCGAGTTTCTTTATCTTGTTATTAATTTGTCTATGGCAGCCCAGACGTCTTGCAAATGAGAGCCGCGCAAATGTTTGATGAAACTTACCGATTTACTTAATCCAATGAAACTTGGCTTGGCACACCTTTAGATTTCTTTGAGGAATCTAGCGAATAAGAATCCACGAAAATGGTCTAAGTTATGAACGAATGAGGTATGCAAACCTACACTAACTTAGTACTTAGTTTTTTAGGTCTTGTACAAAACTAAATTGTACAATTAGAGAGAGAGAGAGAGAGAGAGAGAGAGAGAGAGAGAGAAAGAAAGAGAGAAAGAGAGAATCTGTTTACTGCCCTTAACAACATAGCAATTATTAAAACATACTCGTAGCTAGTGTTATAAATATAAAAGAAACAAAACACGTTAACAATAAACCGTGGGAAAAATGTAGTACATATTTAAGGCCAATCGGACCCTACCTTAGTTTGTGTCGATACTGGTAATGCGGAATACCCACAATCAAATAAATAAAAATTACAAAAAGCGCAATAAACAGTAGGAGAAAAGCAAAAACAAAAAATAATAATTCACATATAAACAAACTTATCATAACGTAATCATCCATTATTATTTTTATGGTTTATGGAAGAGCGAAGCCACCTAGCACACATACTTTTATGCTGGGGCCACACTAGGCTAAACGGCATTAATTATGGCGCTAATTTTCCTTATATCTATACGCATAAGATTCATCAATTGCAATAATCAATGGCGTTTGCCGTTAGTGTGGCCCCAGAATTATATTTATTAATTTCGAAAGATATATGTAGCTTTAAAATTATGTATGTAGGGTTCTTTATTCTGTTTTTTAATAATTATTTCTGTAATTGGTTATACTAAAATGTATACGAAATAATATTTAGTGTTATTTTTTTAGTTATTATTTTATAGTTATATATTTCAGTGCGATTCAACTTCTTCCCTTTTTTCACGTTTTAATAATGAAACTTAAGTAGGTATTTCTTCCACACAGCAAAAACTTATCATGCACAACACCATGTGACACGCGTCTTCAAATTTAAAGACGCTAACAAATGGATGGCAAAGAAAATAGCATTAATCAGGGTCAGGAAGCTGTATGATTTGAATATAAAACATCTACGCACTTAGCTGAAAAGTTTATTGAAAACTGACTCTTATGTCAAAGTGTTACAGGTTACATAAAATAGCTGTATGAAGTCTATGAGGTGTGACGTAGCATGTGAGCCCGTCATTAGTCATAAAGTGGGTGGAGGGTGTTTATGTGAACGCTTGTGGACGTGATCAGAAAACCTGATGGCTCTTATCTTAGCCATATGCACTAAGGTAGAAACGTGAGTTCACTTAGACCGATAACGAACCTACGGCGGAGGATTACCTCGAAAGAGACACCTCTTTTCTTATGCTAAGAAAGAAAAACATAAGTACGTATGCACTAAGGAAGAAACGGAGTTTTTGGCGCCATTTTGTCGAGTTCGGTTTGGTGTCTATTTTAATTATTTTCAAATTGATTCATAGTGGCTATTGTGTCTTAAAATTGGTGCAGTTATATGGTACAAGTGTCTACGCAACTGAACAATATGTGGGTTAATTGAAATAGGCGCGATCTTGGTTGTGTGAAGCTGAGACTTTTATTGAAGTGGTGGCTTCCTCGGCAGAACTAACCGAGTAAACTGTCTTGATATACTTGGTGCCAAATGCTCCAAGCAGCATTGGAATGCGATGCACCCGCATTCTAATGAAAAATTAAACAATATCTACCACTGAACTATTTAACACTTGATTCTGGCAAAAATTACTTCCAAGAGGAAAGTAGATTGCCATAACAATAAAAGAAGAAGAAGGAAGAAACGTGTGTCAATTTAGACCAATGAGGAATCTACGTTGGAGGATTACTTGGAAAGAGACACCACATTTTATTTGCTGAGAAAAAAATATATAATTGCTTTTATTCGATTCCAGCCCCTGTAGCATGACCACCGAAACTCGATATAAATATACAATACATTATAGCGTGATATAGCAAATTATCGACACTCAACTGTCAAAATCCATTGTCTTTTGGAATTGCTATAAATCATAATCGCTTCTCGGTGGTTCTCGGTCGCAGTCTGAATAATGCTAAGGTTTAGATACCATTTTCATATTTTCGAATAAACAATACGTTTATAACAATAAGACAACGCGCATTGAGATAATATTTACAGAATAGTCAAAAGTAATCATAAATAAATGGTTTTTCAAAAAAAATCTAATATAAAATATAGTATTTCTATTGCAAATACTTTTTGCGATAATAATTATTTTTATAAAAGTGTAAATTTTTAAAAGATTACCATATTCAAACATGCGCTATATGAATTTGAAAGAAAAAAATGTATCGACATTTAGGTAACAATCAGCTTTGCACCCACTTAAGAGTGCGGAATAAATTTCCAATAATTACATTATCGTGGAAATTCCGCCACCGCATCTCTGCCAAATTTTTCTTCCACCTCGGAAGCTCATAATTCCTAATGACATGCAATAATGCCCCCAATTTTCGACATAAACCCACCATAACAATATCGACATCAGCGAATTTTTTAGGGGCGTATTTTATTTGAGAATAAGTAAGATAGTGATGAGACAAAGTAGCTACGAAACTTTTTAAATTAAATAGCCAAAAACAGTTCAGATTGAAAAAGATACCAAAACACTACTGTTTTGTCCAATGCAATATAAATAATATTAATACGCGTTAAACAAAGCAGTAACACATTTTTTCACATAGTGGAATTAACATAAAAGTGGATTTTGTGAAAAACTTACCTTATGAGCATAAAAAAAATAAAATTAATTATCTACTTATTTAACTGAAAATGTCGTCAGAACTAAGGGCCTGTTTCACTAATTCCGGTTAATAATAATAATTATTATAAAAATATTTATTGGCCAAAACAGTTTTTAAGTTCTATGTTACTAACTTGACAAATAGTTTCACACAAATGCAGAAGCATTTGAAATTGAACAGTATAATTAGTATGTAGTAATAAGTGCTACCCGTATCCTGCAAGCTCTAAGTTTAGACACATTATCGGTCGATCCACAAGTGCGTTCTTCCCTTCCATTTTCGTCGCGCAGTAGGTAGTTTTTCCCCTCACTACAAGCAACACTTCTCACCATAACCAAAATTTCTTGCGGTGTTTATCGGCCACTCAATTTGATTTTACCGCTGCGCTGATTTCACTCCTTCGGTGGAATGCTAACAAGAAAGAATTGTGGTGTAAGGTGTGTAAAACATATGGATATGCTTCTTTATATTTATCAACTAGTCGATGTTGGTAAAGCCTAGATAATGTTTAAAATAACTCTAGTGACTTTTTTATGATATATATGCAAGTACTTGACCGCTATCACACGTGATGATGCAATCCACGATGAAACGCACTTTCTAGAAGATGCATATTTACTCGCGTTGTACCTATCAGGAAACACAGATTCAGGCAAAGAGTTCCACTCTATAGCGGTACGGATGATAAAATTTACAGCAAGAGTCCTTGGAATATCCACCATATTAAACAGTCACGAAACATTTTTGCTGTATTTTAAACTCCCTCATGTCGAAACACGAGATTGAGAACAGAGTAAGAATATTTACAGATAAAAATATCAAAAAGTCATATCCATATTAGGGTATTCCCAAGTCTCTACCACAGATTTCAAAGTGTATCCTTCAATATAACAAATTGATGCTTATTTAAATAATCCTAGAGCGTGACCACTGGTCTTCCATGATATTTATATTCAGTTCACTCCCGAGGGATTTCAATTGTCAAAACGTACAAAATCCTGTTATTGGATAAGGGTGCAAATATATTTTTATTTTCACGAAATCGAAAAGTCTTATAGGCACTCTTATAAAGCAAAAATTGTTTTACATATTTAAAATAATTATATACTTTGTTTCAAAAATAGAACTATTGTCCTAAACGATACAAAAATCGATATAACAGCTTGAAAAAGTCAAATTTTCCAATTCAACAAAAAAATGATTCAAATATCATTTAAACAGGTGCACGATACAATCTTCATCCCGAAATTTTCATGTGATAGAAGCGCGAGAGCGTGACCAAAGCTTTGAACTGTAAAACGCAGCTACCAACATTTTCAGTAAGTAATGAAACCACGAATTGATAAACTCTAAATTATAGCGAGCGTTATATCATAAAGGATTCATAACAGTACACGCACCGCATCTAAAATCACCATTACTTTTCAACTTTAAAATTCAAGCATCTATTTATTACTTTCGCAACAAACAACTTGAAAATAATGCTTCATACGTGCCCCCCTGTCCCATAAAAACGTACCGGGACCTCACATACTTAGTTAGAGAGCAATAAAGCATAAAAAGAATTCAAATGTGATGTTATTTTGCCGCCAACACTGCGTAATTTATTTCTGGGCGATTCATAATTTTCTTTTATTCACTTTATGTTGATTTTCCTTGAGTAAGTGCGTAGTCGGTAACGATAATATTATTTCTGCGGGGCCATGCGTCATGCTCAGGTTGGGTTATGTTATTTCTTGTTGTTAATAAGGGATGTCTTTGTTGAGAGGTAATTAAATAATGGGGAACGTTTGCTTTTGTTTATGGGTTTGCTAATAAACCATTGATATTGTATATATTGGAAAAGATGATAATACATTTTAATATGAACTACTTAATTATGCTACTTGACGGACGTTTGGTGCAGCGATGGCGAACCCTACATAAGTATTCTTTTAATTTTAGTACATGCCAGAATAAACCTCTGTTTAGTTTGGGACTAGTTAATTGTAAGTTGTTAGGAATTTGATAAATGCTGTATTATAAAAAAAAACTTTTTCAGATTTAAGCTTACTCAAACGCAGTTAAACTATATAATACTAAATAATATACTAGAAAAAATAGGACTCGCACCAGATCATGTTCTCGGACGGGAATCGAACCCGCGACTTTTGGATATCCGGTCCAATGCTCTGACCGCTGAGCTACCGAGTCAAATTAGAGTTAGTGACTCGGTCGGATATCCAAAGGTCGCGGGTTCGATTCCCGTCCGAGAACATGATCTGGTCCTATTTTTTCTAGTATATTATTTAGTATTATATAAAAATAGCATTGTGAATGCTTAAATCTCAAAATTTCAAGCAGTTAAACTTGTTTGAACTGTTGTATTATTTTTAATGGCGACAGCTTTTAAGTACAAAACAATAGCAAGAAAACGTTAAGTACCTATTGCTTTTGAAATTATATAGCTTTTATTGTATGGAAAATCTATTGGTAAAGTTTCAATAAAATCCCAGCTGGCTGTTTACACATGTATGCCGCTGCCTAAGTTCAAAACGTTCAATAAAACGTCACGCGGGGTGCTGTTTGAGAATATTTTGGGCGAAAACATACGTTTCTATTTTGGGGTAACACAACTGGAATTATTATTTTCATCAAAGTCTGCCTAAAGGCAAATAAAAGATATCGCCAAGAGCGTATGACTAAATATAAAAATAAATTAGGTAAGTAGTCTGTCTATTATGTCGTGTTTTAATTTTTCCTATTTTCAGGAAAACAATTGAAAACAAACATTTTAAATTAAATCACCCTGCTAAGTTACTTCTTTAAATCTGACAGAATTTTAATTGAAATACAGAAAAATTTTGAATGTTAGTCAAAACAATTGCTTCAACTAGACTATTGTCGAGTCGGGCAGAGACTCTCTTCGGATTTGCTCTGAAAATAAAGTCGACTGTTATAACTCTTCCACTCCTGACTCCCGCAATATATTTCCGTATATTTCACCACCATTCTCGCGGGGGCTGCTAAGCCGAATATTATGAGAGTACAGCCGTCGCAGGTGCCGCTAAACATCCAACTCGATCGGCTTGTCAGTCACGTTTCGAGTACGACTTTACACAACTGTCTGACTTCAAAGTGGACTTTGTAGTGTTTTATACAGACTAAAGTATTTGCACCAAGAAAATAGTTAAGATTTAAGATGAGTTTTAATTGGGAATCAATCATTTGCTTAGTTTAATGTAGGCAAACCAACAGAGAAATGGCATGATTCATGATTCACGCCCGAGCGGTCGCATGCGGCCGGATAACAATGAAATATCTATTGTGGCTCATCTTCCGGGCGTTAAGACAGTTTTATTTCTTTAAATTTATGTTCTTAACGTGAAACATTACCAAAACATCTCTTTACAACATAGTCGCAACTACTTCCAAAAGATTTCTGAAGTAATCCTTAACGCTAAAGTGTTTGCTACCAAAACGTACAATATCGGAAATAGCCAATCCAATAAATCCACTGAAAGTTGTCGAAAATCCCCCATTTTATTTCTTACGGTTGCACCAGCTATCAGCAAATCTACTAGGCAAACATGAAGCGTGGATCTGCTGAGATTTGCGAACAACGATAAATTGACCGGTAATAATAAAATGTAAGGGGTAAGAATGTAGATTGCTATTTAGATAATTGTTGGCCGGCGAGCTAGCGGAGGGCAGTGTATTGGAAAAATAGAGATACGCCCGCCTTTATTGCCACCCCGAGGTGGTCATTTATGGGAAAACTATCAACAGAACTGATGACGACGCGTTACGTTTCTGTTTTGGTGAGAAAACCATTGTCAGAGATTGATGTGATGCTTTTTCTGCTGTCTTGGGTGTCTGCTGATGTTTCACACATTTGCGACGCTAAACGTAATTTTACAGAGTTTTGATGTCAGGATATTAATTTTATTTTCATTTTCGAGATTTAGAAGTATGTGGAAACTCTTAACGTTAGTGTCGAGGACAGCAAAGGAAACGACGGTTGGCAGAAGAAAAAGGGAGATATATTACATATATATCTCCCTATATTATATACAGATAATAAGAAACACATTTACAAAAGGTAAAGCGATAAAATATGACAAGAATAAAACAAAGAGTTTAGACCATAGTATTGATATTTACATACTAAACACTGCACAGAATAATATTATAAGGCCTGTTTTACAATCAAAAAGTAAGTTATGAGTAGCTTATTTGACGGAAAATATGTCAAATCACCTATCAAGTAAGCTACTCAGACAGAACTTACTTTTTGATTGTGAAACAGGCCCTAAATCTATACATGGATGGGTCTGTCCTTGACAGTTAGATAGACGTCTCGTGTTGTTTGCCATTATATAAGAAGTATGTCTGTAGAAAGTATGTAAACACAAACTTCGTCAAGATTTAAAAAGTTAATATCTTCTTTTTGGTTCGCTGGTGGCGTTATTGTAAGGACTGTTCCGTCTGCCATGTCTTGTGTGTTCTTGTGCGCAATAAACCGTGTGTAAAACTAAAATCTTTTATTGGTATAATCATTTCCCACAATGTCTACAAGGATTCATAACTTAAGTAAAAGTTATTGCTTATATTTTTTACCGTAGTTTAGTAAAGATAGACCGAAGGCGTTGTACCATAAAATTCGTTTATTTACCGAACCTTTCCTAAAAGACCCAACAAACGTCAGGTGAAAAGTGTAATGGTGTGTTTCCCTTTGCGCTTTTCGCCGCTGTTTGCGTTGCCCAGAGCGAATATTTTATGCGCCACTGCGCGCATTCTGCGTCCGAATTATGACGGTCAACTGGCCAACCGAAACGCTACGTAATCAGATCGACAAATATTTCGTCCTTTCATATAGATAAATCTTGTGCGGGCGTCTCGTTATCTTGTGATGGTTGCTTTGTTATCCTTTAACTAAACAAAGGTATTTAGAGTAATTTAATAAGGTTTTGTTTGAAGTAAAATAGCAGTAAATAAAAGGAATATGGAGAAAATTAATTTAGACATTTAATGGTGTAATTAGATTTAAACTCTGTAAATTGCCACTGTAGAAGTAGGACAAGAGTACTTACTGCTAAGAAACAGTCTTACGGCCGAATACCTACTCAAAGGCTTCTTAGCTTAATTCTTTAGTTAAGGATTCCTTACCATTAAGGAAGCTGTCAGTTTCATAGAGTTTCTATCTAGTCTGTCAACTTTTTTGAATTTAAGGTAGCCTTAACTTTAAGATTCGTTTGATTATTTGGCCGTTAGCTGCAACAAACTTAGTTGCACAATATTATAGGTACTTAGCAAGAACATATTTCTATGTATCTTATATATTCTATATAGTCTTTCGGGAAGTTTGTGAGGATTGCCAGAGCTAGAAATCTTTTGTACTACTTACTGCCCAGAGAGCTTCAGTGTTTTTCTATTTCTAAATAATACAACGTGTTACAAAAATACCCCTAATGCCGAATATGGTAGATGGGGACCATCAAACTGAACAACTTTTACTATGGGACCAACTTTGAAATCGCGAAAAAAAATCAGCTGTTTCATACAAAAATTAAAATCCAAAATATCAAAATGTATGAAACAGCTGATTTTTTTTCGCGATTTCAGAGTTGGTCCCATAGTAAAAGTTGTTCAGTTTGTTGGTCCCTATCTACCATATTCGGCATTAGGGGTATTTTTGTAACACCTTGTATACCTATATAACATGGAAACTTCAAAACCAAATGAGGAATGGCTGCAAATCAATTCCACAAACTATCCACACTATCGGTTAAAGTGACGTTAATCCAGATAAAGGCCACAAATCTTGGCCGACAATGGCGGTTCTTGGCACAATAGGTGGCGACTTTAAATAAGTCCCCTCGTTGACAAACCGGCTCCCCGGCTGTACTTAATGTGCTGGACATTCAGAATTCGGACGTTTGTTCGACGGATCCCGGCCGAAGGGCTAGACATCTACTGAAATAACCACTTATAAATTTATAAAGAAAGAAGAAGAAGAAAGTAAAATATTTGATTGTACAACAAAACAAAATAAAAAAATAAGGACACGACTAAAACACTATCACAAAACGGTCCCAACTCAGCGTAATGCATGATCTGCGACTAGCGCTCGTCTTCCGTCGGAGATCGATTCGATAAAACTAATACTTACACAAATACAAAATACAATTCTAATAATAACAGTTCCTAATTAATAAAAAAAAACTTTGAAGTTTTAATAAAAAATAAAGTCTACATCGCGTTGTCACATACGCTGCTCTAGTCATGAATATCGGAAATAACGACTGTACCACCAACACTCAGACTTGAGACGATATAAAAAGGACCTCCGTATTCATCCATAAAGGAAGGCTTGCGCCCCAGTAGTGGAGATACTGATTTGTGTGAAATGATTAAATTAAAAAAGCACCAATTTGTTTGACTCTTATTGTTACTGATGTTGGCTCTTCTATTAACCTAGTACCTACAGCATAAACAACATTATGAATTGGAGATAACGAAACGAAAAAAAATAAAAATAAAAAATGAAATGCTTGACACAGAGTATGCTGTGAGTGAGGGAAATAATATGCACCACAACATATTTAAACTGGTTTACTAGATTTTTTTAATCTTTTCTATAATATTATTACAGGTACTTACCCCTTTTTTATCATTTATTTGGCGTTGATAATCTTGCCGGTTCTATACATATTTAAGTCTACACTCCAATATCCTTGGCCACTGTCGATTGCTGACGTACCGTCCTCACATTGTCTCGGGCGAGACAAAAGAATCGCATAGCTCACCACCCCCGCCATTGGTCATTCAGGATAATGTTCATACAACCGCTATTTGTCTTCTGGATTAACTTGCTTATTATTAGGGCTGAGTTATGCCTTTGCATCCCCTTGGACCTAGGGTCAAGATAATAAGTTGATAAGTATACATATTGATATTAAAAAGCTACTGGTAAAAATTTCGTACAAGAGATGATTATAAACATCTGGCCAGCAGGCCATTGAAAATAGTATTTATGTAAAAAATCATAGTATTTTATTTTGTATGTAATACATTAATTGCATTTGTA
The DNA here is from genome assembly GCA_963556745.1 of Catoptria pinella. Classification (NCBI taxonomy): domain Eukaryota; kingdom Metazoa; phylum Arthropoda; class Insecta; order Lepidoptera; family Crambidae; genus Catoptria; species Catoptria pinella. The sequence goes on from OY750765.1 coordinate 10,018,011, forward strand.
TAGTAGTAAATTAGAGGAGCAGAAAAGTTTCGGTAAAGATGCCATTTGTAAACAATTTCATTAATTATGTCAACTTGCATTTCTAATCGAAATGGCTGAATCCAATTGTGTAGTTAAAAAAACATTAACAAAACAAGTTTAACTCAATTAACAAAGTTAATGAAAGTATGCATAACATCGCGTATCTTATATTTGTGAAGTATTTCTACTGAATATACCCCCAATCCAAGCCGTGAAGACACACAATTATGACATTAAGTTATTCGGACTATAGGCCCCGAGGGACACTAATGTCCCTCTTAGCACTTTAATAGTGCCGAGTCCCAGCGGTCAGTGCGCCCGGAGGCGGGCCATGGACATTACGGCACAGACCCTCCCCTTGCGTGTTACCGCAAATTAGTCGAACACCCTTAAGAAAGCGTAATCCTGCTTCTTTGGACACCTCTTCTCGGAAAAAAGTATTTAAGTAACATTTCATAGAATCAGTGCGAATTCTTGGAACCAGAACTTCATTTGATAATATAAAATAGTCCTACACTTCCTATTGGACATATATGTTTTTGCATTGAAACCTTTTTCTGTTTGGAGATATTTATTGACTGAGAAAAAACTATGACCTTTAAATTTTTGAGGACCTTTGCGTCCGGATTCTCAAGTCAGGTCAAGTCTTGGAGATAACAATTGTGATACCGAGTCTTTGTCTTTGGACTTCTATGAATTTTTTCAAATTTATACAGTCAAGAGTTTCTTTATTACCAGGCTATTTCAAAATGGAAATCAAAATGTCAAATAAGTAACCCTTTAAAATAGTATCACTGTCAAATTTTAATTTAATTGAACTTTTCATATTTAATACCTCATTTTAGAACAATTGCAGAATATTAATATACGCACAAGGGTGAATTCTAAATTAACATCAGCTACCTTCGCAAACATGTCTTATACGAGTACAGGAGAAACAATGTTTGTTCCATGTAAGGTATTCGTCGAATCTTAATCTTCATGAGTCAGGTGCCCCTGCTCCTACCCGCATGTCTTAATCGGCCCTTTATCCCTAACTTGCCCCTAATTGTTTGCTCCCAATATTGTACGGACTTGGATTCATTGTGGAGATGTGGGCAAACATTATTCAATCAAGGATGCTTTTAATTTATGGGAGCTGTGTTTTGTTTTACTTTGCTATAACACAACTCAAGATATTATAACTTTTAAGTGTAAGAAGCATTTAGTATGTTAGATGTTTTAACTCATACGAGTAAGTCGTCGATGAATTTTGAAAAATCTTATCCATATTGACCAATTTTTATTCGAGTGCCAAATTTTTTCTTTGTATACATTTTTTGGGAATATGCGAATTTCCCTTTTTGTAGCAATTTTGAAACTACCAAAAAACTCTATTCTTCCTAACATTTTATTAAGTAACAGATTTTTCTTTTACAGATTCGGAGATAGTTTCTTTTAATTTATTTATTATTTCATAATAATGTTCATTGTGTCAAAAATATGATATTCATAGCGTTAGGTACGTACCTTGAGAACATGATGATTAAAATAATAGAGCTTACATATGCTCTGTTACTTGTTTTAAAGTTTCAGATGTCTTGTCTTACAAATGTGACAATAAACATCTTCATACCCGCTTGTAGAGGGTTAAACGAAGACGAGTTTAATCGTCGTGACAAACGGCACGCATAAACTCGGCATCACGCACGTTGAACGAGTAACTCGGAACTTTTCGACGTAATTACGACGAGAATTGCCCCCTTTCTTATGTGAAGAGTGAAGAGGGTTGTTTTCTTATTCACATTCACTTGTTTTAGGACGATTTAGTAGAACACATTAGTGAAGGTAGCTTTTTAAATTAGTTAACAAGATTAGTAATGTTTCAGAAATGAACTCTTTAAAATGTCCCTGTTGCAATTTTTTTTTATTTCTTTCTTATTTGCAAAATAGTTGGGCAAACGTCATTTCAAGTTGATGGCATTAGTAGCTGTTGAGATATCCAACTGTGACAGACAGACTGAGCACCATAAGGGTTCCTTTTTACCAATTTGGTACGGAACCCTAATGAACAATTTTTTGTATTGGCATAGATCTGCAAGTGAGAACTTTACACGGAGATTTAAGTCAGCTTTAAATGCAATCCATCACGACAGCATCATCAGCATTTGCTTCTCTTAATGAAAATTTTAAAGAAGAAATGAATTAGTATTTTTAATGAATTTGTAATGGATTTTCGTGGGAAGTGGACAACGGTTCAAGTATGCTTTTTTTCGAAAATAAGGATAAGAACATACTATAGGATAGTAGCAGAATAATTCGTTACAATAACTGAATTTATACATGTCTAAATGCGAGAAAGTAAAAATTTACATTAAATTTTGACTTTCTCGCACGTTCCTTGACATCTAAACAAAAATGAGGGTCCCACTTGGGCCAGCTAGGTAAACATGACCACACGTCGGGTTATACAGTTAAACTGCGCAAACAGCTTTCATTACGTAGGGCATAAAGGCGGTCTCAAGGTCAACATGTATAGTCTGAGGTGCCATCGTGTGTCATCATCATCATCACGAGCCTGTTTATTTCTGGCCTCTCTCAAATTCTTCCACTGGGTCCGGTTTTGCGCCTTCGTATGACAAAATTATATCAGCAAAGATATACTTAAAAATGCTTTATTTTAACACCACAATAAGTATATTGATATAACTAAAAAACTTAGCCTACTGTTGTAAAACATGGTGGTTTTATCGCTATAAGAATTTATTCCAGACAACCTGCGGTATGATGAGATTGACAGAGGAGCAAAATGGCATGGAATGGAACGTAACTATTATTATGTTTCTGTAATTACTGTATTTAGCATCGATTGCCTAAAAAAACGGAGTTATCGATCGGTGAATCAGTTTTGTTAAAATCTACCCCGACCATCAACAACTATCGCTGATTGATAAACTAAATACCAAGTGCTAACTGCAAGTGTGTACGAGCTTTAAAATTTAAAAACCAAACGCCTAACGTCTCTCTGTCGGAAAACAAACGGAGTATATTGTTTTCCTTTAATTATCATATCAGTGTTGTCTTGCGCTCCGCACTCATTTCCATATGGAAAAATGATACGGATCGCGCGTTCGCCCCAGTGATACAATATGTCGGGGAGGGACGTCGCAAGAAACCCTCCCGAACAAATTAGGAGTGCTCCCGTTTGACATTTAACTAACAACAGTTTTAAAAATATTACCATTTACCTGTTTTATAGTAAGATGTCAGTAGTAAAAAGAACTAGAAAATTTCAAAGAGCTTTCAAACGTGTCCGTAGCTCAGTTGTATGATTACTGTTAAATTAAAGATAAGATCCGTGAACTAATAAGGATAACGTATACGAAATTAAAATTCAATTAAGTAACATTGTGGAACGACGTGTAGCCTAGCAAGGATTCTACCTATCACAACAGATCAGTGATTAAAACATAAGTAGGTACCTTCAATTTTATAAACAATAACATTATCTTTTTGACTGATATTGAAAAATAAAATTAAGACATGGGAAATATGGTGGTTGTTGGGAGCACACCACAAATTATACGGCTATGGGAGGCATTAATTTGCCATATTAATTTCGCCGTAAAACTCTGTTCGCGACAAGGCGACGGGGAATTTTGGAAGTTGGTCGTCCCATGGCGCGGCTTGTTCACACAATCGTGGAGGTTTATGGGCCTAAAGCTATTGAACATACCATACAACAATATGCCTTGGAAACCGAATGTGTAATTGCTAATAAACGCACGGGAGCAGCGAAACAATGTTGTAATAAAATGTTTTTATGACGTTATAATGCGGTTTTAATTTTGTACTTTGTTGTGATTAACGACACTCTGACTTCAGAAAGATATCTAAAGTAAAATTACTTAAATTATTTTAATATTAGACAACATCACAAACTTTGCTCGGATCCCAAAGTATGTAGCTAAAGCACTTGTGTTATGGAAATCAGAGACAACGGTGGTAAACACACACACCCAGACCTGAGCCAATATAGAAAAGTTAGTTTTCTAAATTGACTCAGCCGGGGATCGAACGCGGGACCTCAGAAATGGCGACTCCTTGAAAACCGGCGTACAAACCACTCAACCACGGAGGTCGCAAACATAGTTTGCTGATATTTCTGGTAATTGTCTGCCTCGTACTATCGTTAGGTTTAGAAATATTTCTACGTGGATAGAGTCGAAGACACAAAATATCTTTTGATATAAGTTCGTTAGGAGATAAGCCATTTCTCATAGCTCTTACATTGTATACCCCTGTCACAGTTTAATTAAACTGAATTGTATGGCATTCTTTAATTAAGTAGAATAATAATAAACATACATTTTAGTTGCAGAAATGGAACTTGGCGCATATTCCCGTAGCAGTAACTAATAGTTTCGTTTCTATTAAACCACTAAGTAGCATTATCTGACAGCGCAATAAAGCGATCAATCCATCCCGATAGTTGGAAGGCTCCATTTTTAACCCCATTGTGGTAGTGTCCGCGTAAGCGATGGTCCTTCACACCCTCGATACCACAATCGAATGTTATTGATGATGGTCAAGAATGCTCTTAATGCAGTCGAGTGAATTTGGCTGATCAAGATTTTGAGGGGTTGAATTGAATCTGCTCATTTGTGATAAACCTTATTGTCGTTATACTAACTTAATTATCGTGTTTTAATCTAAGTAAGTACAGTGCCTGTATTATGAGTTTGCACACTTACTTGTACAGTTTATGGTGACTGTAGTAAGCAATTTTGTATGCACTTTGGCACAGCGCCTCTGGCGGTAACTATACCAAACTAAAAGTTGTCGTACATATGTCAACTACAGTCACTATCGAGTAAGCCTAAAAGTGGACGAGTTAGGAAGTGGACGAGTTAGGAAAGTGGGCAAGTTGGGAATTTTGATGACTTGGGAAAGTGAACGAAATCGTCCTGAAGGAACTCATAATACGCCTGCAGTAAATATCAAACAAACTTTGTCTTAAAAAGATTCAGAAGAAGACTGCTGTACTGTCTTTTTATTTTCATGCTTCACGACTAGATATGTCTTGCACTTGTTTTTTTATAGTAGTAGATACTTGTAGTATACTTGTATTTCTAAATAATAGTTTATGAAACTGTGCATAATAACTAGTTATACAATAATACAAACGCGAGGTCTACAGCTCACAGTGACACTAGGTGGTCCATAAAGATTCTGTTAGTATTAGAGTAACTTAATTTTTAATTTAATTCGGTTTCAGAATAGGGGAAATTCCACCTTCTCATGTAAAAATAATAAGAGTGTTTTATATTTACATTTTCTTGTCCAAGTGTCACTGATACTACAATATTCATATTTTTGTCGTAATTTGGTGTCTTACATTCCATTACTGGTTGAATCAAGGTGTTTCCCAGTAATAGTTGCAGATCACCGACCAATATGCTCGGCCATAATTCATTCCGTCGATCCCGGCCTATCTAAGCCCGTGATAAGCGTTTTCTCATGACTTGCATATTTGAGACGAGATGTACAGGGCTGGATTTATGAGCTTTTTTGTTTTATATTTTTTTTTTATTTGACAACTTTCTACTCTTGTTCTGTCTCGTTTTTTAACCGTACCGTAAACGTGTACCGGATTTCACCATAGAGTATAAAAGTTTTGTTTTTATTAATTATTAAGTTTGGTTTTCATTAATGTGTACTTTTCGTTTATTCGTTTAATATTAGCGGAAGCTTAGTGAAATTATGAAACCCTTCCGTGAAAATATTTGCAAGACATTTTAAACTGATGACCTTCTTTCGTTCCAAATCCGTCCTACAGAATCCGCGCAGTGAAGAGGGGGCGCGACCACGCGTGACTCTCGCAATCGACATGTTTATCGCTTTAATATAAAATAAAGGGAACCCATCGATATATGAAAAACGTCCACGTGTGATCCTGCGACGGGAAATTGTATTTTCTTTTCTTTCTTTCCGTACATGTTTCTTAATTTTTTTTAGGAAGTTTTATTTGAAATCTGCCAAGAGACATTAAGAACTGTTCTTAGCTTATTAATTTGATTTTATTGACTCAAAGAAGCATTTTATGAAAAAGTTTCTTATCGACTATGGGTGTCAACTTACTTTTTGGTTGTGTTAATTTATATCACAGATAATAACATAAATTTACAGTGTTGATATCAAAGAATGAAAACACTTTAATATACGGGGAATCGTTTAAACAGCATACTTAGTGTTAAGTTAAGCTCACCTCGATGCTTTTTAAAATATTATGAACATTAATTCTTTTAGGGCCAGTTTAGGTTCCTGTATGTGAAGATTAAATTGTTAGACAGATAAATTCTTATAAACTCTGTTCCATTTTAAATTAAACTAGAAGATACGATATCCTAAACGTGGGAAAGAGTCTCTTAGAATTCTATAATACTAGTTTTCTTCGTCTTCGAATCTTTCAATTCGTGACTGAATATTTGTTTAAGTAATCATAAATTTACGAATTCACACATCACATACGAAACATTCCGACCACGATTCCAGGGGTGCGCACTGAATAATTTTATTTGTTTATAATTTTAATAACTCCCTACACCGTCGTATATTACGCTCTCTGGAGGGTGCCATTTTTCAAGCGTTGGATACAATAAGGAATATTGTCACTTTAGAATTTGCAACCCGGGAGAGAGCGCAATATTTATAGATTATCCCGGATTCGCCTCTTGAAATATTCGCACTTTGGGACATAAACATATTTTTGAACCTTACCATAATAGTTTTGGTCGAAGCAATTTATTTTTAAAAGCTTCATCATTTTTCATTTTAAGTATCTAGGTATTGCAGCTATTGGCTCGCATAATTTTCATTGTCCTTTTATATCGCATACCTTCATATCATCACTAATAGTAAAAATGTAATTAGTTACCCAGTGTTTTGTTTTCATCACTCTACTTAGGTACGTTTGAAATTCTAAAACAAAAGATCAACAACTGAACTACACGTATGGTAATATTTTCTGCATAAAATCAAAATATCGTTCGTTCCGACTTGAAAACAAATGGCTATCGCCAAAAAATACATTTAAAAATGTTTATATTGCACCAGTCGTTCTCACTCAAACCACAGACTTATTTTGTGCTCAAACCGTCAAAAAATATTACCTGCGTTCTATTTTCCGATTGTTCATGTGGCGCCTCGACGCAAAGTCAACGTGCGAGATTTGAATTCCAAATTTAAAGTCGCGGTATTCCGCTTCACCTTCGTGTTTTTTCTTCTTATTGTTTATCTTCTCTCTTTTATTTTGTTATCGGGGTCGGATATTTGTTTATGCATATGGGACCTCAGTTTTCATATGACGTATGCGAACGGTGCAATAAATGTAACTGGTTTTCTTTTTTGCCTTTTCTGATTTTTCAAAGTATATTTTTATAGTATCTCCTTATAGAGATAACGTGTTCAAATATTATTATTTGCAAATTTAAATCTTTTAAAATAATGCGACGTTATTATATTTGAACTACTTGTGTTGAAATATCTTTTGAACTGTTAAAACTGTTAACTCGTAGGACACAATTTAATAAAAAAACCCTCAATTTCTCATACCCAATCGTAATAAGCTTCTGATGAATGATTGGATGTTTCCATGTCAAATGCTGGCAAAATAAACGTAAATGTTGCTTAGTATTGCTACCATTAAATCCCCGAGAGACACTCAAGTGCTTTCCTTAGCATAAGAGCATAAGTACCAGGACTACAGAAGTACTGAAGCGGTCACCCGTCACCCCTGTTGTCTTAGTAAGCAACGGGCAGGTCAAGTAAACACCCGTAATGGATTCTGGCTCCGTAAATTATCATCATGCCGGATATTGAATATATTAAGGCAATATGGCCCATGCAAAGCTGGGTATTTGTGTAATTGCTGATCTCAGAAGCTGCATGATGGAATATTATGATTATGGAAATGTGATTGCGATTCTCCTAAAGTTTGGTCATCCGTTTGGGGCTGTAATAACAGAAGTTTGGGTTAGGCTGCCATGTTTGTGGATTTTCTGATTTATGGTATTTTTCATTTTATAATTTATCAACAAAGTTATTATTCGGAAATTTACCATGTAAATTATCTTACGACTGTCCAGTTTTTACAACAGCACAGTTTTTACCTAAAACAGTAATATTTTCCTTATTTTCTAAACAGTACAAGCATGCAGGCTGTTGGAAAAACAGTATATAGCCATATGTCCGAAGTTATGCTAGATCTCTCTTTATTTTTCTAAAATATCAGCTGCATTATCAGCAGCCAATAGCTGTCCCTTTTATTATTTCCACAATCCAATATTTTTCTGGCACCATCGTTCCGTCATTACAGATTCAAAGCATTTTCATTTCAAAAATTACAACTACGAAAGGAACGTAATTAGTTTCTAAATCAAAGGCGGTGACGTCCGAGCAATAACAGCTAAGGAGATGAACCAGACCGTTCGAGCCTTGAATATTAATCGGGACAGGAAATGGATTAAAAACTCCTTGTCTCCACAGCCGCAGGAGTACGTGAGCGAAAAGAGGCTCATCAGAACCACCAGTTATTGATTGCTAAATTTAATTTTTAAATTTTGATTTTTCGCATTCAATGCTATTTTGATATTAAGATAATAATATTAGAAAAAATACTAGAAAACATCGACTCACCCGTAGCACCTCAGTCGCTAGCAGCGACTCGGTAGCATAATTGGTCAGTGCATTGGGCCGGTTTCCCAAGAGTTCGAGTCCCGTTTGAGGTGCTACGGGTGAGTCGATTTGTTTTTAAATATTATTTATGCATAGTACAAAACGGTTGGTTGTAGCTAAAATAGCGCAATAAAATATATAACATGCATTTAAGTAAAGTATATTAATAAACTATGTTATTATGAGTATAGTAAAATGGTATACGGTAAGTACTACCTTAAGCATTCAATTTTGATTGAGACTAGGCAGATGAACACATACGGGCATAGGTATCAATGTCCAAAATACAAGGACCAATCAGGAATATTTTTCTCTGTTCGGATATTCAGTTCTGTGTCGCGGCCGCCCATCACGATCTCTTGTATCCAAACAACTTTTTTCAAACGTTCCAACCTCATTTGCATATTTTTTTCTTACTTGTGTTCCCTTGTGAATAATTTAATGAATCTTAAAAAATATTGTTCTGCGGTTCTTTTTTGAGTATTATCTTAAAAGGAAGTATCTTTTTCCATTTTTTGCCTTCATCTTTCCTTAACTTATTCTAAGGTGGTAAAATAACATTCTACAGTTTAAAAAAAATTTAGTATCTTCAATAACATAAATAAAAGTTAAAAAGAAAATTCTTTTAAATAAATATAAATATTTGACAACATCACATACATAGCTCCGATTCCAAAGTAAGTAGCTAAAGCACTTGTGTTATGGAAATCACAGACAACGGTGGTATCACAAACACCCAGAGCCAATATAGAAAAGTTCGTTTTCTACATTGACCCAACTGGGCTCGAACCCGGGACCTCAGAGATGGCGTCACCTTGGAAACCGGTGTACAAAGCCGCTCGACCACGGAGGTCGTCAAATAATTATACAAGAAACATCCATTTAAGACTATCTTTTTTGTTTTTCCATTCATAACACAATTTTTTTTATATCTAAAAAAATGCAAAAATTTTGAACGAAAGTTGATATCTATGTTCTGTTGTTTATGCCTTTTAAATCTCATTTCACTCTGGCAACAAATTAAAAAGCTCGAGCGCATTTTTGCCGAGTCTCCTTTAAAAGGTATTACTGAGCGTAACAAAATTTAACGGATATTAAAAAGTTTAAGTCGCTTGGAGTTAATATTGACGGGCGTAGCAGATGGGAAGAAAGGGTTCCTTCAAAAGAATTCAAAAGGCGACAAAAAGGCGTAAAGAAAGGGCGCGAGTAACTTATGCGGCGACGGAGAGCCCGAGAATTAGCAAAAATAAAAGGTGACGGCCGGCTGTTTACTCGCGGTGTTGCCAACCTTTACAAAAAAATACTACTAGTTAACTTAATTATTTTGTTACAATTTTTTTTTAAATACTGCCAATCAATTCCGACCAGAAAGCTGATTTTTTTTTAAAGACAGCTGTCATCTGTTCTGGTATTTTATATAGAAAAAAAAATCGAACTTTTAACTAGACCGGTATCTAGAATAGAACCCAACCGAAAGTTATCTATTATGTTTTGGCAGAAATATAAAAAGAAATTCAATCAAATTTTGAAGGCTTTTTTTGAAATAAAAAGTGCTTAAATTAAATTTATTCTACACTATACCCTAAAATCTTTTCCTAGCTAGGTGAAAAGAAATAAAAATTACTTATTTCTTCTACTAGTAACCTAATTTTTTTTATCAAAATGGTTTCTCTCCAAATTTTGGAAAAATAATTATCGATTTTTTATGTTGGCAACACTGATTTCGGGTTGGCACGAGGCGACCCTTAATTAAAGGCTTTTCTTGGACTTTTCGCGATGCAATTTGCCTAAAAGACAAGAATTATTTTTATTGAAGTCATCACTAATTTCGGAAGAATGGTGGGTAGGGGGACCGATCTTTTGTTTTGGATAAATGGTCCCTTTAATTGTGCGGTTTTTGGGCATTCGGGAATATTGTCCCGGCCGATTACGATTTAGTGAATAGGTCGTCATTTTTATTTTAAATTCTTTTGGTTGAAAAAGTTAAAAGTAATGTCATGAAATTATGTGGGGCTCGGGCGATTAAATACACAAATTGCTCTAAGTATAAGATAAGATAAGATATTGCTTTATGTCAACACCACAGTAACATATAACAAAGAAATAACAATAAATCTTAGAGTCAAAACATGACGGTCTTATCGCTAAAAGCAATCTCTTCCAAACATACAGTATGTATGGTGAGATTGACAGAGGAGGAATACAGGAGGTGCAAAATGGCATGAAATGTAATTATTTTAAATTCTTAAATATTATTTAGCTAAACTTAAATAGATAAAAGTATATACATGTAAATGTAATGTGATGACTCGGAGACTTATACAATGTGAAGGTCCAATGACTTCAATAACATAGAAGAGCTGTTCAAAATTAAAATTTTGTCACAACCAACCTTCGCGGCGCATCAACTGTTTCTCTCGGTCGCTCGCAATCTTGAGCGCAGCGACAATTTTTCTAAGTCTGCCCGCAATCATAGAAATCTTGAGCGCAGCGAAAATTTTTCTAAGTCTATGCTCGCAATAGACTAAAGCAGTTGCGGTGCATGCACCGAAACTTTATGAGCAATTTTCCGGCACTGTACAGCCTGTCTAGTGTAGTATACACATAGAAGTCTTTGTGAAGGTCTTTTTGGTTAAGGGATACCAATGTTCTTCAGTATCAACTTTAAATGAGAAAGAATACCCATCAACATCAACTTTTCATTGTTTAAACAGGATTGAGTCAACTACAATGCTGTTAATTTAACAATGTACAACAGCAGTGACCAACTTCAGAGCGATTGCGGTAGAAAACGACGCATTTTAATCTGTACAATTTACTCTTTTCCACATATTCTCGAGTGAAGTTGCAGCGGATCACTGTCTTTCATCAATTTAATCGCATTGTATGTATCACTTTTACTTGCCTTTTTCCAAATGAGTACAATACAAATGAATAAAACGCATAAGCGTTTCAATGAGATGCATTTGATTGAATGGCATCTTTGAATAAACCATTATTGGTTTATTCAAAGATGCCATTCAATCAATGGCATCTTTGAATAATCTAAAATATCATTGAATTTTTTTTTCACCGACCAGCTGTTACAATGTTTTCATTTCGCTTTGAAAAAAAGATTTTCCTAATTAAGTTTGTGAATTCTTAAACAAAATTTAAGTAGTATTAATTATCTTCCTCCTTTATTAATAAAAGTCGTGAACTTAGTGGAAAAAATCCAAGTGGAGACAGTTGTTAGAAAATTCTTGATTTGGAACGAGGGTGGAGCTAGTGATGCGATTTAACTCATTTATAATGTCGATAATTTAGACCGATGTTATTGTTAGATGATAATCGTATAATTTTGTACTGTTGTTAGTTTATTTTATGGAGTAAAGCATCTTTGGCTTAAAGCTATCAAGTTTTGCGTGCCCGACAATGGATAAATTATAAAAAAATAATAAAGTTAACAAGAAAAAAATGATTGTTAAGTAGGCGGTTTAATATAATACTTAAACCTTATGCGGTTGTACAATTTCAAAGTGTTACTTTGCCCCAAAACTATTATTTTAAATCAAGGCGCCATGCGCCATCATCATGTAAATACCACCTACGCTTAGAAACTGCAAAGTAGCAGAAAAACTTCACTAAGAGGGAGCTTTTATTCATAGTTATCGATAGAAGGTGAATTCCATCAAAAAGTTAACTCGCATCACTAGGGATACAGAAATTAAAATCATAAGAAAATAATTAAAATCCGTAAGGGATTTATTGGACACAAGCGACATGATTAATTACTTTTGTTTGAGAAATTCGCTCGAAAGCAATAAGTGTCAATTTTACACGATCGAAATTCATTAGGAGAATTATTTATAAAGAAATTCATAATTAATAATGCGGTTGATTCCAAATGCTGTTGATTTATTGTATTAAATTAAATAACATTAAAGGTTTTTTGAATTGAACATTTATGTAATAAAGACTTACTCTTTGAACAGGTTCAGCGTAACAAACACTATCTTTTGGATTTATTACAAAATGGAACATAATTTCTTTGACATATTATCTAAAGTAAGTTGATTGGTACTTCATTTAAAATTTATCACCCACGTCCAAAATCCAAGAAAACAAGGTCTGGCAATCCGGAAGTGAACTTGCTTACGTCTCTATACAGTTGCACGACTTTATGGTAACAAGCAAAGAATGCAGGACTTCTTTTCTGTCACACTTATTACAAAATTATTCTAGCGCATTTTAATTGCGGTTTATTTCTCTTTTTACCGGAGATGACGTAAGCAAGTGCTACCCACGTGACTTCCTCTGTCTTGGAATGCTGTACCTGGCGCCGTGTCATTGTAGCATGTTCACGTCTCATTAGTACTAAATCAAAGGATCTCATGGAGTACATCCGAATGAAGTCAAAGAATACTCTGAGGGTCCAACGGTTGGAGTCTCATCACAATGTGAACTTCAACTCATTCGTGGTGAGGGCACCGACCGAACATCTGAAGACCTTCATGAATGAAGATTTTTGGCCGAAGGGTGTCCTGTTCCGACGATTCCGCGGTCGGTTACCGGACACTGCGTTGCGCAACACGTCGCTGCCAGCCAATAGTCATTGAAGATTGTAATTATTATATGTATGTTAGTCTATAAGGTATTTATTGTATAGGCCATTGATGCCTGAAATAAATGATAAAATAATAAAAATAATAATAAATAATTAGAAATAGCGAAGTTTTTAATCAAACTCAGAACAAATGACGGCATTAATAATTGGGTTGGTTGGCGTCAGTTCGCGGTGTACTTGACCATTTATAAATGGCAATGATATTGTACTTCAGAGTTAACCCTCCGAAACGAGAGGAAACGCCCGCTTGGGTTTGAGTCTTACTTAATCCGTACTGGGAAAGGCTATTAAATTAATGATCGACATGCAGATGATTTAGGGTTTAGCATTGCTGACTTTGTTCACGGGATGAACGAATTTCATTATTGACAGTTACAACAATAAAATAAAATTACAAAAAATACAAATGTAGGTAAATTATTGTCAGAACTATAAATGGCCTTACTAAAGTAACTTCTAGTCTAAACTATGCTGTGAACGTAATTATTCTTTTATTTATATAGAGTATTTTCTATAAATACTGGTGCTATTTTCAGCTTATCCGAAATACAGTTAATAAACACGAAATGGTAACAATTTTTTTCGCTTTTACCGTTCAAATTATCTAATGATTTTACTTAGGTTTTTCATAATATCTCCCGTAGACTTAAAACATTTTATTTTAACCAAAAAGAAAAAAATGTAACAAGAAGATTTTTGCATGGGCGCTTCTTTAAGTTCACCTTCATAATTCATTTCGCAATAAAACGGACGTTAGAACTGTTACACACTTAAAATCGCATAAAATATCGCACTCCCTAACCTTTTTAATGGTTTCAGCTCACCCTCATAAAAAACAAAGAAAAAAGTTTTGGAAAAATGTAGTGTCCTATATTTATTTATATCAAAACCTAGGGGGTGCTACACTGCAAGTTTTCGCAGTAAAATGAGTTTTATTCCAACGTATTATGGAACTGCTGGCTACCAGGAGTAAGAACTTAACTGCATGCGATTGCGGCCAACGAATTTATGGTCAAACTTCTGGTAGAGGCGACACGGCGCGAGTTTTTATTATGATCAGCCCAGTGGACCGTGAAAGCAAGTTGCTTCGGGGAAACACAATTTCCATACCTCATGTCTGCTTCTGTCGCCCTGGTGTTTTCTTAATAAAACTTGAGGTTTGTCTTTTTGTTATTTATTAAAATTGTTCTTTGTTCCCTTCCCGTCTGCGTAATGAGGAAGCCTGAGTGGTGTGGACGTGTTCGTGAATTTAGTTTACTCTATTGCTGAATTAACTGAAAATTATACTCTAATTAGTATTACAGTATTCACAGAAAAGTTAACTTTTTTATTGTAATTGAAATTCAAACTTACGTAAGAATAAAAAAGATTTCTTTACACCAGCCTGATTTATTCGTCCAAGCCTGCCCACCACAAACTACAATATTACTAAAGTAATAAGAAAAATCAACTTTCAGTGTCAAAAAGCAAATAGTTTTTTTTACAAATCGTTTTATTTAAAAAATGGTGCTGGCTTGAAAACTTATTTTGTTGAATAAAAAATTTTTTGAAATGCACCGAGATGCAAAAACGCAAAATAAACAAATGAATAGCGACCCTCTAAAAACTTTAAGTAAGTCGTGAGCATAAGCCTTAAGTATGAAAAGAAATAATTTTCCGCGCGACTCGGTTGCGCAAATGAGCTGAATGAGCCAGCTCATGCGGATGATTGACTGCGATGAAACAATCCTGCTGGGATTTAGAAAAACATCGACTTGTTAAATATTGAGACGCTTTCGACAGCATAGGTACCTTCTATCTGAAGGTCGTAATGAAGTTGAACATTTTGTGGAGGGAGTAATTTTTGCACTAAAGCAAATAAAAGTATCTGAAACAAATGTTACTGACATTGCCATTTCTTCATAATTCTTTTTACAAAGTTGTCTGTTTTCTAGATAGAGACTCCACAGCTAACACTTGTATTTAATTATTCACTTTACTTATCTATGAATTTCCGGTCTCAACGTAGCACTTGCCATAAATTAAAAATTAAGATTTTACAAATAAATATCAAATACGAAATTTTATTAAGGTAGTGCCCTCTAGTGTTGAGTTAAATATTTACTCACAACCTGCTTTAGGACGGGATAGAACAGCGTCATCTAGCGTCGAGTAGCAAAGCACAATAGTTCCAACGGTCCACGCAGTTTGAGCAGCGCTAGCTCCACTACTGTTTGACTATATCACCTTCAGTTTATGATTACCGGGTAATTTCCGAACAATGACTGTTACGTTCAACATGACACATGACATGACATAATTGACTGACAATGTCATTCGGTTGCGTTCTTCTGTGAAAGTTCGTTGTCGTCGAGAGTTGAATGAAACGTAAATCGGTAAAGCACGAATCGAACACAACAGTTGTGTGTTCAAGAAGATGTTTTGTCGATTTTTTGTCTATTTTTTTGTCGATTTATTGATCTAAATGAATGTAAATAAAATATTCATTTCAGCCAAACAGGCAAAAACTTGAGAAATGTAAATAAAATGAATATTTTATTACAAATACTTTATTATTTTATGTCCTGTTTTTCAGGGAATTCGTTTTGTATTTATAAAGAAAAATGCAACAACGCGATTAAATCACAGTAGGCACACATTAAACAATAAACAATGATCCACTGCAACTTCACTCGAGAATGAATGGCAAAGATAAAATTTTACAGATTAATCTTAGACGTTTTGTTTGAAGTTAGTCACTTCAAATTGTTCATTGGTAAATTAATCGCATTTACATTTTTAGCATTAACATTTTGTAAAGAATATCTATCATAATAATGTACAGATAAACAACACAACGTTTATACCCTTAGCAAAATCGGTGTAAATGACGTCTACTTACTTGATATTTGTTGTCTAGTCACGAATAAGTGAGTCTGTTGTGAAAGATAATAATATTGTTTTCACACTTCGCCCTTTTGTGAATCCGCGTTAATTAGAAATAATTAAATTTTTTGCAGCATCAGATAATTGGCCCGTAACTATTTTTTCGTGGAATTTACTAAATTGTGGTAGTTTGGATATAGGACTATAATAATAAACTTTTCAATATGATGAGGATGAGTAACTGTACCCTTGGGGACCGGAGTTATCCAAGCTTGTTTTCAGATCGAAGGAACACTACCTTTATTTATTATTTGGAAGGGGGGACGCCAGTGAAGCCGGACGGGTGATCAGTCTCCCTAGTTGGAACCATTTCACCCAGTTCCCCAATAAAACTTTAAGTAATTAAGTAATTTTTTGGATTGAAAATATTTCAATAAAGGTAGTCCTTTATTGAAATATTTTCAATCCAAAAAATTACGGGTGAGAAAAAAGAAGAATTAGCTACCTGTCTTAGATTATTTATATGTCAAATAATCTAAGCTACCTGTGTAGATGCTTTATGTTCCTCTTGCAGAGGAAAAGAAAATGCGCTTCAACGCGGGCTGCTTGGATTGAATTTTGCTAAAGTTTTGTGCTACGGAGAATAATTGACAGCTAAGCGAGTGAAGCGTTTCAGTACTTTCAAGATTGGCCTAAAATCTTTTTAAAATGCCTGTTTGTATTAAAAAAAATTTTGGCTAACTTAACTTATTATTTTCGCATTACTTTTTAATATCACTTATTAATTATGTATTTTATAAATAACGAATGTTTGACATGAACAATCTGTGTGCAAGGACTTATAAAAATATAATGGACTTGGGGATTTTGTTTAATAAAAATTGGAGATTCCTTAACTTATCTAAGGACTAAGGGACATTATAAGACAGTGATTTCTTGAATTGGAAGCGGTGGAAGTAAATCGCAAAAAATCTCATAAAGGGATTTTTAACAAAAATATGTATACGGAAAAATACGAAATAGTCGTAGAGAAAAAAAAACTACATACTTCAGTGTTATCAGTTTGAAAATCGTAAATATTGACTTCTTTTATTGAACTGGGCCATCCAAATGTTGCTGTTTATGATATAAGTTATCTACTCCTGAGAGGTTGTTGGTGTTTTACAAAGAACCCTGTATATTATAAGTATTATTTCAAAATGAAGTCGGTCAGTTACGATAAAGGGATAGTAAGACAGAAATAATGACACCATTATATAGGTATATAATTATAACTTTATATTTTATAACAAATATAGAATGACATACTGCATCAGTATGGTTTAAAGTGGGATTAAGAAAAAAATATTTACAATAGATTTTAATTAAAGCTAAAATTAATTTAAATAATATCATTTGCCTTAACTAGGTATATTTTTAACATGGGATATATTTACAAAAAAATATTTCTAAATTATTAATACCAGTCATTAAATAAAGGCAGTTGATTCTTCACTTTATTCATAAAAATACTAAATTCTATTTATTTACAATAATTTTAAGCGATTCAAAATGGACGGAATTTAATTAACAGAACATGCAAGACTTATAAGGCACACATTGTTGGTAAGTACAAAGTAGTATTAAAGTTTAATAAGATGTGGAACTGCTATCTGGCCTCAACTGTTTCGTCTGAACTTCATCATACGCGATTGTAAAAATGCTTTTCTTTTCAGTTATCGGCAGCCTTTTGATGTTTCCAGTTTGATGAACGAGAGTATTCATTGCTATCCCCGAATCATTATCATCTATGTTGGTAGTCACACTTCTATTGATGTCGGAAACATCACCTCCAATGTTAATTTTAGAAACGTGTACTTCTGGTGCGTTTTTCCTATCTTCTTCATAACTTGTTGATATCGAAATACTATGCGTTAAAGCACTTTCTGAAATATCTTTCTTTTGTTCTTTTTTCTTTACATCGTCTTGATTGACATAAATAGGTTGCTGTTCCACAGATGTTCGCTTAGGTAAAATGGGAATGTTTGATTGTCCACCTAAATATTTGGGTATATGAGTTGGTTGAATGTAGCAAAGAGGATTTTGATTTTCGTATTGATGTTCATACCTATGTTCAGAATGTTGAAGCAGTGGATGAACATCAGGCAAGGGTCCTTCGGGCACTGGTGTTACTTTTTCTTCTTTCAATAAACGAGGATGGATAAATTCACTTTCTTTTGATTTGGAGTTTTTTTTTACTTCTGAGTTATCACTTTGCTCTTTACTCATAATTTTGCCATATCGACCTGTTTTTTCTTCTTTACTATCCTTATCTTGTTCAGTTTTGGTTTTTGACGGTCGTTTCGGTTTCGATGGTGGTATTTTCTCGGACACAGATGATTTTTGTGGTGGTGCTTTCTCCGTCGGTGTTGGTTTTGCATTTGAACTTCCTTTTTTACCATACCACTGCATATACCTTGGTAAGCTCTTCTGCACTGTTTTAGCAATTTCAGGCGATTTTGTAGATTCTGAATTTACATCAGTCTTTTTAGCGCTTGAATCAGTAGGACTTAGACTATCTTTTATGGGACTTATGTCATCCAAATCAGTTGTTTTTATATTAGTTGATGGTTCAGCTAGCTGTCTTGCTTCAGTGGAAGACCCTTGCCTTGAAAAAACTAAATTACGATTATCTTTTGACGCTGAACTGCTTCTGCTCTTAATTTCTTTACTACTTTCGTGTTCTAGTGCCAATGGTTCTTCAATATGATTTTGTCTCAATAGGCGCTTTCTTTCATGTGAATCTGATTCAATTTTTTCTTCGAACGAATCAGATATTTCCATTAAAATTTCCCTTTTTAATTTTGATTTTTTGTCTGTATCAGTCATTTTAATTTGAGTTGAGCACACTGTCTCATTTTTTGAGGTTGTTACAGTACTTTTCATCATATCTCCGTAAGTTTTTGTATGTTCTTCTCTTTCGTTGGTTTTACTAATTTTTACGTGTTTTTCACTTTCCAATGAGGGAGAAACCTCATTTTCTTCAATTATGGGAGTTTTTATCTTACGTTTCAAATCATAAATTCTAATGCTTCGTCGAGGATCTTTGTACTTTATTTTCTTTTTTGGCTTTTTTCTTTTGACCCATGCAACTTTTTTATTTTCATCTTCTATTGGTATTTGTGACTCATCTTCACTGTAAGAGTCATTATCACTTCTTGCTTTTCTTCGCGTTGGCTTAAGAAGGATTGGTTCCGTTTGAGTTCCTATATGACATTCAGTTTGTGTTGCTATTACAGAGTGTCCAGGAAGGCTTTGTGTCTCTAGCTTACTTTCAACCTGCGAAGCAGTCTCTTGGTTTTGCAACATCCTTTCGCGTTCTATTAAAATTTGATGTAATAGTTCATTTTGTTTTCGTAAAGATGATTCTAGTAGCTCTTGGTGGATAGTGGATTTGTTTTGCATTTCCAATAAAGCTGATTGTAAATAATCAGATTTTGAGGAGACGACGCCAGGCACTTCAGGAGGTATGTTCAAGTAATCATTAAACTGATTATGTGTGTCACTACCTACACGAGATCTTTGCCCATGGCTTTTACCTTCTTTTCCATTTGAGACACTATCCATATCAGTAACTTTACTCATTTTGTCTCGTATATTTTTAGCTTCTTCACCTTGTTCTCTAATAAATCTTTCCATAAGTAAATTTTTTCCACTATCAACTACAACATACTGTGTATGTGGAATGAGTGTTACTGGTCTTTGTTGATGTATAGGCAAATTGACATATCTGTCTTCTTCATTCTTACCTCTCGTAACAAGCCTTAAAATTTCAGTGTTGCCTTCTTTTATGAAATATTGATCTCTGCCATGAGAGGATGGAGCCCTTTGCTTATCTTGGTATTCAACTTTCTTACTACCCGTCTTTTCATTTATATTTTTATCTTCAGACTTGAGGGAGACACCAACATCTGAACCGCGGTCTATTTCATGTCTTCGCATTGAATCATTATCTTGTTCTCTTCTATGATAGTGCAAAGTAGCAATCCTGTCGTACCCATTTTCAAGATCTTCGATGTATTCTTTATGTTTGTTCGCAAATGCTTCTTGGAGTTGCATTTCTTTAGTGTATATGATGTTTGGACCATCTCTGTAACAAACAATAATATTATTTCTTTATTATACCTATTATCTACATATCATTTATCTCTAAAGTTAACTCACACATTTGAAACATTTTAATTTTTATTACAGCAATACATACTTAGCACGTAAAGATCGTCGAGCATCATTGTATTTGTAATCATTATCAGCAGCTGCATGCACAAATTCCTGATGAATATCACCAGGAGTAGATGCTGGTTTTGAAAGTTCCCTTGATCTGTAGTTTCTTTTATTGAATTTCCATTGAGTTGGTTTCGTCCTCAAGTCTGCTTGCTCGGCGCTCCAGGCCTCCCTCCTACGCCAGTCAGTTGCTTGTACTGATTTATTTTCTATATTTTGCGTCGATTTGTTTTCTCTGCCAACTCCCTTGTCGTGTGCCACTAAACGCACGTCGTCCTCTGTGGAGTTGACACGGATCACTCTTTTCCTAGAATTTATTAATGGATGTCTATGTACCTAGCGGTTTTGTTATAACTTAAATATATATTTTATATGAACGAAAACTTGATGCAATGTTAAGCTGTTTCTTGATAAATACTGAAGCTAAATTATGAGTATATGAATAAACCGTGAAAAACTGTATAGTTACCTAAAATGTAGAAAAGCGGGTGAGTAACGTGCACTGGTTAGTTGGTGCATTTTAGTCTGGTAAAGATAGAAAGTATGATAGAAAATCAATTTCGGTTAACACATAAAACGGGTAGGTATAATGAATATGATTTGGATATGGTAAAGAAAAATGGATGATCAAAGAAATGTTACAAAATCATAATAAAAAATATAGTTTAGTAGCTGTATAGAAAAGCAATAAAGATAAAAGTAAACATTAACACTGAAGTAATTCTTTAACAACAACATTAAAGTAATTCTTTAATGATAAATCATTACAAAAATTTATTTACCTTGGTGGCATGTATAGTGGACAACCCTCGCAAATACAACAACAGATGAGAAGTAGCAATACTAGTGCTACAATTATTGCCAACAATATTAGCAACCAGAATAACAAACGACTCTCTGCTCGATAAAGATTCTGGAACAAAGATAATAATGGATGATTGGTTATTGGTTAACAAAAAACAACAAAACTAAACTTAAGATAACTAAACTAAAGATTTTTGGAAATAAAGACTCTCCTAGCACAAATGAATAAATCAAAATGGAACTTACAGAATCACTATTATCGGATGCTTGGTCTTTTTGACCAGTACCTCCATTTATCCCTGTATCTGGATTTACATGATTGATTCCAGGGTAGGTGTTGACATTGTTACCAGTATTTGTACCAATATTGCCATCAGTGTTACCGCCATTCGTTGCTTGGTTGCCTGAATTTGTACCAGTATTCCAGTTATTACCATTATTGGTACCTGTATTTCCATTATTGTTTCCCGTATTGCCATTGGTGTTGATAAGGCCATTGCCTGTGCTATAGATTGTCATGTTTTTGGCTAACTGCTCTTGAAGTTTTGCTACATTGATAGCAGAGTTTCCTGACATTCGAACAATAGCTATAACTTCACTCCTGCAATAAACAATGGAGAAAAATTTTGTACTTAAAACAAACAGAGAAAAACATACAGACGAACAGAGAACCTTCTTCGTTTTTGAAGTCGGTTAAAAATCACTTCAATGTTTATGCAATTTATAACAATGTAGTGATATTTTGCGCTTCATGAATAGTAGTAAAATAAAGATAAGTTCTTACTTTTCTTGACTAGACTCCTGTCCGATTAAATCTGTGGCCCCATTATCACCCTTGTAAGGTTTTATTTCAATTATAGTAACTTTACCCCCGGAAAGTGTACTTAAAACTTCTTCCAATTTCTTTCTATCAGGATTAGCACCAGGCACAATAAACGACATAGTTCTCGTCTTACTCTCAGGTGGATAAATCTTCACATTAGTAGTAGAAGAAAGGCTAGGAACTCCCAAGTCATAAGCCCTGATGGTTAAACTAAAGACTTGGCTCTCTTGCTCTGAGTCAAGTTGGCGTTTCTGTCTTTGAACGTTTTGTTTCTTGGTTCGCTTTAGAGCTTCAAGAAGATACAGTTCACCTAAAACGAGTAATATAAATTAATGAACATTTTATAGGTTGGATAGAATAGTAAATTTTTAACATCGTAAAAAAATCATTACCTGTTTCCGTATTTATAGCAAACTTTCCATCGTCATTTCCTTGTGTTATTTCGTATCTTACGACATTGTTTGGTGGCTCTGCATCTTTATCAATGGCTTTCACAAACGCTGCCGAAGTAAAATTATTTAGGCTTGGCGACAGC
The DNA here is from genome assembly GCA_963556745.1 of Catoptria pinella. NCBI lineage: Eukaryota > Metazoa > Arthropoda > Insecta > Lepidoptera > Crambidae > Catoptria > Catoptria pinella. The sequence continues at coordinate 10,040,643 of OY750765.1, forward strand.
AAGAATTCATATAACGACCTCTCAAACTCTGGTGGGTTGTCATTTACATCTAATAATTTAATAATTAATGGCACTGTTACTCTTAAACCTACTCCTTCGTTATCTCTAGCCTCTACTAAAAAATGCAAATCTGGCATCGCCTCACGGTCGAAACCGTGGTTATTTGTAGCTACAGTTATGACTCCTGATATAGGGTCTAAGTATAGAGAAGTATTAAGGTATCCTAATATGGCAGTGTATTGGATCTTCCCAAAGGCTCCTGTGTCTACATCATCGGCTTGGACTTGCTCAACTCTAGTGCCAGCCGTCACGTTCTCTGGAAGTTCAACGTCGTAAGACTGGGCCAGAAAAACTGGCGGATTGTCATTGACGTCGTTCAAGTAAACAGTAACGTTAGCTGTAGCTGACAAATTCGTTGCTGGACCTAGTTCTTGGGCCATGATCTGAAACACAGACATTTTGCCAATTAATAATTTGAGTTTTTGCTATGCAAGTATTTTTCCGGCCACGGACTATTTGTTGAAAATGTATTTATCATTAAACGATAATTTACCTGGAGTATAACAGACTTGCGAGCTTCAAAGTCCAGCATGGTGTTGTCTCTCACTTTGATGATGAACTGTGCATGCCTCTCCGCCACTGTCGGTGATATTTCAAAAGTTCCATTATTCCCCACCAGAGTGAGAGAGAAAACGCCGTTCTTCCCTGAATCGTTGTCATTCACTTGAGGAATGTATGGATCGTTGAACGTTAATGCCGTGCCTTGAGGAGCATTCTCATCTAAGTAGGTGATATAGCTGCAAATAAGTTAAAAGTAAGTACATTTAGTAAGTAAGAAAGAAGTAAAGTACTGGGAATTATGCATTTAGGTTTGCTTTTTTCTGTTGTGAAATCCATGAACCAACGTGAATCTTTTTAATACTCTTGAAGGAATTCAAATCCGTAAACGTACGTAGGTAGTTATTTTTATTGTTATACCTTTTACTGAGAAGAATTTTAATAAAGAGTACTAAGTAAGCGCTAAAATAAAATGAGATGTGAGGTCACGTGAGTGTGAGTAGACATTTTTTACGTAGTGCTACAATAATCATTTCTAAGCTTTACTTTTATTGTTTTGTTTTAAATATAACAAACTGACTCACAATTGGTTCTCAAAGTACGGCGGCGAGTTCTCTCGTTCCGGCAGTATGAATGCGAGCTGAACCGTGGATGACATCGCTTCTGGCTCTTCTCTTGACAGGCGGACTTCTTCAGCAACCACTGTCAGGAGGATGGGAGCACCAGCGTGGGATATCGCTGCTATTTCCTCTATCGGCCTTTCCAGCATTACTTCACCTAGAAAAAAAAAAGCGTAAAGTAACTAATACCTACTACAAAATCATTAAACAAAAGTTCAAATTCATTATTTCTTTCTTTTGTTACTGTTCTAGATTTAAAAAAAGAATAGATATCATACAAGAATTCATCACTAAAATGTTATTAATACCTACTACTTAAATTAATGTGATAATTTAAAATGAAAATCTAATTAAGTGTTGTTAAGATTATAAATTCAAACAAAAAATATCTTGTCAATGTTAGAAAAAAATAATAATTTGAGATTGTTTGAAACAGCGACATCTATTAGTGGATTTAAAAACGATCGTCACGATTGACACACCGGACGGACCGGTATCTCCGACAAATTTAAATGTCGCTGTCTGATTTTCTATTTGGAAACAATTTGAAATAGATGTCACTTCTAGTATTAACTCAAGGAAATTAAGTTAATAAAAACAAGTGTATGCAAACTTAAGTATTAAAATAATCATCTTCGTTCGTTGTCCTCGAATTATTCTAGAAGTGATATCTATTTCAAATTGTTTTCAAATAGAAAATAAGACAGCGATATTCGCGGTCCATCCGGTGTGTCAATCGTTTTTAAATCCACTGTCAGATGTCGCTGTTTCAAACAATCTCAAAAGTTATTTTTTTATATTAAATTGAAAAGAGATTGTTCGATAAATATAATAAGCATTATAATCTTAATATTACTCATTTTTTTCATGCTCAATTGTCATGAACGAACATACGAACATAGTTACCACGTTAAACTTAGTAGCTTTGCTGTAATTTATAATATTTTGAAGAAAACAATTAAACTAGCTTAGTTGACACAGTTCTTCTAAACGAAGTGACAACAGAACGCCTTGGACAAAAACTGTCATGAATTTCACTTTCATTGTAAGTAGGTACGCCGGATGACAGCTGGATAGGAAATTACCATACAAAAGTGCCCTCTTGATCAACCTTCTGTGTCCGCCATGACAAGGCTTAAATTAGAGCTCATTAATATTTCATAATAAACGGCTTGCATTTATTATGCCAGTGCTGGCTTCATCAGGTAATATAATGGCTGGTCCTTTTGGAAATTCTTAATATCTTTCTTTATGTTTTTAAAAGTACTCGAAAATGATGAGTCAAATGGAAAAACGATAGATTTCAATCGATTCATCCTATACTTATCAGTAAGCTTTGAGAAAATTATTCGATAATTTAACGATAACATTTGAATATCAATCTAAATAATTTGTCAGTAACCTTTTAAACAAATCAGTGTAGGTAATTTATTCTAGTCTATTTCGGAGTAACAAACTAGCGTAAAGTTTCACCACAGAAGCAATTTGGTCTCGATAAAGTTTAACGTAATGCCGAATACGGCATACATCAATACTATGCTTACAAAATTTCCGAACCTCACATACGAACTTCGATGTTCGCCAGCTTCGAGTTTTCCATTCAGAAGTTCGTATAGGGTCTGATTAATGCGATAAATTTGCAAGTATGCCCGTTCCGACGACGTCGAGTAAGTTCTAACGGTTCTTCTTCACCTTGGAGTAGTTAGAACCTGATAATGTCGAGCTATATTGTCAGCTACTCGAGATATTCAAAGGTAGGTTATTATGAGCTAAACAATAGGCGTAAGGTGACTTCGCCAACATGGTCTAATGAGCTATATTGTGGTTGATAGCGGTCCCCCATTTGTAGTTAGCAAGCATTGTTGCTACGAATCAGGAAACGTCCAAATCAAGTTTTAAATGTTGATGTTAATTGTTTCGTAAATGACGAAAGTTGTGAACTTTTGGATATAACTGTCGGCAAATCTGATGGTGTTTGCGAAGCGGGTCACGCGATGCTCGCCTGTTGTAAGTTGCTAGGTATAGCGGTTGATAAGGAAGTAGGATATCCTACGGAAGCGGACGGACCGTCGGACGTGATGTTATCGGACGGTGAAAAAAACCGTAAACCATCGCTTCTACTGACCTAGTGGCCAATTTGATTTAGGAGAGTTTCATTTCATGTTTCCTAGGAACATTTGTGTCCATATTTGTTTTCATTGTTTGTTTTACTTACAAGTACTGAAAAGAAATACATTTCAAAAAACGATTCAAGAATTATGACGATGTTGAAATCTAATAATACGAAAGCAAATAAGAATCTTTCAATGTATATTTCAAGCTTCTACTGTAGTAGTCGTGATTAGAAATAAGAGAGAGCGAAATAAGACAGCGGACTTTGCTTGCCGAACTAAATAAATAATAAAAATATAAATAAATAAATATTTGGTCAACATCACATACTCCGCTTCCAAAGTAAGTAGCTAAAGCACTTTGTGTTAATTAATTGTTGTCTGTCTTTTTGATAACATGAATGGTATTTAATCCGCAAAGGTTACCATAGTAGGACAAAAGCACAAAAAAGGCAGGAAAGTATTACCTCCTTTATATTGATACAAGCCATTCTAAATATTAAGACATTTTTATGGGCGTAATTAATTACACAAGATTTGGCAAACTTAAAAATGACTTTATTCTTACAACTTTGACCTTGATATGACCTGATTACATTAACGCACTCACCTGTTGTTTCATTGATGTTGAAGAAAGGAGTAAAAGGGTTCCCCTCAGACACCAAGCCGTATCGAATCGCCCTGGGTGCTCCTTTATCCCCATCTTCAGCTCGGACCTTCACTACAACATCCCCTGGCGCCACTTGCCGTGGTAAGTGGGTGATGGGAGGTGCAGTGGTGAATACAGGAGGCATATCTTGGACATCTTGTACGACTACCACCACTTCTAAGGCAGCTATGTTTCGAGTGTCCTTTCCCAGTTCAACATACGGGTCCTATTTAGAATAAGAATCCATAATCATTATATGCATTTATTAGTTTTTATAAATTAGACGGTATTCGCCAGGATTCATAATACGAAGAAAAAATACTACGAGAGCTTCTTTTGCAAGCCAAATATTCTTGTGAGAGGGATTAGTATAGTTTTTTCAGTGACCAATATCCGTTATAATGTACTCACTCATTACATCTTTTAATCATAATATTTAATACAAAAATTGGGTTAGACTACTAAATTATCTTTCACTAACAATATTTTCTTGCGTAAAATTAACTTTAGATGTTCTTACAGTGTTCAACGTTGAGTTTAGACGCTTTTGGTTTGCAAAAGAATGTGAACAAGCACTTGCTTAAATAATAAATGCTTCTACTCATAGCAAATGTTCCTGGTCTTTTTAAAAGCTTTACGAAAAGTTAAAAGTGTCCCTAAATGTATCTCGATCCAAAGTAGAAAGGATTAAGTATGGAAACATTTAGTATACCAAACTAAATCCTTCTATGAAAAATAAAACCTTCAACGAAAATAATTAATTCACCGGTCGAGTTGTCATTAAAATGGGTTATTTAAATGTAGGTAATTGGCGGGTATTAAAATTCCATTAAACATGCCTCCGTAAAGGATAATGATAAGGATATTAAACGAAAGCTTAAATTCTTGCATGACCTTCCATATTGGTTGGTCAGTTATACACGTGTCTGCAAAATTGGTACAGCAATGCATTAGCATATAAACGAAGTTTAAGTAGGTTAATTAACTAGCTTGAATATAAAAAAGTGCATACCACAGCAAGGAGTGTCAGGTGGTACATAGATTGCCCTTCGAAATCTAGTGGTCCGACTAAGAATATCGTGCCTTCCGTGTTTTCAGTGGACACCCTTCTCTGCCTTATAGCAAAAAGCTGCGATCCCTGTAAATAAAAAGAATATTAAACGATCAGATAATTGGTACAAGCATTTAAGAAAACAGAAACAAGACCAGCCCAAGTAATAGACGATGGCTTTAAATTATAGTACGTGTAAGGACACGCTCTCCATTATTATAGCATTTAAGTGGCCGACAAAACGACCTCAGGTTACGGGTGCCTAGCCGTTCTCCACGGAGTGTGAGAAATTTAACACGCCTCAAGTCTTCTTAATGCCCGGTAATTGTGCAACATCATTGGACAGGGAGTCGCGGTCTCGAGCCCAACCCATCCCATTGTCCGGTGCTATTTAAAGTCTCGCGAATTTGTAAGGAACGCGGTGAACCAAGGATTCATGTAAATTAGCGCAGTTTGAACGAAAACTTTCGAAATTCCATAACCGTACCGTAATAACTTGCAAACGCATAACACGACAGAAATTGTCTTAAAATAAAAAGAGGTTGACTACCCCAGCTCCTGAAATGATTTTTTAGTAGTATTAAACTATTTTTGAAACATTTGACTCTCAAATTGAGTGCATATTTCTTCTGTTCGCATGTGAAATGTTCAACATCAAGATTTAAACTATTCAAAGTGTAGGACTCTATTATATATACATACAGATATAGGATAGATATAAAATACAGATATAACTGTAATAATGCAACCAATCTTAACGACACGGGTATAATTTCCTACGTATTCATGTGCGGAGCCAACCGCATAAATTGTGAAATGAATTTTGTTGGGGGCGTTAGGATACGACGCCTCGCGAAAATGAGACCTATTAGTGTAAACGAAACCCTATTAGTTGGTTATATCAGAATACGTGGCAAACGCGGTGTTGGCTCTGAAAATGACATTAAGTATCATTAATGGAGGGTGTGTAAGTCGTCTTTTAAATGCAAACTGCGTAATAGCTCACCCATAATTCCAATTCCAAAGGCTTTGGTGACAAAGGATTTTTTCTGGCGATAACAATTTCAAGGTCTGTCCCCCGTTTGGCGTCCTGTGAAAAGCATTATTGTCTTAGAAAAAAGTAAAAAAAATAAGAGTATCTATTCAAACAAAAAAACATGAAGTCCATTTTCAAGTACAAAATTCTATTCCGTGTGTTCTTTGTGATATAACCTCTATAAAATAACCAGAGAAAAATTTGGCTCTGATAACAAGGATTTCAAATAATATTAAATAAGATTCGGAAGCAATGCTTCCATTATTCACTTGAAGGAAAAAGTTACCTACGTGATAAGACTGATAACTGTATACGTGGCTTAATTTGCTCGCACCGCGAATGTGTGACATTTAATAGAGTGGGAGTTAATTTCGATATTTCATATCCGCGGGAGCAAACCTTCACCATCATCATAAATCACGTCACATCACGCGTCTGCATGGGCTCATTTGTTGGTATAAGGGATAGATGTCTTATTCGAGAAATATTAGAGTTTCGTCCTTATGCTCATTTATTGAAATCGAAGATATCAGGATTAATATATTTCAGGATCCTTAAATTTGTTTCTACAATCTTGAATTTTGTAGAAAAGTTAAATAGTTGAAAGTGATATCTTATTTACTACTTTTATGACTGGGTTAAGTCTGTGTAGTACATATTGAAAAGAAGAAAACAGATACCAAGTATCCATTCAAAGTATTTTGACCAGCTCTGAAGTTTTCATCAAAAAGGTAAAAATCTTACCTCTGGAACTAAAATGATGCTAGGCTGATGCGGGAATATGGTGTCCCTGGGAGTGGTCGCGTTGGTCCCGGTGACTGAGCAGGCGATGCGAGAGCTCCTCCCCCTGGTGTTGCGCACGGATAGTCTGAAGTCCACGTATCGGCCGGGCTCCAACCTCCGCAGGAGGACCACGTTGGCTTGGCACACGGAGTTGTAGCGGGTGCACGGCAAAGTCACTATGCCAATGTCCAGCCGACCCATTTGACCTGGTAATGTAACAGAAAACAAACATATAAAATTGAATTGAGTATCTTCTTCTATGTTTAAATCGGTTAAAGACAGCATTGATATTGAAATAATAATATACTTGCTGTAATCCGTAAAAAGTGTTTTATTTCTAATGAACTGTACGCGCGGAAGCCTTAGAAGCTTTGACAGGTTCTTAATTTCTGAATCAATTGTATTGAGTATTCTTATCAATTGTTAGTGGTATCTAAGTATTTTAAAATTAATGGAGCCTACCTTCAGAACTATTGGATAGATAACATTAAAAATTGTAAGTTTTATCCAAAAGAAATGTAAATATTTCGTAAAGACTAAAGTAAGACAATTTAATGAATCTGAATTGAATTAAACTTTTGAATCTTACTAGAGTTAGATAATAAATCTTTTCTGCCACTTATCGTGAACTATCATACTATGAAGTGGTGTTTACATACAAGACGCAAAACAAAGTATTTCTTTACCAATAAGCTCGAAGTGTAACGGGTAGTCGAAGTCCGGGTCGGAGGCTCGCACGCGGTAGATGACGGAGCCGACGGCCGCGTCGGCGGGCACCAGCACCAGTCGCATCAGCGTGCTGGGGTCGAACACCGGGTCGCCCCCGTGCACCGCCACCGCCGCGCATGTCAACACCAGCACTACGGTAAACGTCATCCTGGAAGAAACGGAAAGAGGTAAATAACAAAGTTGATTTTTTAACATAAAACCGATGGATAAATTTAACTGATTTTAGCTCGGCTATTGTGTTACTTGCTAAACGTAAACTTATTTGATTGAATCAGGCGTCACTTGGCGGAGGACCCAAACCATTGTGAAAACAGAAATATAGGTAGCGTACTCCCGCAAAAAAACCTCCAGAAAAGAACTAAATACCAGTTTGTAACCAGCACTTAAAATATTCTCGTACGTAACTTATTAGTTGCGATATAATAATATAAATTGTATAATTACGTTCTTGGCTCGTAAAATGATTGTTAAGATGAAGCATTTTAAAGTTATAACAGCATTTAATACTATAACCGAAAAAAAGCGTTTCAGATGCAAACTTACATTTGTATCGCTAATGGTTTTAAATACAGCTTTAACTTTTCACTTTAAAGCTATATCGTAAACTAAGCTTAAAATAGAGCCAATTTAATCTAGCAACGCTCAGCTTCCAAAGGAGCGCCGATGTACTAAAGAGCTTACAAAGATACTTTGAAATGAAGTGCAGTCAAAGTTAGACACAGAGTTGCTCATCTATATGGCACTAAGCGCTTTGCGCTGGTTGGAGTGTCTTTGTCGCATGTTTGAATAGCACTGTCTTCCTTCTCTGACTAAAGCAAAGAGAATGAACATGTTCTGGACCTAAAATATTGTTCTTGTTGATTAGCACTAGTAGAAGTTCGGTATAGAAAAGAAAAAAATCTAAAACTGATCAAAAGCGATTTTAGCCCATTAGCAATATGAAATTGCAAATATCGTAAAACCAATTGTTTCTAAAGACCTCCCTTTTATAGATTTATTAATTTACGTCATTGAACAGAGAGAACCTTTGTAATTGAATCTCTTAGTTCCTTACATCTAAAACTGACCCCACGCTTTGGACGGAACAAAAGGGAAGTTAAATTGACGTAGAACCAGCGGAGTTCGAAACAAGATTGCTTTGTTGCGACCCAGTTTGTTAGTTTGAATCGCACCAATAATTTCTCTGACGAGAGAAATCAAAAGTTAGAACGTGGACGCATCCAGGAGTTACTAAATTAAATTACAAATTGCCAGTATCTCGGGATAGTCTTAGGATCGGAGCGGCAACCGCAGCTACACACTCGAGTTGCGAAAGGGAAAATTGTGTTATGAAATCGCTCCGCTTCTGTACCGACCAGGAAGCAGTCGGTCTTTATAGCTTTGTAGGTAATAACTCGCATAAGGATGCTATGAGATTAATTTTATTTCTATTCCATGCAGTTGAGCTCCTTCATTTGTAATCTCGCTAAGGGAATAATTTACCGTCATGCAGAATCAAGATGGTGAACTGGAGTGGTCCGCAGCGAATGGCAGTCTTTCCTACTTGGATGTGGTTGTGTAAGTAAAGCTGACAACGGCACGTTTACTCCCAGTACGCGTCTAAACTTTCCGACGCATAGTTTATAAAGCCGATATGAGATTATCTGTTGCGATTAATTAGGTGCAACAGAAATGTTCTCAAGTGTAAAATCTTAATAATCTATACTATTAAATCACTACTAGGTACTATATAAGTACTTAAGTAGTGAGTGAGTATATAATTAGTATTAAGTTTGACAGTAATGCTAATGATTCATAACATAAATATAATTGTACGAGTACAATGTAAATATCTAACTAAACCAATCTAGAAGCTAAATTTTATAAATCCGGTGATGAATTTATTACTCATTAAAGTAAGTAGGTACCTAATGTAAACTAACTACAAATCTACATAAATGTTATTCAAGCCTGATTAAATTTAACTAGAACTAACTGCGAATAATTTAGAGGTTCTTGTGATGTCAAGCGTTCCCGGAACAACTAGCGAGGGTCATTATTTAGTGGCAGAAGTTATTGCGTGCCCAAAGCTCGACACTTTTCCGGAGATATCTCTCGTACAAATGAGAGACGAACGAAAGACGTCCTGCGTCTGATTTACAATTGCAACGTCTCTAGCCCGTCACATCGCCGTGTTTCTGCCTGGCGCCGCAACCCAACGTGAAATATCCGTCTGACACGGGCCCGCCGCCCGAGACTCTAAATCTTGTCGCGTGTTCACAACCAAGCTATGAACCACACCGAGCTCTAGATATCGACGACACCTTGATACACTATGACGATTAAAATCTAATGGCACATAAAATTGTAATCCCACACTGGGGTACCGCATTCCATATATCTGAATCGAAGCTAATGCTCACTACATATCGAGTACAGTCCAATAGGTACTTAAAACAGCCAGTCTTGTTTCAAGCAATAATACAGAAGAAAATGTGGCCCCATATTACCATCCGCAATCCCAATTAAACACGTTTTGGCCAGGCAGAAAAGCAATTACTGCCATTCGATCATTTGGGAAAGCTTAGGAACGTAATTAAGGGATTATTATACCGTGCTTCGTACAAACGGAGAATCCAAGCTCTTAAATCATCTAAGGCGTTTGTACATTCTCCGACCGAATCGGTAATTTGACGAATATTCTTACAGTTATTATGTAGCAGGAGGCCATTATTCCACCAACACATTCGGTTTCCGTGCTTTTGTTTTTGTACGTTTTGGTCGCGCGAGATCGTGAAAGGCCACAAATAGAGCATGCCAAAAGCGTGCTAAAATATATCGTATCACATTCCCATAAAAAGTAATGAACGGTCTAGGTGCTCCAGGAATGGTTAGTGCAGTCGTAGCGGAATATCATTTGTCATTGTTATTTATGAGGAGTGTTGCGTCAGGAGCGGGGAGTAGTGGCTCGGCGGCCGCGGGGCAGCATGGGTTCGAGCAGCGGGAGATACGCGGCAAAAATGGCAAGCGCACGATGTCGTCGTCTCGACCCCGGTCGTACAAGGTCCTCTTTTGGTCACGGCACCCCATTAACATAGCACTAAATGTGTGAGCAATAGACATGAGTCCGACGCTGCTGATAGCGTTTACCCGCGCTTATTATAAATCCTTACATTCAATCACATAACGAACGCGTTATGCGCTTATAGATCGATTTGTAAAGATACGGGGTCATGGTTCCCAGCCCGAAGCTATCCCACCTATACAATCATAAAATTTTATTGTTCATTTACTATTTTATGCTCACCCTGTAATGTAATACGAAGAGTAGAAAATAAAACGATTTGTTTATGTTGTATTTTAACACCTCCGCTTATCCAAATTGTAAGACTTCCTAGTCTAATACCAGTGTTGATCATTTCCGTGTTGAATGTAACTTAATCTTTATTGTATTAGCAATTGAAATAAAATCTGCAGCTATGCATAATCCTATCTCATAATTATGCCAGAGTTTAAAACGCCACTGTTTAAACCATAGACTTATTTATAGTTCAAACTAACAAATTCATATAGAGGAATTTGTGTTTAGACAGCAATAACTGTACAATTTAGCGATTGCTACTGTCACTTGAAGATCGGTAATAAGGCTGCCATTGTTAAATAAAAGAATGATTATTTATTGTCTTCTCCTTCTGCATTAGTAAATCATAATTTATTTCTTTCTATCGTCGCGGTTACAGGAAATTGCTACTGTCTAATGTTTGGAATTTTAAGGAGCTCGATGGCATAGTGGTTTAGCGCCTGGCCCAGTGATTGCGGATGTTAAGCAACTTTGGCAAGGGTCAGTCATGGAATGGGTTACCAAAAAATTATTATCTCGAGCTCCTCCGTGCGTCGGAAGGCACGTTAAGTCGTTGGTCCCAGCTGCATTTGCAGCCGTTAACACCCACTAATCCGCATTGGGGCGCCCGCGTGGTGGGTTATGGCCTATCCTCCTTATCCACTCGTAAGAAAGGCCTGTGCTCCAGCAGTGGCGACGCTAAAAATGCTGATGGTCAATGTTTGGAAAGAAAAAAAACCTACCAACTCAATTTATTTGGGATTTTACGTTATCTTTAAACACATTATTTTCACCTTAAAAATTAAAAAGAAGGAAATAGAAAGTGCATTTTCCAATAATATTTGATAATTACCAACGGCTTTATTTTAACTGCTAACGACAGACGATAGCGGCTAATCGATTTTGTTTTTCTTGTCAGTGGCATTTGGCTTGAGTTATTAGGTTAATAAATAGTTTGATGGTGATGGGAAAATTCAAACTAAATTGTTTTCAAAATTATAGTTATGTAATGTCGTTATTCTTTCTTATAAAATAATGCTACCAGTTCATTAAGCCTTAATGCAATCCTCTTCAGAAACAATTCTAATGATACTTTCAGCTTTAAAGTAGCTAAAATGCATTGCAATAACGGGTAGTTTAATGAAGATAGCTACTTAGATAAGACTTTATGGAGCAACGGTTACGGCAAATTGGAGGTGGACTTATTAAGGATTTATTAATAGCATATTTGGCTTGTGACCTCTATAACCGGACGGTGTATCCAACAAAAAGGGTTATGGTTGGGATCACGCGAGCTGACCTCTGCTCGATGCCGTGAGGTTGCGACCGATTTCGATAGCCACTGTTCACGTGACTTCTGGTAATGGGTTTGAATATAATATCATTCGTGAATTACGCAATGGATAACATTTAAATAAAGGTCTATTATAAATGTGAATATAAACTACATACAAAACATTACAAGTTACAAATGCCTCGTGTGATCTAGGATATTAATTTGGTATAAAAATATTCTAGACTTTTTATTTTGATTTATTAATCTCAATTCAGGTACGTATTCCGTATGTAGCAAGGCTATTAAATAGTTAACATTCTTTATATGTTTCTGAAATACATACAATATTTCAGACTAAAGACAGGTTAAGGCGTAAAAGCGTTCGTTTAGTGGAAGTTTCTTAGAATTTATCAAAGAACAACCTAGCAGTTTTCAAAACAGTTTACTTTTAACACGTATCACACCTTGGTTCAGAGATAAGTCAAGGACGCATGTTCATTATCTGGTTTCCTGGAAGGCTAATCTTATTAGGAAGGAGTTTACTACCAAGAAAACCGTTTAAAGGGCAGTTAAAACTAAAATCTTATAAGGTTTTACTTTAACGATCTTCTTGATCGCCCTTTAAATGAAGCTTCGCATTATTTCACTCTATATTTAATGTTCAAAGATTTGTTAAACAGCTTATTCAAATTGTTATGAGAGTAGCCTGAAGCAATATCTTGATCAACCTACCAACTTTTGTATTCGCCTTGAAGTTCACTTGCGATACCATAATACATCGAACAGGTATAAGACTATTTACCAACATAACCTTGTCACAAATTAGTTCTTCGTAATCTGATTTACTATAAATCACGATAAAGGGAGCTTTAGCTACGTATTTCTTATATAATAAAGTCAGCAATCTAATGTTTTCCTAACAGTGGTCACTAACGACTTTCTCGATAACAAACCCATGCGTGTGTATTAAACAATACTGAATTTGAATTTACAGTTAATATTTTTATTAAACAATGTTATGTTGGCAATTAAACTGTATCTTTCAGAATGAAGCGCATATAATCTGCATTGCTATACAACGATAGATCTTCAATAAACGTTACGTAAGTGCAATTCAAAGGCTAATCAACCACCACATCAGCGCAGACCACTTTTATTATTAATAGGATGTGAAAAAATCAAATTGTTACACAATTCGAGGCGTTGCTACTAACGAATAACCAATAAAATGCTCTAGATAAATTTAAAATTGATTAATAGTGCGGTTTCGTGTATTCTACTAGTGCCGACTGCAATTTGTCACGAAGTGTTGATAAGATCACGCTTTCGGGTGAGACGGAGGGTATTGGAGTTACGCAACAAGAAGCATTCTGGCATCCTTGCGTTGCGGTTGATAAATTCGCGGTCTGAATACACTTTCTCTGGTCACGTCTTTTGAATACTACCGTGTACTTAAATTATCAAGTGTTTCCCATTTCCAATGACTGTGTTTGTCACCGTTCCTTATTGCAGTTAGAAAGTATCTTTGAGGTTATAAATCATTGTTATCTATCATTCATATCATCACATTGCTTAATTAAAACCCGAGTTGGATAATTGACATATTATCTGATAGACATTTCGGGGAAGTGTGGACGTATTTAAGAGCCTTGTTAAATGAAAAGATTAGTTTAAAGGATTATGTTGAATATAAACGCAGATTAATTACTTTCTAGAGTCCATAAATGACGACAATTGACCTAAATTAGTAACTGGCATACAAAGAGCTCTGTATCGAAGGTGCAAAGGAAACTGAAACTTGTTTGCGAAGATCTCGTTATACTGGTTCTTATATATACGTCGTATTGCTCAATTGCCTCGGAAGACCAACAGAATCTCACTTGTTACACAATGTGAGCATTTTTGCTCAACGCTGCCCACTCTAAGCTTTGTATGCTCCAGAAGAACAATGAAAACTTTGTAAGGTATTCGTTGTGTATGTTTTGTATTTATATTTCTGCTTATCGATTGAATAATGAACGTACGTTGTGACTCGATACACGAAGTTCTGTATGTTGCCTCTCAGTTCGACTATTCGTAGCAATCATTTTATTCTTTGTGTCTATTGTTGCTAGTATTTAAAGTATTGTTTCGTTCATTGATCGCAGTAATATCCATCACTTAATGAACTTTCCTCAGATATTGTCTGCCCTATATATTCACCGTGATCGTTGAGTTATGAAATAAATTAGGTACCATCCTGTCATTTGACTAGTACCTATCTCATTTTACAATGGTACTAGTAAGTAGGTAATTTAACGAATGCCCATTTTTGTGGCGAGTATTTCAGTGCACAGTTACTTTTCTATTACCAACTTACGGTTGTTCACGGCACGTTGACGTGTTCAATTACCTAACGCTAACGAGATGCCTCCAATTGTATCCCGAGACGCTTTTCGATTGATTGGCACCGTTACTAAAGTCTCGCGTACGCTTATAAAAAGTTAAACAGGTCAATGTCATTCTCCATAAGACCTGATTTCGTTCAGTTCCTTTTTTCTCGGTCCCTTAAAAAAAACAAAATTTAAAAGGCAACACGTCGTAATGAGGAGCGGACGTATAAAAATAAGAGTGAAACACGTATTTTGCGATGGAAATATAAATCACAGCGTTCAATTTATCTTTTGCAGCAGAATTGATTAATACAATGTAGTCTCTTAACATTCTCGGCCGTGTGGGAAACGTGTTGACGTAATGGAAATGAACGACATTTTTCACTCTTCGGACAGTTACTGCCTCTGGTGTGATTCTTTACATCACATTTAATTTTTTCATCAGCCACAGCGGGCTTCTCAGCATTAAGTATAAATTAAATGATAACCTATTTCGTGCTTAACACTTCTTTAATATTTATGTGGACTTTTAAATTTAATTATGTCACTCTCAACTTAAAATGCCCGTAACGGTTAGTAGTCGTTCTCACATTACATCTATGATCTAAGTACTAACTATAGATGCTGCATACATTTTAATAGAAGCTAATGAATTTCTCTCGTCCCACGCTTTCAAAACAAAGGTATTGTCATGGCAACGAATGAATAAGAAATAAAAAAAAAATAAAATTATTTTAATAATATGGTTGGATGCTGTCGTCGGTCCTGTGACAATGCATGGGGCGGCGCCGGATGTTAGAATATCATACAAATCATCATAACGTTTGAGATGAGTTTGAGAAATAATGTGTTCTAAACTTGTAAACCCATTACCATAACTTCTCATCTTTTGGTGACTTGATTGATTATCATTCAACGCTTAGCGCGACGTTATAAATCTTAAGAATTTTATTGGGGTTTGGATTATTCGATAAAGTATTGAAACGAGCTTTCAAACCTTGACTTGGAGTATAGAATAAAGAGAACTGTAATAGCTCTAGAGTAGCTTTTGGAGTACTAGGGACGCATAATAACGAACAGCAAGCACGAATCCAGAAGGATATTTAATGAGCGCGAGCGAAGCAGATCGTTACGTCGAGCATGTGTATTATTATGCCCAAGAAGGAATGCGCTGTCTGAACCGAGGTCACCGACAGAAGTGTACCGGTAGCAAACTACTAGTTGACCACCATGCGATGCATGTGGAGCCTATGCGATGACCTTAGGGCACAGATTGCACCGGCAAAGGCACTGCCCCTAAGTTAAATCCAGTTCACTACGTTTTTTCGTGGGCGTTATACGTACCATAATTTGCTTCTGAAGCACTAGTTAGGGCATTCATTTAGAACTCAATCAACATAACCAACTGTAGTCAAGTATTAGTATATTTCCTAACAAAGGATCGAGGGATGCAATCATTAGGCAACTTTTGATTTTGAGAGTTCATTCTTTTGCGCTCGTTTATAAAGCCTTTGTGTAGAGATGGCGCGCTATTATAATAATTTATCTTAACCCAGAGATGGATAGATTAGCCCGGTTATCGATAGGAATCTTTGACCTCTGCTCCGCTAATAATCGTGTCGAACGCTCATCGTATTTGGTCGACGGGAGATTATTGTTGTTTTTCTTATCGCCGTCATCATCGTTCGGTTCTTTTTTACAGTAAGCAGTCACTTGTTATACGATGTCTCTGCTTCTTTTAGGTGCAGTTCAGGAAACATAGACAAAGAGTTGTCGTAAGATCTGCGGGAAGTTAAGGCTGTGTGGTTGCAATAAATACTTATTTGCGATATCGTGAGCTTGTCATCGTAAGGTACAATCAACGGACAAGAGGCGAGTCGACCGCGGTCGGTCACAGTCTCCAGCCCGGGGCATTGTTCCCACTCGACTATATTTGCTTTCAACTCAAACCAAACTATCTTGTACTGTACAACTGATAAATGCGTCCTATATGATTGTAAGTCGCAGTTATTGAATATGACGTTGATATATCATTGCAATATGGTTTAAATAATGGGATTTAAAGCAGGATCTAATTGCAATAACGATACATTTAGATGGTTAAGCGCTTTTGATTTAAGGGCTTATGGGTCTGTCTGAGCTCTGATATAATTCATAGTGCGTTTGAGCTCGTTCATTAGAATAGGAAGGTGCGTGCAGCGAGATGACGTGTTTTAAAATTGTAATTTATGGCTTATTTGAGTGTCGAAAGAGTAGATTGTGTGGGCGGGGCCGGTTGTGGAACATCGTGCATGGATTGCGGGCTATCGGTGTAATGTCCTCATGGCGTGCATTGTTCATGTTCATATCAGTATTAGCTATGTCGGTGGAACTATGCGGCGTTTCAGCAATACTTTATAAGGCACGACTTTTGCATTTACATTTGTGCTTACTTCTGCTGTTGGCTAAATGAGATGCCAATCAGTTTAATAAACACCCATCTCATTATGCATATTTTAGCAAGGTAGTCATTATAGTTGTTTTTTACGTCTTATGGGGTGGAGGTGGATCAAAAGCGAGACTGGCATCTCCCTTGACGATAAGATCAAGGCGTAAATGATGTGCTTGGGCGCGTGTAGTCCCTGTATCGCGGCGCGGCGCGGATCCGATTGTAGATGAGGATAGCGAACCCTTTAAGGCAGTTTAAGGGTTACCTTACATGTGCTTTGGATATTTGATGGTGTTAGCTAATTTCTAAATAAGGTCTAATCTCGAGTAAGGTTAACAAGTTGTGTTTGTTGGCGTTAAAATGCAGTCCCGTCGCGGTAATATCATTATAAGTACTCAGAAATTACCTATATACGAGTATAAGGAGGTATGTATGTTTTTATGTGATTGAGAATCGATCAGAAGGAATCATAATTAGACTATAGGTTTAAGTCGAAGTCAATAAATTAACTCTCTATTACATTTGGTATAAAAAGAGAGAGTAATAAAATATGAAAATTTTACGCTAGTTTAATGGACAATAATAATATTAAAGTTATAAAGCTAGAAATGGATCACAGTGATAGTGGTTCAAAAGATGCTTACAGTTTGTTGACTCAACTTACTTTTTATGTATTATTGTGGAGTTATTACGGTCTACTTGCAAGGAATGTATAATGTACTCGGGAATGTGTTTGCGTGCATATCGTGTCGTGTTAGTCCGACTAAAGGGTGACTGAGGCTGAATTCGAATAAGGCAGAATTCGAAATATTCGAACAGAATTCAAACTAAGAGGATTACTTATGTTTAATGACGAGTATTTTTTTAATAATCACAAAATTTCATGCAGCTAAATAAAACAACATTATTATTGGTTAACATTACAATACATGTTCTAAGGTTCTACTAAAAAAAACATTAAAAGATGATCGGATGATGTTCGTTGTTCGATTTAAGTACTTAATTTTTGCCCTCATTCCTAATAGGCCCTCCACATGCACAGGCCCGGCCTGCAGAATCGTACGGAGAGGCGCGGCCCGGCCTTCCAGCAAAGACAACTAACGTATCGTTATTTAAAAAAGATACCTTTTCAGAGTAGACCTCTGATCAGAAGAATAATTAAGCTTCGGATTAAGTATTACGAAAATCGGAAACATGATGCAATGCCAGCAGACTTATGTTAATGAAGAAAGCTTTCGAACCTCTAAATATACGGTAAATAAAAATTGCATTAAATTACAGTCACCTTCCTGTTAATAAAAATTGACCATAATTCATACGAAGTGTACTGTTTTAATAAATTTAATCAAAATTGTAATCAATTTTGATTAATAGTATATGCCATAATGACACTAATAAGGAAGTTATTATCTCGATGGACCAATGTAATAATATAATACAATTTTGGTTGTAAATACGAAGGTCGGCAAGCCAAATATTATGTCAAAATTAAACCCTTATTATCTTTTGAATAGAGTATAATCCTATTAGAAGCATAAAATCTTTCATTTATTTAATTTACCTAAGAATTTAATAAAAAGTAATAAATTACAAATAAAATTATGTTATTAATAAGTAAGTGTAACATTCAGTTCTTTGGTAAATTAACAAATTACCGCTGTCAATTAAATTAGCAAATCAGAAAAAAGGTAATTTTATAATACAAAATTTAACGTGAAATTAAATCATTCGACAACTTTAAATACCAACCGTCTCATTTCAGTAGGCACGTTATAGAATGAAAATAATAAACCTGCGTGGTGCAGTGGTTATCATGCCAGTCTACCACGCAAGAGGTCCCAGGGTCGAATTTTAATTGCTGTGACGGGTCTGGGTGTTGCTATGTATAATAAGTAAATATTTAAAAAGTATATATATGTATAGTATATCAGTTGTCCAGCACCCATATTACAAGCTTTGCTTAGTTTGGGGCTAGATGACGCTGTGTGAAATTGTCCAAGCATTAAAAAAAACCTTTAGACATATTCGGTCACTTCGCTAAATCCTTTTAATATTGTAAAAAATATCTATAAAATCTTACTTAGATGCTAATAAGTTTTAATTTTGCACTGAGTAGCGATAATTTGGTCGTTGTTGTAATAAAGTAAGCTTGACGATTTTAGCAAAAGATAATTTTTGAGCCTTAACTTCCATCGATAAGATTTATTTTACAAAAAACACAAAATACACACTTTCACTGTTTGTTAAAAGTATAAATGAAATTAATCAGCTTTTTTATTTTCAACCTTGAAGGACGGTTCATGGTTGATTAATTTTAGCAAATAATTTAATCAGTTCCATCGTGATCTCTCGTAGTTTTATCAAACCGGTAAATTTTGTAAGAGAATCAGTAAAAAGCGTAAGATTCACTTCACTAAATGAAGTGAATCCTAAGAAACGGTTCCACTGACTGAACACTTTATTTGTCTCGGAAAGTCGTGATCTTATTGTTTTTTACTTCGTACATTCTACAATAAAACCTTTGACAAACTATTTATGTCATCTTCTTGCCTAAATTCTATCAACATCCTTTGAAACCTAAAAATTTTACGAAATCTTGCGAAACTATTTACTTACAACTCACTAAGAGATGTTTATGTTCATTTATTTTATTGATATCATTGGCGTGTTTTCTATGGTTTATAGATCAGTCACGAATTCATAGTTCGGTCAGCCTTTTTTATTGTGTATTTGAAGTTGATGTTGTTTGAAATATTTCTTTTGACACTTGAATGTCAAGGCTAAAGGATTTAAAATGGACTTTGAAGCGTCATAATTTGAATTACTTGTCAATTTTATTTTTTATTCGAAATAAGGCGTCTTCTTCTTAATGAATGCTTGTTCTGTGGTCTAAAGATGGCAACATAAACGTTAAAAACACGGTCACTGTCATTGAGTCTAGTCTATGGCTCCGTTACGTTTTGTTTTTCGTTGTCTTAAAAATTTAACGTTGAGATTTACAATAATCGAAATGTCAAGACAGTTAGAGACCTGACTGACAGTGACAGCCAAATAGCATCAAAATGACATCTTCTGATGATGTTTTTTGTTGTGTTTGCATTTTCAATGCAAAACATATTGTTGCTACAAAAAAAATACGATTTTAGAGAAATTGGATGATTAAACACTGTTTTTTGTCTTTACCTATTTTTGGTATACTTATACATAGACGTGGCCCAGACTGCATACATTTTGGGACGTCTCTTTTAAAATAAAAGGTTTCGAAGTTTCTTCTTTTTGGTAATAAATTCACACTTTCTATCAGTGTGTGTCAAATTAGCGGGTAAATTGATGACCTTTTGTTTTCAATATGCGAGTGGTTCTTTTATTGTTTCACGCTAATAAAATAAGCAACGCATGCGATATATAAAATATAATGTACTTAATTTACTGTTAAAATTCGACAAACGAAAGTTGGATGTGCCGAAGTTTTACCAAAAATTACGTAAAAGTACCTACGATTTATTAGCATGATCTGAATTTTGAAACATCGTACTTTCTGAAACATCGTACTTAGGTTAAACAAAATTTAATGCTAAAACATGTAAGTAGTTAATCGTGTTAAGTCAGTTTCGGTATGTTTAGGATGAAGAAATAACATAGAAAATAAGTTTGACGCACATTTCTATTGAGGCTTATACAATAAAAACTCTCAATAAATGACAATTTTCTTTGTAAGAAGTATCGATGCTATTCTCCTTATCGTAATGAGGTATCAAATTATTTAATCAGTATACTCCACCGTCATTGAATTTACGCCATTAGTTCCGGATTATTCTCCAAAGATAAGACTCACCTGCCGCATAGCAGTAACGGTAAACAAAAAAGTTTCATCATTTGTTTCGGCAAAGAGTCATGCTGAGTCGCAGCCTCCTTCGATCTGATAACGATACAAAAATCGAGTTGATCGCGAGTCGTGATCGAAAGAAGATCGGAGTGTCACGCGCGAGGTCGCCGAACTCGTGTCAGGGTCGGGGATGTTCGTTCGCGATGCATTTGTGCGCCCGCGCCGCGTTCGCGAACGGATACGTTGTTACGTGGAATAGATACTAGTTCATTGTTATTCGCCCTCGTGATAGATGGTATCCGAATTAATAATTAATGTCGGATGTTTTGACGTGCTCTTTGTTATGGTTCGTGGAATCGTTGTGTGCTTTATGGGAATATCAGCGGTGGATGCGATTTCTTCTAACGCTGACGATGTACAGGACGTCGATAAAGCTATCTAGATGTGCTGATAGGTACTAGTGATGGTATGAATTCTTTAAAAATCAAAGGCATAGTCTTCAAGATAGAAAAGAAGACAGTAGGTAACTAAATAATTTGTAGATAAAGTGTCACTCTTAGGATATTGAGTTCTAAAATTTTGTTGGTTTGGCTAAAGATAAACTTAAAAGATAATTTATTATCATCTACAAAAAAGGTAAAGCACAGGTTACATTTACGAGAAGTATTGCTAAAGGGAATTTTAATCGTCAAAGCAAAGCAATTTTTACATCTTGCTATAATCATAATAAAATTCTTGATAATGATGGCATTTACTGATAGTAGCTGATCAACAATATTCATAACCAATGTGCTAAATGCTACGGACTGAAAATTGTTATTACAACTGTTGCATTCATCATTTTGATTATAACATCTGCAACAAAACAATTCTTGGAAAGAAAATTTGCTTTTGTTTTGCCGACACGAGTGGTCATGGTTTAACGATTAGTGCATCGGCGTGCGAAACGATTTTCATTTACAAAAAATAATCTGACTATGTTTTTTTATAATTGTCTAATACCTCAGTACCTTTACCACGTTGTGAATGTGAATATAATGTTATAAATAAACTACTGTGTTTGGAATTCGTACTTATCGGTAAACCAAAATTGTATTTACTCTCTAAAATCATTGGGCTTAAGCATAACACATATTTAATGGTCATCGAAAATCGAATACTATCCGTTACTTCCACAAGAGTGTGCCACAATTCTCAGAAAGTGCGATAAAAGATCGGTTCCACTCCGATCCGGAACAAAGTTGGCACTCGAACGCTAAACGCCAATTTCGAGGTGAATGGTATCAAATCACCATAAACTTATCTCAGCTCCGACTATAGCTCAATATGGAGCGCGTTATAACGGACTGTCGGCTTCCAAGATCGAACCAAGAATCGCGCCCTTTAACCTCAAATGTTTTGTCAAGATTGAACTATAACTTCGCTCTCGAGATCAGAACGAGCTTAGCATATTATGTGTGATAAGAATGTCGTATGCGACTGTTTTAACATTCCCCTAAGAATGAGGCTTTCCTAACGAATAACACATACGTAAATTCACAACTGTGATTTGCATATACGTGTGATAAGCGTTGGTTGTGAGCCCTTTTTAGAACTCCGTACGCTATAGAAATACAAGTCTGGAGTAACGCTATCTTTTCTAAGAATTGTAGGTAATTTGTACAACAGGGCCATTATTTACATTGACTGAGATTTTTATCCATTCAAGAAAACATATGTGTCCGTTACTGTATTGGATTTCTATGAAACAAAAGCAATTGATAAAAGTAATACTAACTAGTAAAGGCATTCAAAGGTAAATAAAGAGGCAAATAGCCATAGAGTGAATACTCGTCAATATGACACGCGTCAGTAGTTGTAAATCTCGAAAGGAATAAATCTTCCAAGGGGGCGTTACTAAAAGCAAATTCCTGTTCAGATAGTAGGCGCGATGTAAATCAATCAAGAGCCCATTGTACCTGTCGGTGGGGTAAAAATGTAATTGAGTGGGGTCAGGTTGGCCGGGCACTGTCAGGCTGGCAGAGCATAGGTTAATCGAGTGCTCGCTAGGACCCGGAAGCGTGCGCCTGAGTCGCTCCGCCGATAACACCGAGCCATAATAAAACAATACATGCCACGGTGATGTCTAGCTTTATTAAAACTCACTCTCGTGCAATCTGACCACAATACTCTATTAAAATCCCGGTTCACTCACGATAAAGCCGATGAAGAGTTTTCCTGCAGAATGCGATTGTTGTTTGGAAGTTTCAATATGAGCCCAATGTACTGGGAGCGTGTGTGATAAAATTTGTATAGAATTAAATAAGCTTGGCTTCTTAATAAACCAATGTGGATGGTAAGAATCTCTAGACATTTTTGAAGTGATACTAATTAAAAATAACCAGCGAATCACAAAAAATACGGTATTGGGTATTTTTAAAAAGTAAAAAACCGTGGTTAGTGGTTATCGAAAATTTAATGAGGCCATAAATAACTTGTGAGTTGATTATTTTTAATACTGGACAAATTGGAAATGCACCCTCTGGCCGTTCAGGAACTAACAATGCTCAAAAGAGCGCAGGGTCAAATTTTTTATAGCCCAAATAAACCGTCTTCAATAGAGGCTTGATTTTATGATTTATAAGGCCCTTTATCCGGTCTCTGCTTCTTCGTATTTTGTTTTGATTGAGGATCCTTTCAGAGTTCCGAAGATTGATTGTTGTTGATGGTGTGGGAGTTTTTGTTGATTGCGTTTGAGTGTAAATATTTTAGTTTTATTTTGTCTCGCTAGAAAAAAAGGGTTGATACCTGCGATGACAAGAAAAGACTTTTTTGCTGGTTTCAGTTCCGTTCAATTCTTGAATTTTTTATTCGTTTTGTCTATGATTCCTTCTTAATTTTATACAAGAGTTTGAAAATAAAGACAGTTCATTTTGAATTTGTTTGAATTGATAGGATGAAGCTATTTATAGGAAAAGTAAACTCACATTCAAGTGTCGGCGTTGAGATATGACTGTTCTCCACGATATCGATAGCCAACCATTCCCGCTTTGTCGTGGAACTTCGAAGAGACAATTGAGCAATCGCCCACCTCGGGCTCCAACCTTCCTAGATTATTCACCGAAGCTTTACCTGTATACCTTTATCTTCTCTAGGATAGACTTGTGAACGATGCAGAAAGACCACTCACAAATTCACTAAATCTCGATCCCAAAGTATGATCCGATACCTTTCTCGACAAAACACTAGAAAATAAGTACGTAACGACCAGACAAAATTGCTTTCCAGGGCCTCCTTTAATATATTATCTGCCCGAGTAACTCAGCCAGTTGAGTTAGAGGACCGGGTATTTGTTAGTCACGCACCAGTTCTCACCCGATGGCATTTCTCATTAGGCAGGTCGTAAACAAGGACACTTCGACGCTTACTAATGTGTCTACGTCACACTTTTATGATCATTGGCCACAGTTGCAAGATGTAGAATAGTCTTTTAACGGCGATGAAATCGTAATAAATTACTCAACGGGAGACCCAACAAGTGTGACTCCGATTACCATTTAAAGATAACAGACAAAAAGATAGTTAAGTGATAAAAGATGGCGCTTACTTTAAGTTTGCCAGTTATGTGTGCAATTGTGGATGATTTGCACGTTTATAACAATTGAAGTTAAGAGAAAAAAAAGTGATTACACTTAAATAGCTAGCTTGCACTAGAATCGTTATAGTAATTGCGAGGCAAGAGCTTTCGCGTTAACTCTGTTATAGGTTGTGTAAATCTCTGAAGGCTGGCTGCAACGTTAATGAATTCCGCGTGGCCTAGCGCAAGGACAATTCTATTCCATTAGAGATATTTGCCCACCGGGTAGGAGCGCAATTGAAATGTCCCGCTAGCGGAGTGGGTGCGAGCCGTGTCCATTTCCGCAATTTCAAGACGTACAACGGGCGATCGTGTACCGACAATGGGTGCTATCGTGTGGCGTCTAATCACGCTAGGTACTGTTAGGCCGCTGCACCGCCCGCGGCCGCGTGCGCCAGCGCCGGTAATATGCGTGCGAACGCGATGTGATCGTCGTTGTCTGCAGCATCTACGGATAACTCTCTGGCAGCGAGCTCTGCCAATGCGCTAATAGCCGTATACGAGTTATCGATTACGTATATCTTTCGAATTAAAGTAAAAATCATAAAGCTCATGTCAGAAAGCTCACCAAAAACTAGCTCTAATTAATTACAATAATCTCGAAATACTTGACAGTTAATTAGAGGCTGTCTGCCATTCAACTGGCCCTTGTTCTGATCATTGTAACAGTTGCGGTTTCGTAATGTGGTGTAAGTACTTGCCTGCTGCAAACAACTGCGCTTATGATTTATTGGAACTTAATCCTAACTGCAGATTGAACTCTTTGTACTACTGACAAATTATGCTGCTACTAATTTATGGTGGTTAGTAAAATTTTAACTCTTATCCGGTTTCAGATAGACTAGAAATTGTTTCTATGTGATTAAAATTGCGGGGTCAGTGATCGTAAGTTATTATAATACGCACAGTAATTTGATTTGCATTATCTACTAGTGGAATGTAGCCAATTAAATTGAACATGACCGAATTTATCACTAGGCTATGATAATAATGGCGGTTAAAATGTCGTTAGTGTTACTTAAGTTCATTTACATACCTACGCTTCGTAGTCTACTAAAGCCGTAAAGATGCCCTGTGTCAAGAAAAGTGATATCATGTACACGCCCCTGTATAGAATTGCTGTTGTTCCCAGGCATCGCTATAAATTTTTCATGCCCACTTCTATGTAACAATACATTCTCCTTACGACAAACAACATTTATTAAGGCCAGCCACAAAAGCGGCGATACCTCACTACAGTTCTATTCCAGAAATAAACACTTATAAATCTCCAGAGGGTTACATTTAATCACTGGTGCCCTCACAGAGTGCACGTTTGCAGTGGAAGTCTGAATTATTTTAATCCTTAGCATGGTATCTTTTATTGTAAGCAGATGCTTTGTTAGGTCACATTAAATCAGCTTAGTCGTCGGATGGTATGACTGCAATCTTCCTAGCTTTGTATTATTCAAATCTGTCGCTAATTCTCCTATTTTCGTTACGCTCGATGTTCTTTGCTCATAACTTTGGATTTGGCTGCCTGATGGCAAATCCTACAATACGATTATTTGATTTCTCGGTCGCTTGAACACGATTTGATGACACATATGGGTGAATAAGACAGAATACAATATCCCCGTTTATAAAACAATGCAAAAAACTTTTGATTTGAGAATTTTTTTTATGCTCGAGTAAAGAGAGTTAATTTTTCAATTCATGATTGATGTTTGTCCAGTTTAAAGTGTGTTTGTAATATCATGATGGCGATTAGACTTTTTGCAACCAAAAAAGTTTGTTATATATCATGTTCATGCTCAATAAAGATTTCTATTCTATTTCACATAGAGCCCGGAAAGCTCTTTGAGGGACCGTGGTACATAAATTGAGATCCATTATTAGGCTTTATACTCTTTGTTGTTAGTGGTATTTGGTTTCTTATTTGAGATAGGAAATAATTATATAATCTTATGTCTTTCTGTTATTGGGTTTCAAGAAATATTGGGTCATTTAAATTCAAATTAAATAAAGGTGTAAACACCTACGTCTACATTTTGCCTTCCTAGGATTTTAATTATTTGTTATTGACCTATGACCGCTAAAAGTCTATCACCAAATTAGTATTGCATTGAATTTCCATTCCCATCAACCGTCATCATTAAGTTACAATATTAGAGAACCTATTTCTTTCATTTTTCAAAAAGGCATGCAACGGTATACTTTTGTGTAATCTGAACTAAAAACTTTTGGAATCTTTAAGTTGTCGAAGCCAAAGAAGTTTCCTATTGACCTATAAAACAACGGATTTAGGTTACGGCTTTAAATGTTTCACACCTCCATGAAAAGTGAATGATCATCAAGTCTTTCAATCTTAAGCTTATTTAATTAAAGCGATTTCGTACTGAGCCCTAAGAGAAACCTTTTGCGGTGAAATCTACTTTAATGCTATTAGTAAATGGATTGGGTACATTGAGAAGTCACTTCTGACGTTTTCTATAATCCTGTAAAGGTGACAAACACCTACGTAAAGTGTTATATCAACATAATATAACGGTTATGTACCTAACAAATTGAGATTCGGCTTTAATAGTTATAATAGGTTAGAATAATGAATACCTATTGTTTTTGAGAATAATGAATATTGTTTCCAGGTGAAATTCTAGATATGATAATGATCTTCTTTATATTTGCAATAGTGATTTGAAAGCTGTTCAAAATTTTACCTTACACAATACAGCTCGATGCAAATATAAATTACGCTGATTTACAAAATGAGGAATGCCCCGTCGTATAAATTTTAACTGATGTTTAATACGTGTCAACTTTCAAAAGTGAAATACTATTCTCTTATGCGGTCCCCGGGCCTTATACAGAGCGTAATCTTAATGGAGATTAAGATTACGCTCTGTATAAGGTCCGGTTTCCACCAAAGCGGAGAGGAGATGTCTAATTTTTTATAGAATCTTCTGCCGCGCGCGAGCTAAGCGGAGAGGAGATGTGGAAAATTTAATATTCCATAGAAAAATGAGATATCTCTCCTCTCCGTTTTGGTGGAAACCGGGCCTAATGCTTGTGCTTTCTCGTTTTATTGCTCATGATCTTAATAGAAGACTTGTTTAGATTATTTTAACAAGTTTTTCCTGTTGTACCCAATTAAGTTTATTTTGTCATTCATTTATTTTCACTCATATGATGTGAACGAATTTTATTACTAACATCATAATTTTTCTACAAAATTTGTGTTTAGGTCAACGCAATTCGAAAGTAATCAGACATCAAAATGACTATTACAAATTGAAACTATTTCATCTTCAACAATTTTTACCATTTCCTTAACTGTACAGTTGGTCATGTAACGCAAATTACATACAGCCCAATAAATCTTGCGTGGTGGACTGTACTAGCCGGCTCCGATCGCGGTCAAGTAGTCTACAAGTATAAGGCGCTTACTCGACCCCTAGTCGCTAAACGGCGGAATCAGATTAAAAAACATAATTCCTTCCCCTTCATTTAGCTCGTAACCTCTTGAACCAGTTTCCATGTCTGGTGAATAGTTTGTAGGTTATGTTATGTATTGATCACAATCGTTTAATGTTGTAATAGCCTGTCAGCCGTCGCTCAATTCGATTGTGGATGGTTGTCAAAAAACACGTAAGGTCACCAATTAAGTTCGAACCCCTTCGGGCTTGTTCTTAATGTGCTAACATAGCATCTCAACCCTTCAACGCCCGGAAAATGAGGACACATATATCTCATTGTTATACGGCCGCATGCGTCCGCTCGGGCGTTGATGAATTAAGAACAAACCCAGTTTTTATATTAAATTATCAGAAACATTATTGACACTGATGTGTCAATGAAGATAAATGAAATTTATCTTGAGTGAAAGCTTTTTTCCTTCTTCGGATAATATTTTTTTGTAAAAAATATCTCTAGATTTATCAAAACTTTCCAAAGGTGCCCTATTATTTAGAGCAAACATTAAACTTACCAAGTTAAAAGAAAAACAGCAGTGTTGTTTTCCCAATGTGGGTCGGCGATAAGGCATTAATTTTTAATTCGGAGCAGTCGTGCTGTTTGGTCATTTAAAGCGTACTCGTTGCTTAATCTTGACTGATCGTTTGTCTAAAGTACCTGAGAGAGCTGTATAATAGCATTGTTCATCAGTGCTAACAAGTCACTTGTGTCTAGTGACCGATTTACGTCAGGATGGAATCATTTAGAAGCACCACTAAGGAGTATAGTTCCTTTAGTTTATGTAACCCATTGGCAACAGTTTGGGCACCGAGCTTTTGGGTTATTAATTATACTTGATGGTCGTAGCATGAGTATTGAGTATACTGAACTGCTTTGTTTATTATGAAATGTTTGAGGTCA
This sequence comes from Catoptria pinella, assembly GCA_963556745.1. Classification (NCBI taxonomy): domain Eukaryota; kingdom Metazoa; phylum Arthropoda; class Insecta; order Lepidoptera; family Crambidae; genus Catoptria; species Catoptria pinella. The sequence continues at coordinate 10,069,370 of OY750765.1, forward strand.
CCCGTTGATGACGGTTTACAAACCTTATGTAAACTTTGGTGTGGAGTGTGTTTTGTTTTGAAAGTCAGTTGCCTGTCCTGTACCTGTTACTTCTTGTTCCTTGAGTTTTACTTAATGGTACAGTCAGCGGCACGTCAGACTATAAATGTTGACCTTGAGACCCTCTTTACGCCGTACGTAATAAGAGCTGTTTTCGTAGTTCAACTGTTTAACTTACCGAGCTGTCGTGCGTACATTATTATTGTAAAAGTTTTTTACTATTTATTTACAGGTGTCACATTGTTGATATCGAGAAAAATAGAAGAAGAAACTGTGTACAACCATCGGAGTTGCCATAGTTAAATATTATATAAACTAATTGCAAACCATAAACTTACTCAAGACCGTGGGAGTCCATCGGTACTGTAGTTCGTACTACGACATTCTGCTACAAAATTGCCTATGATTTATAAATTGTTTTCACATGTATCGCTACGTAATTGCAGTTGGCTTTAATAGCCAATTATTATTATGATTAAAGCGCTTTTTTTTAAAGAATTACCTACCTATTTTAATAAATAAGTCTTTGAAAAAAGTTCTTTAAAATGGGTGATAAGTTTTAAGGGTTCCGTACCAAAATGGTAAAAGGAACCCTTCCCGTAAGGGTCTCAAGGTCGACTCAGACTGTTTGTCTGTCTGTCTTTCACATATTCATATCACAAGAACTACTAAAGCTATCAACTTGAAATATATAGTTTTAGATTACCTTTGACCAACTATTTTGCAAATAATAAAGAAATAAAAATAAATGTATATATTTTACAACAGGGTCTGAAGTCTTAAAAATTCTAAATAGGGCTAAAAAATTTTTCAGATCATCAACAAAAATTACATTAGTTTCACTATCGATCAAGAGATGACGCTGAGCTAAAAATCCATAATTTTTCTACTCTGCAGTGTATTTATTATGATGGTACGGGACTCTCGGTGCGCGAGTATGACTCGCTCTTGACCGGTTTTTTTATTATACAAGGTGTTACAAAAATACCCCTAATGCGGAATATGGTAGATAGGGACCATCAAAGTGAATAACTTTTACTATGGGACCAACTCTGAAATCGCAAAAAAAAACAGCTGTTACATACATTTTGATATTTTCGAAATTAATTTTTGTATAAAAAAGCAGATTTTTTTTCGCGATTTCTAAATTGTTCCCATAGTAAAAGTTGTTCAGTTTGATAGTCCCTATCTACCATATTCGGCATTAGGGGTATTTTTGTAACACGCTGTATAGTAATTAAAATTATGCTAGTTACGATGGACAGTGTTGGAGAGCTTTCTTTGTTCTTGCTAGTATACACTGTATTTATTTAATTTTCGCTATACATAAGTACTTTAGTCATACATACCTAGTTTGAATTATTTAATGTATTTTTCTGATTTCTTTATATCGTATACCCAAACCCCATACGTCTTATTCCTTTAAACTTTACTTTGAATTAAATTATTGATTAGTATAATGTCATTAACTCCCTGTTATTGATTTTTTTTTATGGAAAATAATTATAATTTTGACAACTTTGAAATAAAAAATGCCTCTCTTTAAATAGCTCACGCTTTTAAACAGTTCGGTTTACATTTTTTGTTCGCAAGTTTCGCAAAGTCATCTTTTCTAATTATTATGTTCAGAAATGCCATAACTCGATTACGTTTCGTAATACCTATTGACTATAGACGTCAGATGAAAGATCGATAATACGAGACTGATTTTTTTAAATATATTTCAACAATACCTGTTCCATGTTCCCAATTATCTTTTTATTTGTATGAGTTTTAATGAGGAAGTTGAATTGATAAATGTTAATCGTAATGTTGATTATAAAATAAAATAATATGATACTGAACTACTACGTATTAGAAGTAATAGCAAATTATAAAAAAGACAAAAAGTAATTGGTGTTGCCAGAAATTATCAAACATGGATTTAGTGGAATCGTTTGTTTAGGGACAATCTACTACTGCATTGCTTACGTAAATAAATAAATAATAAATTTTGACAACTTCACATACATTGCTCCGATCCCAAAGTAAGTAGCTAAAGCACTTGAGTTATGGAAATCGGAGACAACGGTGGTATCACAAACACCCAGACCTGAGCCAATATAGAAAAGTTCATTTTCTAAATTGACCCAACCGGGGATCGAACCCGGGACCTCAGAGATGGCGACACCTTGGAAACCGGTGTACAAAGCCATTTGACCACGGAGGTCGTCAAATAAATCTAGAATTAAGGCGACGCATCGATAAACTATTTGCGATCGACTGTCTCGCTCAGTTTTTTTGTTCAAGTAAAAATCTATAATATATTTTAAAAAATCCAACTGGTATTTTTAAGGGTGTGTTTAGACTAATCTACTAAGAAAATTTAAAGGCTTAAATAGGTCAGGTTTGTCTGTAAAATGCAAATCTCTGTTTTAAAAGAGGTTACTATGATATTTTTTCTCTATTATAAAATTTAACGAATCGTGTTTCTGCAACTGAAAAAATTTAGTCAATGAAATAAATAATCAGGTTATAAATATCACTTTCATATGTTTTGTAATTCATGAGAAAAATCGAGATCCCTGCCACCAAAATGTCCGATGCGACCTTTTAACGACGTTCACTAGACAATTATATTGAAAATGGACACTCTGTTTTTTTGGCAGTCGTGTGAAAAAGTAAGATGATGACAATAACAACATGAACAAATTCACTGGGTACTTGATAATTTAAGAGCTTTCCTCTACTTCATTTAAACCATATCGATTGTACCTACAAAGCAACTTTGCACAAAATTTCTCTCATTTAAGTGTGACGAAGTTTATTTAGGCTGAAAACCTTATTATGTTACCGCTTCATGTTAGTAATAAAACATGTTTTTGTGAAATGTGGGTTGGCATTTGTTTTCTTTAGTCACACGTCATTGCTTTTAGTGAAATATATTAAAATGGCTTTAGCGTTTACGTTGGTTTACCTAATGTATGCCCATATTCATAAAAAATAAGATCTATTCTTTTCCTACCAACTAATATTTATGGTATTTGTTTATTGCCGTTATATTTACTTATAGTTCTGTCAAAGCTGATAAGTTTCTTGCGCCTGTTCTTCTTGTCAGTTAAAAAGTCTGGAACGAATGGTAGAAAAATATAGACAATTTAAAAGCGCTTAATTACTAAGTTTATTTGAATAAAGCAATTTTTTTATTTTACTTTTACTTTTATTATAAAATTTATATTCCCAACGAATACCAAAAATTTTAAATTTATAAAAAATTTTAAAATTTGGTATTCGTTGGGAAAAAAAAAAAATTACGGTAATAAACAAATACCATTGGGTATAAGAAAGGAATTTATCAAAAATAATTTCATTTCTTCAAAGGCATTGTTTTATTATGTTGGATTTTTTGTTGATGGAAATTACTTGTAGAGGTAGGTAGTAAACAAATAAATAGATGTGTATCATATTTTTTATCGTGATTTCACTAAAGAAAATCATACAATTCGTATTCAGGGTTCTTACTAAGTGGCATATAATTATGACAACTTAGTCTTGTTTAGAAATTATGGAAACCGAGCACGCATCGTGTGGGAAAATACGTAGTTGTTTTTATAGTTTTTGATGTACCGTTGTTTGTATAAATACAGATTTAGCAGCACAGTGAACTCTTTTGGAAAATTTAAGAAGGTTGTTGCAGACGGAAGTCTCGCTAAGAAATATTTTTGAATAAATAAATCTCTGCATCAATGCAAAACGTATCATGTCTGTTGTGACTGTAAGTGGTTAAAAGAAAATTATGTCCAAACGCAATGAAAATAATATATCTGTTGCAATAATAATAAAACGTATGATAAAAACGTCTAACCGCCCGCCGTCACAGCGCAGTAGGTAAGTACATAAATACAAATATAAGACATGATAATGCATAAATGTTATTTTACAGTCATCTCATTGAAATGCGAATAAATTATCATAAACGGCGCGACGATGTCTTGGTAGGGTAACCAGTTATTAGGATCCAATGGGCTTTTACGACCCATTTTGTTGAATTCCAAGATCAAAGTCAAGAAAGCGGTTTCTGTTTTGAAAGCAAAACGTCTTTACTACCACTGATTTAGTATGGCGGGCCTTTTTGGTTTCGATATGTTGACTTTAACGTTGCTGAGCTTTACGACTTTGAATTACTCAGGAGTGTGAAATCAATGAATACGATACATTTATTAGCGGACTGGAAGATTATGGCTGCGTACACAAATAAATTGAGCCTGCATAAGTTATTTTTATGTGTACATTTTCTAAGCTATAATATACAAAAATTTTGTTAGTATCGATTGAGCTTGGGAACAGTTTTTTTTTATATATACATTTTAGCTTAAAATATGACATAATTTTTTTTGTAGCCCTTCTACATACTTCACAATATTTTTTTAAAGATTCGTAAAAATTACCACGAGTTATTGTTTTCGGGGCAGGCACTGAGCAAGTAATCACTAGCGTGGTGACAGGCAGGAAGATACGATGACATCATCGTATTCCATTCTCTCGCTAGTCTTGTTCGGAAAGGACGCATGGCGCCGACTCGTGGATGAAAACGTATCAAAGTGAAATACAAACAGTTGGAATATAGAATAAAAATGAACTTTATTTCATTATTTCCACATCCATTGCAAATATTAAGTAACCCCAATAAAAAGGGTCTTATCCGATGGTTCACCTAAAAAATATCGTAATGACATTACTCGGTTTTCTTGCGGAGATGGCGCGAATCGCAAAATGTGGCATTTCATTTCATCATCATGAGCACTTCGGAACGAAAATTGTATTTGTACAGAAATAGACGCATTATCATTAAAATGGATACGTGAAAGCCGATACACCACAAATTGAAGAGCAAACACACATAAACAATGTTTTCTTAAGATAGCCGCGCTTTGAAAGCATGCTCAGTATAATATCGCAATTTAATGAAAACACATGCCCTATGGGAAAAATTTATGGTAACTTGTGGAGAGAACAGTTATCATTCGTAGTGCGTAAGAGGCGAGCGGCGCGGACGTATATCGGGCAGTTATCTGTTCCTGCGAGCTTTGTTAGCTGCGTGGCTCGAATACAAAATCCATCTAAACCATAGCTATTAGCAAATATGAGAACTACAATTAAACGATATTTATAGTGCAGCGGCACGTAGCAACAAGCCAATAAATAGTAATGAATTCAATGTAGAACCATAATTGAATATAAATATAATGCGTTCACAAAAGGTAGCTGAACGTAAAACTAATGAGTGAACAAGCAATATCTTTGAAGATGTTGTTGAGGCAGCAGGATCTCTTCGTCATATATTCAGCGAATTGGAAAGTATGTACTTCCGTCAAGCTAGGTGTCAGTGCTCGGGGACCGCGATCCGACTGTTGGATGTTGGAATTTGTATTTATGCGAAGTGCTTAGAAAACTTCGATAGCGGGAGTCAGGTCTCCATACATTTTTGCCTCGATGTTAGCTTGACGTAGTGCGAGATCACGTCTGCGTAATGTTTACCTATTGTATTTTTCGCTGATCCTGCATAAAAGTTTCTTCGTAATTCGCCGATTGCTTATGTCGCGGTATGATCGCGTCGCTACAATGTTATTCATGGCCTATCTTGTTAGCCATGTTTCAGATTTGGTTTGATCGCGTGAGAAACCTGGTGATCAGGAATCAGGGATGGGTACATCAGATGACTCGTTATATTTACATGCTTGCGAATGCAAAGCTAACAACCCTTTTGGGGACACAGTATAAATTATTACAGTTAAGTTAAACGTAATGTATGCATGAGATGCTCGGGGCGAGCGTGATTGCCCTAAGTTTCCGCGACTGGATAATATAGCAAGTGAAGAATGACCACAATCTACGCAGCTTTTGTATCATAGGTCACGTCACGACTTTCTCGAAATAAAAGCTAATGGTTTGTGCAGAATGATGCGTGAATGAGCATATTTAGGCTTCTCTGAGCCAGAGGGTACGATTATGCATCAAGCGTAAAACTGTTTTTGATGGATGTATGTAATCACTTACGGTTATATTTTGGTGCTAACTATAGATTTGGCCATCACAGTATGGGTTAGATTAAAAGTACAAAGCGAAAATGACAACTCCATCTGTAAATATTAATGAATAATCGTAGAGTTAGATAGAACTAGGGTATAGATTGTTTCGTATTCGCAGTAGTGCATAAAATAGTGTAGTGAGTGGTGAATGCAACAGCGATGTCCTTTTGGGAGCATTGAAACCAATCGACAAATCTTTATTGTACCCGGGCGTATTAGGCTACTCTAAATGTCCATTTATCGAAGCTATTCATTGAAATCGTTATGGTGCACCTTATTGGCTTCAGTCCAAATCCGTTCCAAGTCAAAATAAATAGCTCCACCTTGAATACTGTTGTCGAAAACACAAAGAATTGGCCGTTTTTTTAAATAACAGTTAATTTACTTTTCGCAAACGATGTTTTCATATGCAAATGGTGCGCTCGTTTCTTCTGCTTGCAATCGAATTGCTTTTATTGATTTATATATTGGGCATTTTCTTTCATTAGTTAAATTTAATTCAAAACGACATTGATTGATACATTAAATGTTTGCAAACACTCGCGCAGCATCTGTCCTCGATTCTTTGATTAATGAAAGTTAGAATCACATTTACAGTACATTTATTGCGATCCGTCCATCGCATGCTTGCAACAATCGAATTGAAACCAAACAAATCCAATTGTATTCCGGTCCAATCTTATATAATTTTCATATCAGTTATTGATTCGAAGACGCCAATTGTATTATGATGGGGCTACAATCATTATTTACAATTACTTCTTATCTATGATTGTTTTATTTTTGTTTGGAAACTGGTGTCAGAGTGGCATATCGTATAAGTAAGACCGGTTGTTGTTAGACAATGCTGAAGGTGATTTTAGAGCAACTTGGCTTACATAATTTGTTTTCTTGTGGTCTTAAGGTTACTGACAGCTTGTGCAATTGAAGTTTACGAGTGATCGCTCGGGCTCTGTCGTAAGAACCACAATAGGGGATAGCCAATCGCGATATTTATCACCCGGCTTATTTCTAGGTTTATGTATCTCAAATACCGATAAAAGACCCAATAAATCATACAATGCTTACGATTATTTATTACATATAGAATAGTGGCCAGCTCTGTGAATATTTCATCCATTTCAATTTCTGTTCACTCACTGCGGTATTACGCCACTCACCGGACGAACATCATAGTCAAAAACTCGCATATTTATTTTTGATCGGCTCCATTATCAAAAACAACGCCACAAGTTGAGATTAAATCGAATCGGAATCTGTATCTAACGAATCATCAAATCAATTGAATACTTTAGTGTCATTCGGAAAAGTTTGAAATACACTTATTGTGTGGTCTCGTATAAATCTGTTTTAACAGTTTGGTATTTGTCTCACGTAGATTTTTAATTTGCATTTGTATCTACGATATCTATTCTGTCGCCTGGTTTGAATTTAGTCTGGATGCTATTTCCATATTCATTGGAGGTGGTCACAGGTGTTATATCTAATCTATTTACATAGCCATTAAATCTTAGAGCAGTAAACTAACTACTTTATATGTTTTCTCATTATACTATCTTAAATCGGGATTTAATAAGAAGATTTAGATATTATGCTAAAAAGCAGATTTGAATTAGTGCTAAGCATTCATTATCTTATCTTTTTACGTAAATGCTAGTGATATCTTTATTGATACAAAATAAATATAAATTCAAAATGTTACTCAGTTCATTACACCTAGAGTCAACACAAAATCTTCCGGTTTCCAAGCATGATTGTACATCAACAATTGACACAAGAGCTTCGATTGATCCCGGTATTACCGACATTTCAGACCTAATAGGATTCAATAGGGACTAATCACCTCCTAGGCACGTAGGGCGAGATCCTTACTCGAGTCCATTGTCCTATGGCATCCGGCATCGGGGATCTATACGTCCATTTGACATATCCTGAGTTATATCAAGTGTACAATAGTTATCATGCGCCTGGCAGGAGGACGTAGATTGAGTAGATGTTCTGGATTAGGATATTGTATCGTAAGTGCTTGTTTGATTGATGGATTTATTGAATGCATTTGATATATCTTGCCACAGAATAAAGTAATATTTGATCTAGCTCTTGAACCTGAAAATGTATTGTGTACTATATTAAGGCTCCTATATACCTCAAGTGGCGCCCTCATTTTAATTAAATTTATTGCTCGCTAAGTACATAATGTATCGAAAATTCACATGTACAGATTGAAGCTAAGGTTCTATAGTTTATTTACAAACAATATCCTCAGTAAAATTTTGTTCGTTGTAGTAGTAGTTGGCAAAAGTGCTAAAAGTGGCCACTTAGCTTCAATCTGTACATGTTAATTTTCGATTCATTATGTTCCTAGAGAGCAATAAATTTAATTAAAATGAGGGCGCCACTTGAGGTATATAGGAGCCTTAAGCACAATTTACAAATTATAATTTCATTCATGAATATATTTACAACGATTTAAATCCAAAATCTCCATTATATAAAACTAACTAACCTATATATAATTGTGTTTTCATCGTAAGGCAAGAACGGCTTTTTAGATTCTTGTGCAAAAGTGCCTAGATTCTTTTTGTGTAAATAAATTACTCTGAAACCTCAAATTTAATAACAAGTGATGATACCCTTGTGCAAATAAATCGAGTCATAAATGACAGCGGTCAAGCAGATTTATTACAATTAGATATCTAAATCAAGAAAATTAAATAGCACCCGCGTGTCGCCTAAAGCTGAACAACTGAACTAACAAAGTTGATTTAATTAAAACTTATTTATTACCATTCGATTCTGTTTCGCCGAACGCGCACAATATACTATAGTATATCTATCACAATCGCAGTTGAACATAATAAATAGTTCACTGAAGTGACATTATTAATTAACATTCCCTGTACTTATAACTGATTTAAGATACGAGAAACTACACAATCAAATTTATGTTTAAGTCATATGAATGTCTGGATTAGAGATAAGATAATAACAGTGATAGAAGCGGAAAAGCGGTCTAACTCTACTTTAGGCAGCATAGTTATTAGTTAGTCTACGTGTTATGTACCTACATAAGACTAGTATAGACAGAACACCGATTCAATGTAACTAAAATGCTGTTATTGTATTATTTGTAATACTCAAACCAGGATACTGATTCATCTAAGTAAAATGCCGTCATTTATATATAATTGGTAATACTCAAACCAAACAGAAAAATCCTATTTATAGCTTAAGGACTTCTTTATGGTTGATTGCCGCCGCAAAGACAAATACGTACGATTAAGATGAAAAAAAAAATCGCAGTGGACCTTATGTATACTCTAAAACACTATCAAAATACTACTAAGTGTCCACAATAGATACACTACCAATTTTGTTTACTTAGGTATTGAAGGTTAAAAGATCAGAAAAGTCTTCTACTTTTTTGTTTTATTAGATTTAGAACTAGGTAACATCTAAATGACGTATACTAAAAATGGACGTGGAAACATGCAGTTTTCACTCTCACGATATTTTTATCCGATGACTTAGTCAACAAGTTGTGCAACTAGCTATAAGTGTGGTAATTACAAGTTGAGCGAAGTGGACGGGGGCAGTGTGCGGCGGGCCTTACTGTTAGGGCTGTGTTTATTGGACACTGATATCGTAATTACAGGTAATCTATTTCACAAGATGTTTGTAATGGAATAAAATAAAGAGCTGTTAGTGCTTACTTGGTATATCTTCATTGAACATAAAAAAACGAATTAACATTCATACCTACTTACATTGTTTTTTTTTCTAAGCTAGCTGAATTGTAGTATCAAGTGGCTATATTTTTTAAAAGAGCCAAATGGGTTTGTTCAACGTTTTTTTCATCTCACATTCCCTTTAACGAAAAATTTGTGTCATGTTATTTAGTAATTTATTTCGTTCTCGTTTATCTTCATTAAATTGCATAGCTTTCAGCAAATATAAATGAATAAATATAAATATTTGACAACATCACATACATTGCTCCGATTCCAAAGTAAGTAGCCAAAGCACTTGTGTTATGAAAATCAGAGACAACGGTGGTATCACAAGCACCCAGACCTGACCCAATATCGAAAAGTTCGTTTTCAAAATTGACCCAACCGTGGATCGAACCCGGGACCTCAGAGATGGCGACACCTTGAAAACCGGTGTACAAAGCCACTCGATCACGGAGGTCGTCAAAATCGTAAAGTCGTAAATTCTTAAGTAGTCGTATAATCATTATTTTTCATTCTAAACTGTCAACCCTACCATGCATATTGCAACCAGTTTACACGGAAGGACATTTTAGGCTGCACATTGGACAAGCGCTCGGCAATCGCAGTGACGGGCCTTTGCGACCGTTCCGCCTGCATACGTTGGTCAATTAGGCCCGTCACGATGCCTATCGGGCAGTAGATCTAAAAAGTGTCGAGGGTTATCGGTTTGATGAGAATATGTCAAGAAACTGGCCCGTGGAAATTAATGGTTGGCGTTTCTATCGACATTGAATTTAGGGCAAATGCTAGTAAATTGGAAAAGAAAATTATATGATGTAACTTTTGAGACGATATAAAAATTAACAGATATCGAGAATCAGAGGGTTTATTTGCATAGTATTGATATTAAAGAGTCTTCTTCAGACGGAAAAAAAGTTTTGATTGATGATGCTGATTTTTCAAAACAAAGATGAATTATTTTTCTGAGTTAAGTTTAAAAATATTTAACTTTTGCATAAGGTTTCATAGTTTTATTGACTGTGATATCATTGTTTTCAAGATTATCGTATTGAACATAAACTTTGAAAAAAACGTCATAGCTATACAAGTCGGGAGGAATTCCACTTCTCCCTAAAAATAACTGGAGTCTTGGTATGATGATATAAAAATAGCTGCCTTAAAGAGCAAAGGAAGGATGTTACCGATTATGGGGTGTCATTACCAAGGTAGGGTTGGAGACAGCGTCCTTGTTATTGGTATTTACGTGGATTGTTTGTGTGAAAAAGTATCGCTATGCAGAGGTATAAATAGTATATATTTAGTAGAAATGTTTGATTAAAAAAATTTTTAGTAAAGATCTCGTCTCTTGATTAAATTAATTAGAAGTAGCTATTATTATGTTAAATATGTGATAAATAATGTGACAAATAAAAAGCAAACAGTTGTTTACTATTATTAATTTTTCTAGATTTTTTTTAATTATTTTATAAATTAATTAACGCATAAGTGCAAAAAGTTTAAACTGAACTTTATATTTGTTGGAGGATGCGATTATTGGCTGGTACTGGCCAGCGAGTGTCATGGTTGTTATTTGCCACATTAACTGATGGCACTTCTTGCTTGTGAGGCTTATAAAGATGTCTGGTTCTTCTCTTAACCATTGTTTATATGAAGTTTTTTTATACTATATATATTTTTAATTGGGTGATCGTTACTCTGCTGGTAGGTGAATTTACAACAATATTTTTAACTCATAGTAAGTTAATTTTGGTATCGAAAGTAGGTACCATTACAATAAATACATTTTCAATAGGTATTATAATACTAAGTATAAAATTTGTAATTATAATAAATAAATAAATATTTGACAACATCACATACATTGCTCCGATTCCAAAGTAAGTAGCTAAAGCACTTGTGTTATGGAAATCGGAAACAACGGTGGTATCACAAACACCCAGACCTGAGCCAATATAGAAAAGTACGTTTTCTAAATTGACCCAACCGGGTATCGAACCCGGGACCTCAGAGATGGCGACACCTTGAAAACCGGTGTACAAAGCCACTCGACCAAAGAGGTCGTCAAATTATTAAATTATATTATTAACGTTCTAATTGATTCACTGGTAACTTTGTTATTCATTGTATGTGGATATTTTGCACTCAAGCTCTAGGACTAGATTTTAGCGGCGCGGCGTCTGTGACGGCAAATCATGCTCTTTCGCATTTATTGGTTGATCCAAGACACTGTTAATTGCCGAGTTGGCTTGCAGTTGTCCTTTTTTATAAAATACCCCACTAATAACAGTGGGCAGAAACCATTGGCCATAATTGTAGCATGTGAGATTTATGTGTCTGCAAATTTTACAATTTTAGAACTTTGTTTCAATTTTTATGGCAGCATGTTTTATAGCAATGACAATAAAACATTGGACTGCCTGGTGGTGAGAGAATGCCGTAATCGTCAAAATAAACAGACTCTAGCTATTTAGATGTTAGCTAGCACTAGCTTATAACAATAATAAATTCGTTTTCGACCCAAATTCTAAAACAATTCAGTTTTCAACCCACAAAACTATTCAGGAATATAATAATTTGTTTTATTCATACAACAATTTAATTACCTTTCAAGGTAGAAAAAGGAACAGATTTTGGATAGAAAGCGGAACTAAGTATTCGTGGGTAGAAAAAGGAGGTAGAATACGGAATACTTCGTAATTTACGATAGCTATTTGCGTTAGCTGTGATGTTTGTCAGAGTAGAAATGTTTTTAATTGTCAGATTTCATTGACGGAAAAATAAATCATTTTGACGGAAAATACCAACCTGTTTGACTATCAGCCATTTTTAATGTCCCCACTGCTGGAGCCTTCCTTATAGGTGGATAAGAAAAATGGGCGATTGCCCAAACACGCGAGCCCAATGCGGATTGGTTGGTGCTGACGACTGCAAATGCAGCCGGGACCAACGGCCTTCCGAAGTACGAAGAAGCTTGAAATAATAAGTTTTCGGTCACCCATTCCATGAGCGACCATTGCGAAAGTTGCTTAACCTCCGCAAACGATAGGCCATGCGCTTTACCACTACGCCACCGAGCTCCTAATTTTTTTTGTAAATAATTTAAATCAAAGAGATTCCAAATGTTTTCTTACTTAATAATACAAAGTTATAAAAAAAATAAATATCAGTTTAAATTTCTACCCACCAACTCCCAACGAATGATCGAATGCCTTCTATCAGAAATGGGCTTCTACAATAATTAAGGCAATTTTTTCTGGCTTAGATTTATGTTTCCATAATTGCCCACCGACGTTATTAAATAACACCTCCTCTTTTAATGATGATTCATGCACATTTTCATGTGATTGTGTGTGTGTGTGTGTGTTAACCTGATGATACCATATAGTATCATCAGGTTAACATATTATTATGCGAGAAAATATAACATTTAAAACGGTGCAAGCTAGTTTCAGATGATCCCACCTAGGAATTGTTTATTTCATTTCGTGCTCTTCCATCCTGCTTGCCCGGGTAGCATGATCATCAAAACACGATGCGTTTTATCGACACTCAACTGTCAAAATCAACTGTCTTTGACAGTTAAACGTGATACATTGCTATATCATATCGCGTTTCAATGCTCATGCAAGGGGGACCGGGTAGTATACAAGTATTTTGCAATATCCTTCAGTTTATGATTTTTACATAAGTTTGTAATATTGTAATTATAACAAAATAGTTGATTACAATTCAATATTTTATTACATATAAAGTTGTTAGATTAATGTCCGATAAAAGTTTTGTGGAAAATATAACAAAAATAACAACATTATAATTAAGTAACTAATTCTAAGTTACACTGTGTAAGTACAATTTAGCGTTTTATCGACACTCAACTGTCAAAATCAACTGTCTTTTGACAGTTAAACGTGATACATTGCTATATCATATCGCGTTTCAATGGTCATGCTAGGGCGGCCGGGTAGCATTTAAGTATTTTGCAATATTATTAGTTAATTATAACAAAATAGTTAATTACAATTCAATATTTTATTACTTATAAAGTTGTTAGATTAATGTCCGATAAAAGTTTTGTGGAAATTGTGGAAAATATAACAAAAATAACAACATTATATAACTAATTCTAAGTTACACTGTGTAAGTACAGTTTGTAACATTTTGATAATTTGATAGAGAAAGCGGCACTTCAAACGAATTGGACACCCCATCAAGGCCTTAATAAAGGGGTCCCTTTGTTTAATTAAATCTTAGCTAACGTAGTCTTATTTCTTTAACAATTTACCCCTCTGTAAAACGGTGTTAATCTCGAAGGAAAGACATAGAATTAAAGCCTTACGTGTGATTATATGACAACATAACAAAGACGGATTATCTTCAAAGAAAATGCCGGATTGATAAGATAAAAACACTGATTGTTTGTCAGCGTAAGATTTTATATTATTATACATAGGAATGACTATTGTTCATTAAATATTGTTGAATAATGTGTTTTCGGGAAATCCAGATACTGCTAAAATAATGTAAACGGTTTTCAATTAGGTATAGAGCAAAATTATTGTGATGTAAAATATAATCCACGTAGTGTCATTAGTGTATTTATTAATACTTGACTGTCATTATTATTTTTCAGGGACATTTTAAGTTATTAAACCTATTCTGTAATATAATACAAGACTTATTAAAACAAAAAGTTTAAAGTTTTACTTTTAATGATCTTCTGGATGAGATACAGCCTACGATCGCTCATCTTAACGAAGAAAGATATTATCTTTTTAACATTAACTATTCAAGTTAAGCACAGCGCTCAAGAAATTGATGTTATCAGTTTTTAACTCAAATATAAAATCTTTGAAAGAAGAGTAATTTAACTAGGAGTTGATGGTATTTAAAGGTATTTTTATATCTGCAGCTATTAACACGTTTATAAGTGGCTTTTCGTTTACGAAAATCGACCACCTGATTGCTGTAATTAAATGAATTTTATTACCTACTAAGTATATTTCACAATATACAGACAAATTAACAAAGCACACTATTTTCAGTATCTTAAAGGAGCCATACACTTAAAAGAGTAACTTTTAAAATTTATATAGCAGAATCGACAAATAGGTATCTAACTATATCTGATTATAGGGTAAACATTCGACATGCTTACCTAATAAGATATTAATCACTTCAATTACGGTTGAGGGAACAATACAATATTAGAATTTTGCTTCTAAACATTAATGATGAAATTCCCGTTACAATAGGTAGACAAACTCTGAGTTCAAACGTTTAATTTAATCAGTCTGTGGCTGAGTCACCTACGAGATTTGATTACAATTGTCATAACTCCAGACTTATTTGCACATTTCAACGAACATTTATTTGTCTTAATGTCATTGTTTGTCTTGTCACTGAATGAATGGAATTGTTGCTGCGGAAAATTACAAAGACGTAATAGGCGGCATAAATTTTTCTTGCTCAAATCTAACGGTGTTGCAGTAAGCATTCGCATCGTTTGATAAGTAACTAAATACTAAAGGTTATCTTAAAATCTGTGCGCTGGATTTTTTTTGCTAATAGAGCAATGAGTGTTCAGTCAGACCATTTAGGCGGTATCTACACGGGTCCACTCGGCAGGTGACTTGGCAGGAGATTTTAGTCAATTAACGCATTTTATCGAAAATCTATTGTAAAATCGAATCACCACCTCATTGTAATTAGGTTTGCGATTAAATTTTACAAGCGATTATCGATAAAAAGCGCTAATTGATTAAAATCGCCTGCCAAGTTGCCTGTCAAGTCGACTCGTGTAAATACCACATTAAAGGCACATGAGGCACAATTTAGTCGACATTGCTTCATTCACTGGGAAGAAGATAAGTGATGTTTATTATCAGAATAAATTAATGCGCGGGAGTTATTTTCGTCATTGAAAATTTATTCTAAAGTTAGTAGATAGAATAATATTAGTTTATTTATCCACAAACCGGCCCCGCTTTAAGTTAAGCCGCTTAAAGTTCTGGCATGAGTTTTTTTTTATAACTTCAACGTTTTGTTTAACTTACGACAAAATCTTTCGCATTGATCTTCAAAAATAGTAGCTTGCACTAGGCAGGCTTAGAAGAAAAAAAGCAAAATCAGACATAATATTTACTTCTATAAATAATGATAGGGTTGAATATAACACGATGCAAATGTGACAATGTCACGTGTGCCAAGTAATTTGTAAGTAATTTATGACCGATGTCGCGAGACGTATTTTGTAAGGCGGGTCGCTTAAATCGCGAAATTATGCGCAAGTGTGTGGGTGCAGGACAATGAGCAAGCGTCGCTGATTTCTACGAGAATGTACGTTTGTTTATGTTTAGACTTGCATATGTTTATAAGGTATTGTTTGTAAACAAAAATTTTGGCCACTCATGTAAAGAAAAATCTCATAACTACACAGTACAGGTAGGTACCCACAGGATTTGCTTGGGCCAGAAATTACTATAAAACTGTGTAAATATTTCGTATTAATTATATTATAATTTATAATAATTAAAGATTATTTTTGTTATTATTAATTGAAGATATATAAAGACATAAGCGGAGATAGATCAATATCAGATTGATAGAGCAAAGCTGATATTTTTAATTTAATAAGCAAATATTATTTGACACATTTATCCAAAATAACACAACCACGCGTGTTTATATGGTACATTAATGAAAGTGAAACACCGTATACAGACTTTTGAAATACAAAATCAATTTTCTAGGAAACGGAATTAACCGAATGGCTCTATATGGTTAGACCTGCCCACGCTCACAAGTCGATATCTATTAAATTCGAACAGACCACAATAGCAACAGCGTATGACAGAATTATTAGGTTCCTGTTAATATTTATTGAATCGGTGAGAATGAAAATTTGATATTTTTATACAAATTTGCAGCTTTTTGCCATTTACGTTTGCGTATTACAAAACTGTTCTTTTAGATTTCTCTTCCATTTAATAAGTTATCGATGAATATTTTTAATATAGTGATCCTACTGTAAATATAGAAACACTGTAAACAGACGATGTGAACGGAAAACACCAATTTCCCGATGTTGAACTGTATTCAAAGCACTGGTTTCGCTTGGTGGAAATTTTCCAATAACTCCCCACAAATAATAGCACGCGTTTCTAGTTGCAATGTTGCAGCCATCAAACCCTGTGGATTTGTGTTTGTTTTTTGCTGTAGCATGTTTGTTTTTTCTCTTTCTTCAGTTAGAGAAAAAAGAGTTGTTTTGTTAAAGTATGTCTATGTTACACTTCTTTTAAGAGGTAAGTCATCAATTTCGACATATTTATTAATTACCGGCAATCATTTAAGTATTATGTGTTTAAAATTTAGAGATTTTCTGCTCAACAGTAACAAACTAAGTTAAAAAACTGGCCAAGAGCGAGTTGGACTTGCGCACAGGATTCCGTATCCGTACCATCATAAAAATAAATACACTGATGCGGTGTAGAAAATTGCATTTTTGGTCAGCGCCATCTCTTGACCGATAGTTGAACTAATGTAATTTTTATTGATAATTTCTGAAAAAGTTTAAATATAAAGACATCGTTTTATTTTCCTGTAATCTTTTTAAAATTCTATCACATATAATAATTTCAGATTTTTCTCTATGCAATCTTTGGAGACATGAGGAGATATGGGGGAGGGAGGGAACGGTATTTTAATACATTTTGAATCAAAAGTCAAAAACTATGCGGCCTTACAAAAAAGATTTTATTTTGATTTATTTCTTATTTGAAAAATAGTTGGGCAAACGTCATCTAACAAGTTGATAGCATTAGTAATTCTTGAAATATCCATCTGCAATAGACGGACAGACTGAGTCGCACCATAAGGGTTCCTTTTTACCACTTTGGTACGGAACTCTAAGAAAAAAGAGAGTATGCAACAGATTAGTAAAAGTTGGTCAAGTTACTAATCACCAGTCATTTGTAATTAATGTGTTCTGTTTGTCTGTTCTCTAAAGCAGTATTAACATTACTCTTCTTTTGTGTTGGAATTTTGGTGATGAAATTTTTTACGGCGGCAATATTTTTAGTAGAACCCCGTCTGTTTTTTTGATGTAAAAATTTCGTAATCGTTAATGCTTGAATTAAAACATTTTGTAATTACAAAAGAATTAACTACTTACTGACTGACAAAATTGACTACACTTTATCATTTATTTCAGTCAATATTTTGTAATCTCATAAAAATAGTAATAATACAGAAGAGTTAGTCTTTTATAAAATTGACCCAGCCCAGTATGTTTCACAATAAATGATAATGATTATGATCATAGGGATCGAACCCGGGATCTCAGAGATGGCGATACCTTGAAAACCGGCGTACAAACCACTTGACCACGGAGGCCGTGTCATAATAAAAGTCATTCTAAAACGGTGACAGACAAATAAATGATTTCAGTTTGGCGGTGTATAGTTACTATCAAACGGATTAAAACTATATACTGAGGATAACTATTATTGACCTTAGCCGTAGTAATTAGACCTAAGTACATAAATGTAAATTTATGGTTGTTGTTATCCCAAATAAACAAAAATTAAAAACTATATATATCAAACTAGGCATTGAAAAATCGGCCCTTAGTAAAAAGAAAATATCGACACAGCGTCGTGAACGGCTGTCAAAGTATTAATAAGGCCGGAGTTTAAAGAGATTATATTTAGTATTATATAGAGATTCTATCATAAAATAACTCACCTGTTGATTTGAGCGTGTCTGACTCTAAAAAGAATTGCCAGCATCGTTGCTTACTCTTCATCCTTTGAAAAGCACTGTCCTATTCGTTGTACCTGAAAGTAAAAAAAAAATCAGTTTCAGAATTTAATTTACACTTTAAAAGGAGGTTAATCTAGAGGTACGTACACAATGCTTTGGCTTAAAAAAGAGCTTTATTGTGTTCATTATCATCATTTCAGCATTAAGACGCCCATTTAAACAAATGCCTTTTGACTTTAAACTGCCTAAAAATAGTTGAAAGATGGATAGCACAATATTACGATACGTTTATAGTGTGGTATATTAAAATTCAATAAACACGACAGAGGAAACTAAAATTGCTCTAATCGAGCAATTTATAAAAACTCGTCGTAAATAGATGTTTGTAATACTGCAATTTAATATGTCTAGCTAGAACATTCTAGGGTTTGGGTCAACAGCCCATCATATTATTTTATTTTACAATATTTTAGAGAAAGCAGTTTTTTACATTAAAGTAAACAACAAAAACTTTAACATAATGCTATTCAAGTTAACTTAGCAAGTTCAATTAAGGACAATTAGAGAGTTGAAATCTCGACCGATTCCGGGTTTAATTAGCGCACCGCTCGAACTGGCACGAAGGTACGGAAAATGCGTGCGTTAGGAATTTCAACTGACTTTATGACTTATTACCATTAGTCAGTAAAGTTATGTCAGAAATAGTGGCTAGTGTCTTATACCGTGTTTAAGTTACTATGTCTTAATCTTGATAATTACTAAAAAAATATAGTAAGTCTTATTTTATTCAACAAAAGAGTTTACAAATGCTTTGAATTAAATGTCTGCTTATTTATAAACTATTTATACCCAGCTCTAAACAAATAAAGGTAGGTACTTAATGTAACTACTTACATTAGGTACCTACCTTAGTATTGTAATATCCCTAGTACCTATTGGTAGGTTTGATTCATATTTTTTGAGTGAGTCGCTGACTAACGAAAAAAGAGGAAGAAATATTTTCAGCATTCATTACAGAGTCAGCATTTCTTATTGTTTGGTTACTATTTGCAGTACCTATACTATCAAGATATTTTTAAGTCTCAAGTGGTGCAGTGGTCAACATGCCGTCCACCACGCAAGAGGTCCCGGGTTCGATTCCTGGCCTGGCAGAAATTTAAATGATGAATTTTATTTTTGAAACGTATCTGGGTGTTACTATGTATAATAATTATATATTTAAAAAGTATATAAGTAGTATACCTATCAGTTGCCTAGCACCCATATTACAAGCTTTTCTTAGTTTGGGGCTAGATGGCGCTGTGAGAAATTTTCCAAGCATTTATTTATTATTATTTACATTTATTTTTACTCAATATCTAACGTGCCGGTCCGCCTCTGAGGTAACTGGGATACTTAAGCTACTTGTTTCTATTGTACCAACATAATTGCGACAAACGTCTTCCTAGTTTACTCATTAGGAGAAGTATTTCATGCCGCGCCATATTTTACTCTATTGTACAAACTAAAATGCAGGCAAATTTCTCCGGGTTTCAATTAGCACATCGCTCGAAGTAGAACGACTTCTCATTAGGCGCGCGTTGTCGTAAGAGCTCGATGTCAGATTACGCATTAAGGTATATCTTCACAATGCGCGGTTTTGGGGCGGGAGCGGATGAAACTACTTAGTCAAAGATCTTATAATTTTTATTTTGAGCTGTTTGCTGTTACGTGAACGAAACTCAACCTTTTTTACTTCTACTTTACGGGATTTTAAGGTAATTATTATTTCATTATGAATTAACAAAAGTTAGTCTTCATAAAATTTAGTCTAGTCTACGTGACGCGCACTGATTGGCTGAAGACTGGGTTGTTATGAGTACACTTTTTTAGTAATTGGTGGATTAAATTCGCAATTGATTAATTGAGAAGTCACGGATCGTGTCCAACTGCGTAGAAATTGCATAAAATTCCGTAATTGTTGATCACCGATAATTTTACTGTGTACATGCGGTCGTCTTGTTATAAAAAAATCTTTAATTTCCTCAGTTATGCTTTAAAAATATAATTAGAGCCTAAAAGCGTGTCGTTTCCGCCTGAAAACCGCGTTTTGTGTGGAGGAGCCTCAAAGCTTGATCCAAGATAACGCATTACGCATGCGCTAGCCATTGTCTCCAGATGCCTAGATAATGCGAAAGCGCGCTCTATGCGGCGTCACATGACTCATGCTTTTTTTGTGCCCTATAGACACGTTGTTTTGTTTACGTTTTCAGTATTTAGTGCAAATGATGCAGCGACGGAAAGTTTCATAAAGTTTTATTAATGAAAACGAGGTAGAGACGAAAAGTGTCGTCGCATTGCTGTGTTGTATACGAATTTGTACGGCACGAGTGGAACATGATTACATGAAGCAATACCTGTAGTAGGGTAACTTGGCCGTGTTGACAGGGACAGGGTGGCATCCCCCCACACTGCTACCGCGCAGGCGAGTCGTACCTAACTTTTCCCAACTGAAAGTGAGGTACTAGTAGTCACTTGCCTGCATTCATCGCCCTCACAAGTACATAAGTGACGTTAGTTTCCGTACTGTATAGAAAATATATATATACTGTGCCCTCACTAATGGTGGAACCATATCTTAACATGCAACAATTTATTACCATCTTGCATAACTTCATTAGACCCTAGCCCAGTAGCTACCTTTTTCGGCACATCAAAGAGATTTAACCCAGAGCGTGGGTGAAGTGGCCACACCGTTGCCTGCGTTTGTCATCTAAGTCATCTTTGTCTGTTGTTATGCATAACAGCACGGACTTAGGTGTGTATTCAATGTAATGTTTGTAAGTATTTGTCAAATAACTTCGAGAACAAAAGTCATGTCATGTTATGTCGTCGTATGTCTATTTTATTTAAATAACTGTCTAATTATTATTGTTGAGTGAATAAAAAAACACTTTTGCGATGTTACTGAAGATTTTTTGATGTTTTTATTCTATTTTTGCTATTCCAGCAACCCTGCAACAGCCGTGGTCAAGAGTGGAAGTCCACACTAGAAAACAATTTACGACGTAATAATATTCTAACTACCTTTTTCCATAATTAATCTTTGTTTTTGCAACAAAATATGACGTTTATTTTTAAGTAATTACAAAACAACATCGTAACAGTAGTACAATTCAAACCAATAATAATAAACTGTGAGAATGTACAAACTAGTTATTTAAAACGGACAATCTGTAGGGTAGGTTAGTACTGTTATATATTCTGTGATACAGGCCAATTAAATAGTTCTAAGTTAGTATTAAAAGGAACTTTCATTATTATGGCGCCACACCTGTTTTCTCGGCTCTCTTAAATAATAAGTGATCGTTTCATTTAAATGTAGAGTATTATAGGCTTTCATAGGATA
The DNA here is from genome assembly GCA_963556745.1 of Catoptria pinella. NCBI lineage: Eukaryota > Metazoa > Arthropoda > Insecta > Lepidoptera > Crambidae > Catoptria > Catoptria pinella. The sequence continues at coordinate 10,091,359 of OY750765.1, forward strand.
TGATACTGGGAGTAGGGTTACCATATTCTGAGTCTGAATTTGTTCGGATATGTCAAGACTCTTGATCCGGACATTTTTATAAGACCAAATGTTTTATTTACATAAATTAAAAAAAATAAAGATAGCTTAATCTAAATCAAATTACAAAATGGAAAAGACTATTTTGTTACGAAATACCCGGAAACGTTACTGTCAGGACTTTATCCTGAAGTATTCCACATTTTGATTTGTATTTCAAATTTTTCTCGCGCTTTTCAGTCTTTATGGTAACCCTACCCGGGTGGGGCAAGAGTACCACCCCATTTAGAGTGGTTGAGCAAGACCATTTAGCTTTATTCTGTAATTGTAAACGTAACTTGTGGTCGCACGTGCGAATTGAATACGCGGAAAGAGAAGGATTTGGACCTTGGTGGAAAATATTAGACAACATCACATAGATTGGTCCGATTTTAAAGTAAGTAGTTAAAGCACTTGCGTTATAGAAATCAGAGACAACGGTGGTACTATAAACACCTAGATCTGAGACAATAATTAAAGAAAAATTGTATTACATATTTTTTCTAAATTTATCCAGCCGTGGATCGAACCCGGGACCTCAGAAATGACAACCGGCGAATTTTACCAGAGAATCCTACAGGATATTGCGTAATTTGAACATTAGAGAAGACGCTAAAATATTTTACAAAAACAATACTTATTTTATCTGAACCAATCCGTTTGCCGATAATGGCATTTATAAATAATTTAAAATCTTTTAAAACAAAAAGATCACACTATTTAAAATGTTGAAAAAGGTTGATTAAAAAAATCCTTTATGGAACAAACGCCTTGGAGCTATGCGTCCATATTTTATATCAACTTTTTTTAAGCCACAGGCGACAGGCTGGTTTATTTTTTTATCTCTCAAAAATCAACAACATGTTTAACATTTATATTCGTGTACGTACTTTGTCGTGCTAATGTTTTGTATTTTGAGTTCATGTAACAAACTTGATACTTCGCTAGGAGCGCTCGGGAAATCGGGGGTTGAGAAAATTCATTACAGAGTTAAATACACAGAAATCAAAGCTTTTACTGTATTTAGTTTATAGTTTTAACCGCATAATACTTTAATATTATGTTAGAACAACAGGTTTAGAACATTTTAAAATAATTCGCCTTAACCAATCTCCATACAAAATCATAGTCATTGTGTTCCAACCAAAGCGGAAGTTGTATTTGCCCAAACTGGTCGAAATGAAGGTAACGGTACTTGAGTATCAACAAAGCATTTCTTATCTGTTGTCGAAACTAAATAGTCACTTGGCGAAATAAACGTGACTTGTAACATTTTATCTCAGTAACGCATAAATTAAAAAATAGGTGTGTCATGTTATCTGACTTGTCTGCGACGATTTTAAAGCAAAATATGTTGTTATTCTTGAAAAGTTCTAGAAAGCACAAAGACTTAATTGTCATATCGTAATAGTAATGGCATGGACTATTTCTTTTTATTTTTCGCATAATGTTGGTGATATTGCTGAAAGCGTTGTTGAAGAGGGGGAAAAGGGAATGCTCAAAGTAAGGCAAACAAATTTTTGTTCTTTCTGGTGTTAACATCTTCATAATTTGCAACATACTTAATTCACACCCCTAATGTATTAATCTATTGCTATAAGTGAAAACCTGTAATTGGCTTTGTTTAACATATTGTAGCTTATAGTAATATTGTTGCTGTTGGTTTTCCAATCAAATAAATAAATAAATAACATTAATAATAAATACAACCCAAAATATCATCAATGACACAACAAAAACAGAAAACAGAAGCGAAGACCGACGACAGATAGAAAAAAGGCAAAGATCAAAGACAAACCATAGACAAAAAATATTTACACACCCGGCCTAGATGCGATGGCCAGTTCGTAACAACCGTTTTTTAAAGAAATATTAAATTCATTATTTTGAAAAACTTTGATACTTATTCTCTAAATTGTGGTGTCAGAATAAACTTTATTGTTAAACATTTTATCGAGTTTTGAATTATTGGTCATAAAATTATAATACTTGATGATATTAACATAAATGAAAATTCGTCTTTTGAACGGCAAACATAGTAGGTAATAGAAATAAACTTTATTGCCAATCGAAGTGAAAATAAGAGGCTTTTAAACAACATAGTTTGCTTGAGTACCATTGTTTCATGCAAATGGCCCAATTCCAAAGAATTATGAGAGTCCTACCCACACCGTTTGCTAATATTTTCAAATTTAGTTTCCCTTAAGTGCCTATTATAATGTTTCTAGGCGAATGCGAAATGTAAAATTGAAAGTAAATGTCGTTTTGTAAAACAAGTTATGTACGACCAAAAGTAATCAATGTCCTTACAGTTATAACACTATTATTTTGCACATTCTGTTAGTACAAGCGTAATAACTATATTTATGTCTAAATTATAGTCTGTAATGTTTGCTGTTGACCCAGTCCGATTAAAAATGATGTTTAAATGACAACCAACATAAAGCACTTTAAGACAAAGGACATAATATTTATGAAAGACAATGAAAACAACATAAATGGGAAAGAAGACAACATGTTGTTACCCTTTCCATTACATACAATCAGTATAAAAGACATTACTGTCGCAGTGCTTAATGTATTCAATTTAAGACCGTATTGGATAATCATGTGAAGTCTTTTATTTTTTAAAGTCAAGGAAGCGTCCCCATCTCTTCACGGATTAAATGCAAATTACATAGGTAATCGATCGTTTAGTCACGGGCTTACGAATCATTGGGTTATTACATTCTCTGCTTACTCCATTGCTTTGGCAATGCCATTCGTCTGGAACCTGAATACTAATTCTCAACTTGTTTTGTTTATAAGCCCAGCTATTGTTAGCCGGTAGCAAATTTACCGGAGTTTTGCAACCAGCCAGTTTTTGCGACGACGAAGATATGGTTTGCGTGTTTGCCGCCTACGCAATAACGTAATTAAGTTGGGATCAGATATAAATGGGTATCACAGACTATCTGACACCTTCAAATTGAGTGTACAACTCGAAATTGCTCAATTAACAAAGGAGCAACAGGCACTTGAGTCGTTCCCTACATTTATTGAAGTGTCTACAACATTACCTGTTTCATATTGTGATTTTAATTAAACACCTCCATTAGACGCTCTCATATAAAGGCCTTTTATTTAAAGGAAAATGTTAAATGTAATGTAGAATGTAATTTACTGCTGGGTAAAACAACGCAAATTCCATACAGTACTGCTATCCAAGATCGCAAAGTTCATAAAGATTCTGGTCGTGTTTGCTCTAATCTGTGCTCTCCTTATACGGATCATGGATAAATAAGCGGAGCCTGGTGCTAACTAAAGTTGCTACTCATTTTGCATTAATATAGCAGCCATATACCAACTGAACTGTTTATAAAAACTGATCAAGTACGTTGTTAACGAACACACGGCGAATGCAATTCATTGAACCCAGCCGGACACATCGCGACCTTGAGTCACAATGGCAAAAAAGAACGAGCAAAATATTTTAGTTCGGTATTTACGTTCGGAACTGGCCAGACGGCCGGTGAAGGCAAGCAGCTTTCCAGTAAGCCGGGTCTTACGACCACCAGACTTACGAGTGTTTTACGATTCAGTTCGACTGTTAAGACGTAGGCGGGATCATCGTGCCACTTTCATTGTGCATTGTGCCACAGTCGTTACATCACTGGCGTTGTTTTAGGTGACTAAAGCTCCCATATTTATCTTCTATCTCCATTCCGATCTTATTTGAAACAGATCGAAATGTAATCCTCCTTTGTTTTTATTTTGTCATAAATCTCTAACTGTCATTGCGTTTATGGCCGGTCAGTGGAATATATCACAGTGATGTTAATCGCACATCGTGATCGACGAAGCACCCTTTTGCTTCTCCCATTCCGATATTGTGGAGAGTGTCTTTATCTGCAAAATTTATTATGCAGTCAGTGAGCATTGAAAACGTAACGGTTCTTCGCGGAGTGGATTATTCAACTATCGGTGCAACGTTTTGAATAAGAATTAGTGCACCGAGATATTTAGAATGGCAAAATAATGGCCACCTTGCTAAGAACCAATTCTCACTATTTCTTTGTAACTTATATGTACTTATATAAATAACCGAAGTGTGTCGTTTATGACACTGAAACATCTAAATATCAGGAAGACTACTCCATCGGTAGGTTTCGGAAAGTAAATAAATTACATCTTTTATATTGTGAAACATATTTTTAATTACCAATTTCGCAAAAGAGTTTTTGAAAACCATAGTAGTCCGTGGTGGCTAGTCAAAATTAGCAAGACAAGATAAGCTTAACATTTTTTTCCGATAAATCTAGTACGTATAAGTGATAAATCATTTTAAACGATCTTGAAGGAAATTAAGGAGTGTAAGATAACGGTTTTACACCCGTCTAAAGAAAATGAAAGTGGGCAGGTAATAAGGAAGGCCTATTAAACAGTAGCTATGGATAATGGTCGAGGAAGGGCCTTAAATCTACTTCAGAGCTCCTACCGCTAGTATCCAAAGGTCTTATTGAACTGGGTTTCGATAAGTTTCCGATTTTATCGATTCTCTAGGTACACAATAACGAGCTGATGCTGTTTTGTTCTGTATTTGTTAGATGTCACAAGACGTCTTCCATGTAATTAATGGCATTTGTACATGTTTCTATTATTTTTTCATTCTATTGCGTATTTGATATGCGATCTGAGAGTTTTATGTGTAGATTTGTTTCGGTTCACATTCAAACTAATGATTATGATTCAAACTAATGACAAGTGTCAGAATTGCATAAACCTTATTACAGTTATGAAATTTAATGACGTTCAAGCAATTTAAATTTGGTTTCACATTTAAGAATACAACGGGAACTGACCGCGAGGATAGAGACTCGAAGTTAGATCACCAGTGATATTATTTAGTGCCCAGACCTAGACTAAAATAAATATAGAGGGGTGCCGGCAAGTCTGGATTTTTTGTTGATTAGCCATCGTGGGTTTTACGACCGCGCTTGCGGGATCTTTAAAGAAATCGTGTATTCGGTACCTTTGTTAAAAAACAAAAGAATGTAGGACATTAGTATGTATAGAACATAGCGCAATAAAAATGCAATTTGGATTTCGAAAGCAGATAAAAATAGTAGCTCGTCGCTAGTTAGCGAAAGGAGTCATGTAAAAGCGTTTATAACGGTTACTCAATAAATGACAGCTGAAGTCTCATTCAACCTACCGTGAAAGTAAAAAATGTTGATTATGACCACCCTATAAGGCTAAAGAGTTACGCGCATGAAATGACGGAGGCCCTATGGGAAATAATCTCCGGTAGAAAGTTTACATAAAACCTCCTCGCGAACGTAACAAAAATGAAACGTAGGTCCTTTTATGGGGCGCTTCGCAATACCGGCTATCGTCTGCTCGCAGTCCTTTAAGCATATAAGAGGCTTATGAAATGCGGTTACAGAATTACAGATGGTGGACCAATATTTCTCATGATCTAGTGCAGGCGCCGTGTATTCGCAAGTAGAAACCACTTCCCATCGCTATGAAAAGAATGTTTCTTTCATATCTAAGAGTTCCGGGTATTTCTTTATTGCTATGAGCTCATAACTCGCCCGCTATCTAACGTCGGGTATTGCTCGGGTAAGCGATATTTAACAAAAAGTTTGCAAATTCGATAGCACTAGTATCAAGCATTTAAAGTTTTTATCTCGTGCATTCAACAATGCATTTGTTTTTTAGTTATATTTGTAACGATGACGTAAAGAATATTAAACAAGATTCAATTCATTAAAAAGTTATATACAAGGAAGAACATTTTGTTGTAAAAGATGGAATCGGAACTTATCAGTTGATCATCACACGCAAATTCGATTGTAGTTGTTTAACTTAAAATTTTTAAATAAGTTTTTATTTAAAAATTTTAGTCAGTAGATGGTGTTGTGTTGACTAAGAATTGCTTAACTTTACTTAATAATGAAATTTTACTCCGTTTTCGAACTTATTATAGCAAGATAAATAATATTATATTAGAAAAAATACCAGAAAAAATCGACTCACCCTAGCATCTCAGACGGGACTGAACCCGCACTCTTGGGATTCCAGCCCAATGCACTGACCAAATTATGCTACCGAGTCTTACTTTTTACTTTTTCGTTGCAAGCCAGCGTCTTATTATATAAATAGCAATGTTCGAAAAATCTCAATTTAATAAACATATTATCAATATGCATTCCATACTCCAAGATTTTACGCTTCTAAATATCGGTCGGATTCGATTAGTCTCGACTTAACCGTTCAAAATCGAGTTACTATCGGCACATCACTACTAGTTGCACTAGTTTATAATGGACGTAGAAAGCAGACCGCGGGCATAGGAACTAACCTTTCCCGACTGACCTTTTAGGTGTGACCCCGGCAGTGATACGAGAATGCGAAATTCGCTACCATTTCTGTGATAGCGCACTCGTCGTGATAATTTCCTTAAGGGCTTGAGCAAATAGGTTAACCCCAGATAAACGACTACGTTCGATCAAATCGACGCATTTTACAGTGTTGAAGTGCACTTAGTATAATTTTAGAGATGTTGGGGACGGTTGCTGTTCTTAATTCCAGAACAGTTCTAGAATTGAAAAGTATGGTAGTTGCGTTTCAGATGTTTTAGGTAATATTATGCAAACGATAAACAGGCAATCTGTTATCCACTTACAATCTTCATCTAAGCTCTTGATGAATCATTAACTTTATTGAATTTTAGAGACAAAGAAAAGACAAATATTTTTTGTGCTCAATCAATGAGTTCGCTAATGTAATTTTTGCATGAATTAATTACCTGTAATGTGTTGTAAGATAACTGTTAATACCCACAAAGCCCTGGCTCGTGTCCGGTGGGACGCAAATGATCCATTTCATTAGCTTAATTCACAGAAAGAGAAATTACTGATTCTCCGATCTAAAGTTTAATAGTTTGATTCAAGTCTACGTCGTGTTTTTTTATGTAGGTTAACTATTGTTTATAAAATCTGACAACAAAACATCCGAAGGTTTTATGTTTTCCATTTTAAATTTTGATGACAACCTAATTGAAAATTCGAAAACAATTGACTATCTAGCTCGGGAGCCGAACCCAAAACAAGCGAGTGTTGATTCTTGATACAGATCAAACTATTTATTATCATACTCGTACCTACCTCCTACTTTTTCGTATACAACTCTTATAAATGTCAATATGAAAAGTAACAGTGGCAGTATCGTTTCATCAAATCCCACGCAAGCAATTCTAAGGCGGAGAAACATTATGTTAACACACGTGCGTTGGTTGTTCAAATATTTTTGGCAGTTCGTTTTTATACAGAAGTGGTATACGTTTCATTTAGGTTTCTATATTTAGAGTACAGCCATATGTTTCTGGAATGTATAAGTTTCATTTATGTCTGAAATCAACATAAAGAATATAACATATCTTAAAGCCAACGTTTTCATGCAATATTAAATGAATCTGCAAGTTTATTATTATTGAAAGAAGCCTAAATTTTATTAAAATTTGATGGATATAAGTCTGTATAGAGTTTTTTATAGCTCGTCTGATAAAAAGGAAACACCTCCCAAGAAGTTTCAATATCAATTTCAAGGATGATGTCAATATAAAACTATTGCCGATATTTCACAAAAATAATGTTGTCATTTTAATTTTGAAAGTATATCTGTTTTAAATCGTTGAAATTGATTATTTAAGAAATGTTTCATCTTGAATTACTACTTACATTTAGACTCCCAGATCGTCATTATATGTAGTACTGACATACGTAATACACGATATCGTCTCATTTCAAGTTTATATTGAGTTTTCCGTAACACCGTAACCCGTAGACGTAGGTACACGTGCGTATCAAGTTGAGATTGAATTTAATAAAAAAAATGATAATAAATACCTAAATAAGTCCATAGGTTCCTTGGACCTGTGAAAAAGTTAAGCTTATAATCAAATAAACGCAAACAAAAGATAATGGCATTTAAGTTTCAACTGCGAATAAATCGAATCACTTGTATCAAGAATTTTTCGTTGATGTACAATCATGAAAAGAAATAAGATCTTACATCATAAGCAAAGAAAAATATCCAACAATTTATTGATTTTGTAGTTCTATCACAAGAAAAACAAGAGTCTCATTCGCACGTGTCACGAATTTTCCCCCTTTTTACAGCATTTTTTACTGTCTGTGAAAATATTTCAGAAGGAAATTTAAGCTTACTGGCATAACGTGAGTTCTTACATCTCAAGCGTGATCATCGGTCACGTACTGAGGTATAGTATAACCCGGCAAAGATATAAATCTAGCTTACCATTACCCAGCGCTGGGGTTGCACCCACGCATCATATTTACATACGTAATGGGCCTTCCACATGCACAGGCGGCCGGAGAGGCCGAGAGGGACGGAGCAATACAAAGGAAAGAGAAAGTTGTCGTATGTCCTTTTCTTTTGTATTGCTCCGTCCCTTTCGGCCTTCCGGCCGGCCTGCGCATGTGTAGGGCCCATAATATACGTCATTGGCTAATTCGGTTGCAGGTTATGAAACGACATTGTGTAAGCAATATTGTAGGTACTGTTTAGGTTTCTAGAGGCAACGGCTTGGGTGTTTGTGCAGCAAGGTTTGTGTGTTTCGAACCTAAATCATCCAACTAATGTATTTACACGACTGCCCAAAAAATAAGAGTGTATTGTGTTAAGGGTTCATGTATGTTTGTATAATAAAATATAGTAAAATAAAATAAAACAATGTGAGTTTTTTTATTTGAAAACTGTTGAGAGATATTGGAAGCCTATTTATATCGACATCTGAGTTTGCTTGAAATATCAAAAAATGCATAACCACATTGCACCATTCTATTTCTACTTATTAATAACACCCAATTAATTTATTTCTTGAGTTAATGGAATGCCATAGCAAGCCTGTGCCAGTGTACTCTACGAGTATTTCATTTAAACAAATCTACTCAGAAAAGTAGAGAGCACAGCTAAATTACTTCTGCAAACAAGTTAAAAGGAACAATACAATTTCTATAAATATTTAAATTGAATCCAGCCGTTGTCCAACAACAAAAAAGAAAAAAAACTACAGCGAAATTCATTAACAGTTAGCGAACTCAGCAGCATCAAGCGCTGCAACTTAGAGTAAGTACTTCACACGTATTAAAAATTAGACGCGCTTGAAAAATCCGCAGACATACCATCAAGCGTCGTGGGATTTGTGTATAAAGAATGCTTGTGGCGCAATAAATTACAAATAACGCAAAAACTGACATTCGATCGAAGTGCAACCTTGCGACTAGTTTTTTGCGCGCACATTTCAAAAATCTTATTTCGAATCGGCGAGTAGCATTTTATCACACGTGCAAATAACCATAGAATTGAGACAAGTATTTGTTGATGGTTAACTAATAAAATTAAAACCACGCATTTTTGACGACAATATGTTTGTGATATTCTGATGGGTCTTCCCTTCCCTTCCCTATTTATTCAGACATCAATAACAATGTTCGAAGCAGAGGCTAAGTAATAATTATATTAAACAGAAAAGTTCCGTAACGTTTAGTTAATTATTAAAGAAATCTTGCCTCATACAATTATTTCTTTGGCATTATGTTTCCCTTATTAATCTATTTACAACCTACTCTATATTTTCATAACTCTACATTAGAAACTTATTTATTTCACGTAACTGCGCTGTTTGCACACGGTCGTATTTTTCAATTAAGATATAGAAAAGTGCAAAATAATGATACATTACAATATCACCATTGGTTTGCGCAAGTCGCCATGTTGATTTCAGATTGCACTATTTCGTAAAAAGCGTAGAAAATTAGATACAAGAAGCAAAAAATTACTCACAGAACCAATGGAACGTTTCATGGAATAACGCGGACTTGCTAATCAATGGTGTGTCTACCTAGTGTAAGCTGACCTCTCTCACGATATATTATAGTTAGCATCAGGGGTCAAAGCAATATCGGTGTCCGAGTGTGCCCTAAATCTTGTTCGTGAGAAACAATGATTTGCTCGGTGCGCGAGTGGTAAACGCTACTGATTTATATGTTTCTGATTTTACGCCTCTCTGTGGTTTACACAAAGGTAAATTTAAGCGAGATTTTTTTTTAAATTACCTATCCAAATTAATGGATTTTTTAATTGACCGAGCAAGCGCAAAACGCGAGTGAAGCATCTATGTTTCAGCTTGGGCAAAAATGCTCTCTTATATGTCTGTCCGGCTGTCCGTCTGTTCTCCTCTACAGATCGCATTTCTCAACCGACGCTCGTGAAATTTTGTGAGCAGGTTTGATAATTATATAGTTTTTTGTGTCGATTCAGTTTTCAATTTTTTTTTAAGATATGTTAATCGACGTCTCTAGCTCTGCTCGTGGAGCCACTAGTTACGACTGTGGAAACCTATTATATTTACACTGCGGTAAAAGGCTGAAACTGGGAAAGAGCTGTGTTACTATGCTGGAGTAAATTTTGCAGTTTGATTCTAAACGAATGCGCGTTAATGTTTTACCGATGGGATAGATACTACCTATCATGGCAGTAATATCATATGAGCTATATCACAAATTTAATATCTTGTATATTTTTAAGACAGTGTCAAATTAAGCAAGATATGCAATAGGTATATTTTTTTCACTAAAATCTGCAATCAGTTAGCGTAACGTGGGGGCCTGTCAAAAAAGAAACGACGACCACAGAGTGTCGTGTCGTTTACTACCGCTCGGTAATGTCGCAGTAAAGTGTGATGCGCCGGCCGCCCGCCGCGACATTTACGACACACCACAGATTGTATGCGGTGTTCTGTTACAACTTCACAGTTGAAATTGAACCATTTTATTGGTTTCGAACGAAACAAAAGAAAGCCGAGTTGAAATGAAATATGAATTTAAAAATGTAGTTATGTTGAAAATTAGTTTTTGAAAAAATAATTACCTACATACGGAGTACAAAAATAAATATATCTACCACTGAACTATTTAACACTTGACACTGGCAAAAAATACTTCCAAGAGGTAAGTATATTGCCATAAAAAAAAAAGAAGAAGAAGAACACGTGGTTTCAAGCAGTGTTTATTGCGAGTAACTAAAAACGTAATAAATTGTGTTCCACTTACGTTATTTAACTATGTCAGGGCTAATGCCCTATATAAACTGAAACAAAAAAATATGTATTAATAAATTAAATAAACCAAACGTGCATAAATATGTCAAACGTGCGTAACTATTAATAACAAAAGAATCGCAAAATGCAGCTGTTCGCAAAAAGGCTTAGTGAAACTTAAGTAAAAAAGGCAGCCATTAAAAAACTAACTAACTAATAGAACAACAACACCAGACGAAGGTTAAAAGGCAAAGTTTTCTTTTTCCAGCAAACAAACACTAAAAAATTTACATCTTAATCGACGCAGTTGCAGGCTGTTAGTGTTGTTCTCAATTTACAAAGTATTATCTAGATGCGGGCACTGAAGAATGTGCCGAGTAATTGTTAAACTATGCAAATTACTCTCTAAGTAAGTAAGTCGAAGGTCCACAGATTAAAGTTTCCACGTTTCCATCTGCCGATAAAGTAGCATTTTAATTAACTCCTTTGTTAGCTGACGATATCGAAAGACGCTTTGAAATTTAAAAGTTAGTCCCATCGTGGAAGGTAGAGATAAAATTGTTTTCTTTTACGCTTGTAAAATTAATTCCGCGAATTCCGCAATTTCTAAAACTCTACAGGGTGAAATCGAAGTCAATCACAGTCATCGAATTCAATCTTTTATAGTTATCGATATCGCGGTTAGATTTTGTTTAAAATATTGCCGAAGATTATAAATATCATAAACATTCAAATGCTTTTCAAACACCACACATCACATCACATGCAATAATAGTAATGTCTCAAAATTTGAAATGATATTTATGTTATAAATTCGTGATTTATGTAATCATATTAGGTACCTTATGTAAGTCACTAATATCATCACAATACCTTTGTAGGTAAACAAATATTACAAATGTTGATAAGAGTCATTTCATTTTTAAAATTCAGTTTATTTCGTGTGATGTTTGAACCCACAAATCGTACGTGTACAGCCGTGTATCAATATGTGTACTACCTGCTTAACGCAATCACTATAAAGTCAACGTAAGTCAAATGTTTACTGACACAAAATTATCAATTGGTAGGGCCTTATTTTTGAAGGGACAAGGTGCAGTTTAGGGAGGAGAAACTGGAGCTCGACAAGGCTCAAGTAGCTCTAGATTCAATATTTGTACTAGAATTCCCATGTATTACGTAACTTATGGAAACGAGATCGCAAATATTGCTGAGTCAGAAAAAAAGTTTGAACATATTTGAAAATCACGTAAAGTCAAGTGCATGTCGGGCCACGCAGTATAGGGTTCCGTAGTAACCTCAAACCAAACATATGGCTATAAACTTATATTTACTCCCTGTAATACACTACTAATGTCTATAACTAAGTATAAGTAATACACCGAAATATTTACTAAAATTTGTACCTCAGAAAACTTTTCCGAGTGTCGAATCGATTACTCGTCATCTTGTAAGGCCTACCTACCAGTGACACACACTTGACTCTAACAAAGTTTTGCACTTCAAAGCTTAATATTTTACAAACCGAAACTTATTTTTAAAGGACCAATCGAACCCCATCGGACCCCAAACTATGAGATTGATGAGAAATTTTTCTTTATCCCCACTTTATATGTAAGGTACACAAAAAATATATACTTTTCAAAATTTTCTTCTATCACATTTTTGGCGTTATTTATTAAAATTAAGTAAATTGCATTATTGTGAATGATCTATTATTCTCTAAATAATTTAGTTTGACACTTCTTTTTAGAGTTCCGTAGTCAAGCAAACATGGAACCCTGTTTCGCCATATGCATCTGTCCGTCCACGGCTTAGCTCAGACTAGAAAGCTGTAATTTGGCATGAATATTTATAGTTTATAAATATTTAAACTAAATTATTGAGAGGTTGCTAATAATCGATCATTAACAATGATGCAATTTACTTGTATGCAAATTTTTCCTTTTTTTCAGCTCAAACAAGACATGGAATTGCTATTATCATTAAAGCGTTGTCAACCTAGCGGCCCCTTGGAATTTTGAAAATTGTATATAATTGACCTCTTCTGTAGAAACAATATGTTTACTTATCTATGATAGCCACTCTAATTCGAGCGAAAAATTCATCTGTGTTCTTAGAACACTCTTATTTTTTTTCGGTACAGGTATTGATTTAATGATAACATAGACAATTTAAGTTTAAGTCCGATATCAATCAAATAGTCATTAGAATTGCGTCAGTAAGAAAATTAGAATGGGCTCAGATTATACACCAATGATTGGCATGGAGTGTTATGGGCACTAATTGGCTTGAGGTTTATATTGAGAAAGAATTAAAAACTATTACTGGTTAATAGCTTTGAGTCAAAATACTTTTATGCTACAAAAATTTTTTTTTAACTACTTAGTTAAAATTTTTTTTGAATACAAATAAATTTCTGGTTACGAACTTACGGTTTCGTATAATGTTTACTTACGGCCAAAGGGTTAAAACATTATCAAGTGAAAAATTAAATCTAAATTAATGATTGACTATCAGCCATTTTTAATGTCCCCACTGCTGGAGCACAGGCATTCCGTATAAGGTGGATGGGCCATAACCCACCACGCGGGCCCAATGCGGATTGGTGGGTGTTAACGACTGCAAATGCAGCCGGGGACAACGGCTTAACGTGCCTTCTGAAGCACGGAGGAGGAGGAACAGGAAAAATAATGGCGACATTAATCATAGCGAAACAGTGTCTTCTGCATGATTAAGTACTTTTCTCGTTTTCATTTGCCGCTTACATTTTGTGACTCGACAAAAAGATTATTATTTTTTACGTTTCTAATATCAGTATTTTTCAATCAGCATTTTACTGGACTGATATTTTTTTCATTCAAATAAATAAACGCTTGGACAATTTCACACAGCGTCATCTAGCCCCAAACTAAGCAAAGCTTGTAATACTGGAGTGGTGACAACTGATATACTATTGCTGCCCTACATTGACCATTCGTGAAAGCAATATTTATATACTTTTTAAATAATAATATATATTTAATATACATAGTAACACCCACACCCATCTCAGAAATTAAAATTCAGAAGGTCTAAATTCAGTCATTAAGATTTACTGTTAAAATAAAATAAGTAAAACAAAAGACTAAATCAAAATCTCCATTTAAGATTGAGTGACAGTTAAGTTCAAGTGTAAACATTTTTTTTCTTATTACTATTACATATTAAAAACTCTGGTGCTTTTTTATAAACGACTACTAAAAGTATTTGTAAAGCGAACGCGAATTTTCACACCACCTCTCATCGTAGGGAGGCCATACTAAAATCAGAGGTAATATTTTAAAATGTTAGTCCATTTCAATAAATAAACAGCTATATTGCTGCCCTACATTGACCATTCGTGAAAGCAATACATTATTACACTTTTTTATCATAGCACCTCAATCGTTTACGTGTATTACACAGTAGCATTTTTTATTATTTGCGTGAGAACAACGTTTTCATTAACCTATATAAGGCTTCCATGGTTTGTGTAACTCAGGTTTCATTTGCACTAGTTACCAGAGCTTTTAGTTTGTGGATTTATGTTTGACCTGGGCTTGTTTTGCTGACCCTAACGTAATTTGATATACAATTATTGCTAGTTACATAATTAATTTTACTGTCTACAGCTTAGCCTTTTTGGTTTGCAAACGTTTTCAGAGATCGTAGTCAAGAAAGATTGTGGTGTTTATGGTCAATTTTTTTTACAGGTTTACTTATCTACATCTTATTTATATTAACCACATAGAATAATTTGTGTCTGTGGAAGTATAGAAAGTGATAATGAATATGTTTTAACCGTTATATTTGGTAACCGAATCAATTATGCAAGATTTTGTCTTGGTGTTTTTTTTTAGGATTTTTCTTCTAATTTACAGAGGCTCTTGTCATCAGAATTTGTTAAGATTCATAACATTGTGTGCTAGAAAGCAATAAAACGGTTTGATTTCATTCTTTCACGACAATGAACACGTATACGCAGTTACGGGAAGTCGGGTGAAAAAGTTAGCTTCTACTTTTCAACTTGTCGATTCAACTAACTTGTCGATCCAACGCATTTGTCGATCTAATGTCACTCACGTAGTATGAAAAAATCTCAGCTTAGTTTCTCACGAGGATTGGCGATATTGAACAGGTTCTAAGACTAGTCCTCATTGAAAACTACGATGGCATTTGCATTGATATTAACTTGTATCCTAATGACTTAATTGAAGAACTACAACAGCACTGTAATCAAGGGATAGTTTTTCCTGTCCTTTTTCGTTATTCACAATGGATATTTAGTACTTATATGATATTTTCTAGTTTTAAAATATTCCTTAATCATTATAATTATAAAAGTATAATATATTGTATACTTATAAGTTAAATATATTTAGGGCATGTTTCACAATGTTAAAGTAAGATCTGAATAGCTTACTTGACAGATGATTTGACAGTTGTGATATGAAAAATATGTCAAATCATCTGTCAAGTAAGCTACTCAGAACTTACTTTTACATTGTAAAACAGGCCCTAAGAGTGACAAGTTATTTCTTGAAAAATACTCTAGAGAAATTCATTAATCATTTTAATCGAAGTTACAAAAAACTTTACTCTTTTTTCAATTCCAATACCAGCCAGTAGGAATCTACCGCATCATTCATACCATATCTCTAAATCTATCATCAGATTACGTAACTCGTAACTCCATCATTGGTAAAATAGATGCCCATAACTCCAATGAAATGGTGAAGCCGGTACAGACGTGAAACATTCCGATTCTCAAAGTTACCTTGTTAATGGTAATTGGGAAAAGATCAGATAAGAAAAACTAACGGGTGCCTGATGACATTTAACAGTGTGGTGTCGGCGCCGTCTTCTGTCCCGACAATTAGACTTGTCCATCAGTTAAGACGATCGCTGACCACGAATAGGTTTGTTTCCACTTACAGACCACACACAGCTTCGGCACATATTACAAAGTGTGTTATCCCAGGCAGAAGCGAAGTTGGTATTACATTATTCTATTGTGGTGTCGATGTAGAATAACGTCTATGTAAAGTCATGTCGTTATAACATATTCTTGGAGTACTGTCAATCCACATCGTCTCTTACTCATTTCACCAGATAACTGCCTCAGCCCATTAGTTCGCTCTGTTTCAGCAATTTTGTGACAGATGTCTCACATTAGTCACAGTTTGAAATATAAGTCAAAAAAGTTATGATGACAAAGTACTTAAGAGTTTAGCAATTTTCATTTCTGATTGTACGGTATTGTGCTTAATTTGGTCTGAGATTGCTTGTACATAATGTCTATGTGTGCGTGCACAGAAAACCGTGATTTGTGCCGAGCGGTTTGGTGTGGTTTCGGTGGCGGTTTAAAAAACTGTATTGTTTTATAAGGTGTTTACTTACTATCAATAAGTTAACCACAGTATGCATCGGGGATGATTATAAAAGCCATTTTATCATTTGTTTTTATGTGTTTAGATAGTGGTCAGTGATAAATTTAATAGGGATTAGTTTAAATCGATCGGTAGGTTTTAAAAGTAGCATGTTTTTTCATAATCATCGCAATAGTCCACTTTACTATATCTAGAATAATTATGGTATAAACGTGAACTATGAATAATCAAAAAT
Organism: Catoptria pinella; assembly: GCA_963556745.1. Taxonomy (NCBI): domain Eukaryota; kingdom Metazoa; phylum Arthropoda; class Insecta; order Lepidoptera; family Crambidae; genus Catoptria; species Catoptria pinella. The sequence continues at coordinate 10,108,169 of OY750765.1, forward strand.
TATTACCTATAACTAGAAACTTCGAAATGGTATGTCTCTATCAAATGTCTCTTAAAAACTAAAAAATACCTAGTTGAATGATGTCAAGGTTTTGTTATTCATGGTGCTGAAAACCACCAATTAAATATCGGATTATCCAATCTATTACATACTTTATGAATACGATATTTTGCATTATCTGCTTCGGAGATACTCTCTTGTAATTGCGTAAAGGGCATTGAACCCGTGGCCCAATTTAATTGTATGCTAACGTAGCCCCATCCATAAGGTGATTCGTCTTGACCACGGTTACTTCGTTACCATGCCAACCAAGGACCACACACACGACTTACTTGTTAGGGCAATGTTCACAATCGCGAAAATCAACTAATTCAGGTCGCGGTTAAATTAGGTTTGACCGCTTTGGCAGTTGGTCTCATTTGAAATCTAAATTAGTTGGGGGTAGATTAAAGTTTAGGAGTTATTGTTGTGAAATACCAAGTTCATTTTTTTATCATGAATGTCATTTTGTTACATGAATTTTCTGAAGAAGTTTTAAAATACTGAATTTATTACTGGTGTTTGTAGTCAAGAAAATGAATAGTAAACAATAGGTAAAATTACAGATCTTAAGAACTCAATGGTCAATTTTTCTCTGACTATTTTTACGCCTATTTTCCATTTTGGCAAATTCAATAACCAAACCATAGACTTATATTTGTCTGAACAAAGGAACAACTGAAAAGTCATTCTCCCCCGTACACCAACAGCCATAAACAAGTTTCATAACGTAACAACCTTCGTCGATCCCTGTTTCTCAAGTATATTGTGCTGCAAAATTTCTCAAGTTACCGGAGAATGTAAATAATCACCCAAGGGTCCTGTTGAATTGTGACTACAGCTTCCAATCTAACTGTCAGCTGTTCAAGCATGTCTCACAGTCTAATACTTAAGTTGTCTTCGGAAATACCTCGTATTTTATTTTCTCAAGTATAGACGGGGCCTAACGCTTGACCTGTACACTATATGCAAATGAAACCCTTCGGTTATTCACTCCACTGAATATTTTAAAGGCATTGTTTTGTTGCGAAATTAATTGAATCCTCAACGAATATCAATTTACTATAGTCGCGGTGTATCAATTTGTTTATTGATTTTAGATTGAGGCAATCACTTGAATATTTCAAACGTTCGTTAAGTTTTTGTGAACAGGTCTTCATATAAAATTATGAAAATGTTATGACATTTTTTTACATTAATGCTTGTATGGTATAACTCATGGTCTTTGCCTGTTAAGTCTGTCCCCATTTTCTACTCCTCAAGTTCTTACAAATGTTTTTTACCACTTAATGAAAAAAAAAATCGATCGGTGACGTCAGTTTCAGAGTTCTACTCATTCGACTTCGAACCGCGGTCATAGTTTCCATTTTCGATTTAATATTTACCATATGAAGTAAACATTGACGGCTGCGTCGGTCATTGGTTAGTGACCTATGAAAACAAAGGTCATGGATTCGAATTCCGCAAACGGTCAATCACACGTGAAAACCGACCCATAATGTATTATGTGTGTATTTGTCCCTTTGCAAATTAAAGTAAAATTTGTGTTTAGCAAAAGTTTTTTATTACATTCTATGAAAATCACGACGTGCTTTACAATGGAGCTAGATTATGCATTGGTAAAAGATTAACGATCTCACTACAAAAGATTTTAAAACACAGTTTAAATGGGATGCCGTCTCTTTCAAATCATATTGTCAAAAAAGTGACAGCATCACATTTTAACAGTGTCTAAGTTAAACACTTTTTGAACAGTGTTTTAAAATCTTTTGCGGTAAGGCCGTATCAGTCATCATTTGAAAAACAATTCGCTATTCTTGAAAATTTATTTTCATAGATTTACTTAATTTTAATACATCCTGAGCCAATAATGTCACGAAGTGAAAGAAACATCATCCAATTCGTGTGTCGTTTTCGTTACGTCTGAACAAAATAGCTAAAAATATTATGTGATTCAGGGCACCTCTTACATAGTATATAACTATACATTCAACACATTTTTTTTAATAAATCGTACAATGAATTTTGTAGCGTTTGTAACTTCATAAAAAAATCGTAAGCACTATTTCTAAGACAGCGTGTGCCCTCCGTCACCGAGTAGAACTCACGGCCCACTTCAAGAAAACAATTATCTGACCGTTCCGAATACCCTATCTGATCCCTTCAGTGAAATATAGTTTAGCGGTCTTAGAGAAAGGTCATCAGTATGGGAAACAGTAGATTTGCAGTACAGTGCAGTTCAGTAAATTCAAGGACCTTGGAGTGGACATTTCAAATGGCAACGGTTATAAAGTAAAGTTTATTTGCTCATAAAACCCTTATCAAACTTACACAGTGAAATTCTCAGAACGATTTCTATTAACATGTTTTTTTGAATATTTTCAATTGGTTGACTGTAGTCTTATTGACCGAGCGAGTGCAAAGCGCGAGCTTCAGCTTGGGCAAAAATGCTTTGGTATGTCTGTCCACCTATCCCGCTGTCCGGCTGTCTGTTTCCTTCCTCCTCTGCAGGTCGGCATTTCTCAACCGATTCTCGTGAAATTTTGTGAGCAGGTTAAAAACCTGCTCACAAAATATATATATAACCACAAAAGATTAATCGATTACTATATAGATTTTGTCGAGCTAGTTTTTCAAAAATGAGCGAAAAAAATTCACTCATTCGAAAAATTTTCAAAATTAGAAGCACCATCTAGCTTCGAATAATAAAAGAATTCCTAACCTACCAAACAGCACATAGTACTGCTTTTCGAAAGCAGAGTCAACCTCGTGGTGACATCTATTAAATTAACTATTAAACAACATACAATTTGAGCGAGGTCTAACAGCTCACTGAGCCTTAGTATATTATGTGCTTTTATTATGAATTTTCTGGGCAAAAGAGCACCTAATTATCAGTCTCAATTATGATCTTAAATGTATGGCCTTTTGATAATAGCTTTGCAGCTATTATCAAAATGCCAATCGAAATCAATAAAAAATATGTTATTTTTTACTGATTTTGGTCGTATTTCAATATTGAATACTATTATATTGCACATGATATACTGTTTTATCTAAGATCTAATGTTTGTCCACCTAACACATCTATTATTCAATCGATTTTTAATATATCATTCTAGGTTAAAGGACAATTGGAACAGTTTCAAGGATTTTCCTAAGGTTAAACTAACATTTAGTTTCATATACCAATGTCAATATTACTTACTTTTAAATCATACAAAGAATTCTTCTTTACTATGTTTGCTAGATAGAGAATATTATTTTTTTATTATTTCTTTACTTTCATATTTAGTTTAATTACAACAATAACAGTAGCATATTATGTTGCCTACCACCATTATGTCGAATTTATCTATGAACTTTCGACTTAATATCTAAGATGTAAGGTTCAAAACTATGAACTTGTTAGTTTAGATTCGAATAGCCTGATGTGCTGTCGACTGTATTACCATCATGGTCTTCCATTGAGTATTGAAAAAATAATTATAGCATAGAAAATTCTACTTAGAAACCAGTACCGCACCAGTTTTTTCATAGAGTCGATCATTAATTTAAAAAAAACTGGTATCCTATTACGGGTCACAAAAAACTGAAGTGCCATAAATTGCTGTATTGTCCAAAGCCTTGCCGATATGGTATCAAGATATATCGCTATCTGATCCCAACCCAGGGACATATTGCCTCCAATATTATTACAGATAACTAAGCCCTTGTATAGAGTCACGAACATAAACTGCCTGTACCCATAAAAGTATCTAGTATCATCCAGATATTCCTAGTGTTATAAATTTAATACCCTAGCATCGTAAATCTACAAACGCTTATCCCTATGCATGGATAACAAGAGTAAGTTCGAACGATAAACAATAATAAAGCTTTTTATAGGATATCTGCGGTTAATATTTTATATCAATTTCAAATCTATAAAAAGCTCTTGCGTATTATTATACTTATATCGCCATTTTTGCACCATACAAAATGTTGAACTTTTCCTTAAAAGTCGTATATTTATAGGCAGGTGCTTTTTTGTACAGCCCTTGATTCAGAAGGCACTAACGCTATAGGGATTGCACAACGTGAAAATCAAACGATATTTAGCAACTACAAAAATATGATGCTTGTTATGATGCATTGCTCGGTTCGACTTGCGTTTGATCCACGGTAGTTCGTATGCCTTTTATGGATTATCGAATGAGTTAACCCTATGTGATATCGCAATAAAACGCGTCGGATTGCTTTTAGCAGTTGATAAATATGTTAGCTTCTATGACTACTTACGGCAAACATCAAACGTGCGCATTGCAACCGTATTCATAATAATAAAAATGATTTCCTTCATCATTATTTTTATTTCGTTTAGCACTTTAACACTTGGAGCATCTAGTCATGTTCCATCGTATTTTTTTTGGAGATAAGTTTTTATGTTTATATTTCTGTAGCTTACTTTTTGAAGTAAGTACCTATCTATTATTGAATAAAGATAAAACTATTGCCGACATTCAATAGTACCTACCTACTTTCTAAAATGTTCTACAGAATACTGAAGTTGTTATTATTATACAGATTATAGCTGTTCGGCTTTTGTTCAATTCCTTAACCATGCAAGTCTTATAATGGTATACTATTTAACAGCAGTTAAGTGTCATTATGCAAAAGTATTGTTCAGTCTAGATTTTATCTTTACAATCACAGGGGGTTTGATCTCAGCCCAGTTGTCATGGTTATTATCGATCATAGTACTCGTATTGTTATTTATTTGTATTAAATATATACGCTGGTTTGCTGATTGGCAGTGCAGCATGTCAACTGGTTAATAAATTGAGTTTAATGGACACGGAATCGGTCTTGCTGGCGCCAGCAGTCCGTTTGAACTGACCGATCATCAATAGTGGCTATGCGGAAAATGTTAAGCTAGAACAATTATATTGTAAGTACGCATTCGAATTATTAAAGCTGTCTCTATGATAAGGCATTTGTATCTTAATAATTGATGTTTATACTCGGTAGTGTTGTTGGAAAATCGATACCAATTTGTTATGGCTCTCAAGATTTATTATTTATCAACTTGTACCTACTCTGTTTTTCAACTAGTACTTGTTATTTCATGTAAGTAAATTTCAGAAATATTAAGTGATTCCGTTAATTGGGAATAAATAAGTGAAAGTTTTATAGGTACATGGTATTTGAAAATAGTCTTATAAAGTTGACATTGGTATATAGGGTACATTGCATCAAACCTCGGAAAATTAGTAAGAACCCTGAAAACCACCACATGGCTGAGAAATTTTGATTAATAATTTGTATAGAAGACGGCTAAGTGACAACCCTAGACGCAAATAGAAAATTATTTGTAATAATCATTGCTATTTATAGACAAAAGCACCCTAAGCAACCCTAGACTGAAAAAATTTCAGTCTAGGGTTGAAAATAAAGAAAAAAGTGGTGGTTTTTAGGGATTATAATTATTTTCCGGGGTTGTATGCACGGAACCCTATCTACCATATTCGGATTTATAAAGATATTTCCAAACACCCTATAGATACGATAGCCGATTTTCAACAACACTATTCCGAGGTGGTGTTTAGCCCAGCTGGGTCAAATGACATATTGGCGATTAAGCTTGCCTATTAGAGGTGAACTGAAATAAGTCAGATTCGAGTTGACAGAATGGTCGCAAAGGCAATTTGCAAGTAATTTGTAATCGCATTTCGATAGTTTTGCGTGGGCGACAAAGTACTGGGCACGTTTCTGGTGTTACCCTTTGTTAGGTTAAAGGTGATTAGTAAACATAGTGGCTGAAAATGAAAGAAATCACCTTAATTGATTACCTATGTTATCGATCTACATTCTGTTATTAGAAAAAGAATAGTATTTTTATTATAAAGCCCAACGCACACTTGCGAAGCGCGGCGTAGATACTGAGAGGAAATCAATCGAAAAAAGCCTTACTTTCTATGAATCACAGTTGAAAATAGTGTGTCAAATAAACTGCGCGCGAGGAACTAAGCTACCAAAAGAGTGTGCACGCGGACAAGGGTGTTTCATAGAAATTAAGGCTTATTTTCGATTGATTTCCTCTTAGTATCTTCGCCACGCTTCCCTAGCTTTGCGTTGGGCCTAAGCAGCCATTTCAATGTCAGATCTACCATTTATCAGGAAATTAGTACCTAAAGTTTTAATGAAAATAACTAGGTAAAGTATATTTTCTGAATAAAAGGAAAGAATTAGTGTTTTGCCCACAAAAGGTCATTTACCTCGGGTTAGTGACTGACGAATGTCCGAAAACTTCTTTGAAAAGTTGGCGAGCAAAGTTAGCATCGAGTTGGGAAACTTAAACGTGGATTGAATATAAAGTTGCGATTGGAAATGCTAATACATTTTTTCCTACAAAAAGCTGCTAGGTGCCACCAACATTAACAAGGTACTATTAACATTTTTGATAAAGTTTTTTTTTCATTTTTTGTAAATTATTTGCAAACTATGGAAAGATATTTAATATGTGCTGCAACTCTTTTTGATACGAATCGAATTTAGTTTTAAACGTTAATATAATTAAAAATAAATATTATGTGTCAGTTTAAAAAAGTTTATAAGATACTAAATAATATACTAGAAAAAATAGGACTCGCACCAGATCATGTTCTCGGACGGGAATCGAACCCGCGACCTTTGGATATCCGGTCCAATGCTCTGACCGCTGAGCTACCGAGTCACTGGTGAGAACGTCGAATTTCTTCTAGTATATCAACTCTTACGCTGCAAGCCAGCGCCATCTCACCAATGTAGAAGGAATTACCTTCGACATTCAACTGAACATCTTTCCAGATATTTTTAAACAGTTGATTAAGATGAGAAAGCTATATAACTTTTTTTTAAATTTTGAGATTCGATGTTGTCGAGATGTCGAAGGTAATTCCTTCTACATTGGTGAGATGGCGCTGGCTTGCAGCGTAAGAGTTGATATACTAGAAGAAATTCGACGTTCTCACCAGTGACTCGGTAGCTCAGCGGTCAGAGCATTGGACCGGATATCCAAAGGTCGCGGGTTCGATTCCCGTCCGAGAACATGATCTGGTGCGAGTCCTATTTTTTCTAGTATATTATTTAGTATCATATAAAATAGCATTGTGAATGCTTAAATCTCAAAATTTAAAAAAAGTTATATAGCTTTCTCATCTTAATCAACTGTTTAAAAATATCTGGAAAGATGTTCAGTTGAATGTCGAAGGTAATTCCTTCTACATTGGTGAGATGGCGCTGGCTTGCAGCGTAAGAGTTGATATACTAGAAGAAATTCGACGTTCTCACCAGTGACTCGGTAGCTCAGCGGTCAGAGCATTGGACCGGATATCCAAAGGTCGCGGGTTCGATTCCCGTCCGAGAACATGATCTGGTGCGAGTCCTATTTTTTCTAGTATATTATTTAGTATCATATAAAATAGCATTGTGAATGCTTAAATCTCAAAATTTAAAAAAAGTTATATAGCTTTCTCATCTTAATCAACTGTTTAAAAATATCTGGAAAGATGTTCAGTTGAATGTCGAAGGTAATTCCTTCTACATTGGTGAGATGGCGCTGGCTTGCAGCGTAAGAGTTGATATACTAGAAGAAATTCGACGTTCTCACCAGTGACTCGGTAGCTCAGCGGTCAGAGCATTGGACCGGATATCCAAAGGTCGCGGGTTCGATTCCCGTCCGAGAACATGATCTGGTGCGAGTCCTATTTTTTCTAGTATATTATTTAGTATCATATAAAATAGCATTGTGAATGCTTAAATCTCAAAATTTTAAAAAAGTTTATAAGATATTGTTTTTAGGCTTATCATTATTCATTTGACGACTTCCGTGATCGAGTGGCTTTGTACACCGGTTTGTACATATGTCGCCATCTCTGAGGTCCCGGGTTTGATCCCCGGTTGGGTCAGTTTAGAAAACGAACTTTTCTATATTGGCTCAGGTCTGGGAATTTGTAATACCACCGTTGTCTCTGATTTCCATAACACAAGTGCTTTATCTACTTATCGGACTTATTACTTTGGAATCGGAGCAATGTATGTGATGTTGTCATATATTTATTTATTTATTTATTATTATAGTCACTGTATCAATGGACTACAGAAGTCATGTTACAGTGTAATCAATTCTGACTGTCATAAAAATCCATTCATTGCGTCAGAAGTTATTTAAGGATTATGCTTAAGCTATCGATTTTTTTTATTTGAACTTCACCCTCGTTTTATCATCCAACGAAACTGCCAAGCGATAGGCGCTCATAAATGATTCAACAATTTACAACTGGAACAATTTCGTCGAAATCTCGATTATTTTTCACGAAACCGATGAGAGATTACAAAAGTTGCGTCATAGACCATTTCACTAAAGGTCAATTCCATTACTCTTGTATGATTCAACAATAAATGTCCGGCCATTCCAGTAATGCCATGGACTTTAAGTGTATCGATTCCCCCACGCAATGCTTGACATTGACTAAATAGTTCTAGGAATCCATATAGTGTATGTGAAGTTTCATGTAAATTCGTTTCGACAATTTTCATGTCATTACTAGGAAATGAAGAAAACAAGAAAAAGATGAAAAAATATAAAGGTAATGTTAACAAGAAAAAAAAACATTAAAAGAAATACAATTTTTTTTTAAATGAAGTTATTTAGTAGTAGCTGCTATTATATAGAAATATCGATACTAAGCTTGTGTGCATTTTATTAAGCAATATTTACAAAAAAGAAAAAGAGCGACCACTTTTTTCGCGCGAAACAAAAACCAGAGCTTTATAATATGTCAGTTTGTGCTAAAATTACATTTTTCTTTATATAATCTGTCTTGTCTCAAGAGAATGAGTTTATGTTTCTCTCGAGATGTTTGTCAAAGTATTTCGTTTAAAAAACGCCTATTCGCTCTCATTTTGTGAGCCTTTTATAACGAAAGTAATGACAAAAGCTGGAAAGTTACGACTTCGAAGAAAACACAAAGATTTAACGTTTACGCGGCAGTTTCGTTATTGTGTCGAATACTTTAAGTGAAGTTCTGCAAAGCTGATTATGATTGTTCCTAAAAATATTACAATTCTTCACAGTCTTCAAGGATGTATTTTACTTTTTTATGCTCATGGTAACCTAAAAATATTTCAATTATAATATACTTAGATGGAACTTGTTATAAAGAATTCAAAAATCATCCATGTTATTTTCGTGTAATTTCTTGTAAGGCTCTGAACACATTTCAACAATAAATTACGAAAATCTGACATTTTTTTATTATCAAATCAGTTTTAGAGATTTTAGATCATTTTTTTATGTAAATCCTTCATAAATGAAATTGTAAAGTAAACACTGGCTCTTTTTTCACAATAAAAATTGTAATAATTGAAAACAAAAGCAAATCGTTCCAAATTCAAATTACAGTTTGATTACTTTAAAGATCCAAAATTTTCTACAAATGCTATTTACGTATTCTGAGAGGTCATAAGAAAGCCATAATCATTGATTATTAAGGTCAATAACCTTATAACTGGATTGTCACCTACGTGTGAATGAACATAAAAAATGGTCTGGTTATGTAAAACGGAAGATGTTGTTTAGAAGATGTGCATCCGCTGTGAAGATGACACAAGTATTATCATAAATCAAACCTTATATGCACGACAATAGGCACGATATTCAAATGTCAAGGTTTATTTTATTAATTTATGTACTGACGACATAAATCTTGGTTTAGCAAATGTTGCCGATGATGTATTGTTTCGTATCAATATGAAGATGTAGTAAGATCTGCCCCCTATCAAAAGTAACAAAAGCGCTATAATATAATGAACTTCGCTATCGACTTGTCTGGGATTGACTTAAGTTTTCGCTAAAATGTCGAATCCATACTTCTTTGGTACGAGAACTTCGTTATCGTTTTTTGCAATTTTTATTTTAGCTAGTTGGAATCACTATGTTTTACCTATTTACTATTTTAATACAAACTGTAAAGTAACTTACAAAGATAATTTATAAGTTGTAGCATTTTTAATCAATATAAAACCTGTTTACATAGTTTCCGGCTATCATTATCAACATATTATTATGCAACACAAAACACGAACGGTTCCGCTAATCTGTTAACTAGCTCGTAAAAATAATATAGGACCGCATTTTAAGTAAGGAACAAGTTCTTAAGAGTTTATGTGAGATGGAAATTGTTGCAGCGTTGTATATTATATTTTACAGTATTTTCACGAACCTAAAAAAATACATTGAATACCAAAGGGTATTATATTATAGGGCTTCATAGCTAGAGAAGATGGCAAAAGGTCAAAGCTTTTGACATTTTTTTTTGTCCTTAACGTAGTCAAACAGATGGACTTCAAATAATAAATATAAATAAATAAATATTTGACAACATCACATACATTGCTCCGATTCCAAAGTAAGTAGCTAAAGCACTTGTGTTATGAAAATCAGAGACAACGGTGGTATCACAAACACACCCAGACTTGAGCCAATATAGAAAAGTTCGTTTTCTAAATTAACCCAACCGGGGATCGAACCCGGGACCTCAGAGATGGCGTCACCTTGAAAACCAGTGTACAAAGCCACTCGACCAAGGAGGTCGTCAAATAAAATAAAAAAAAATAGGTATAAAATAACAATCAATTCATCTTTGAGATGAATCGACTCTCCGTTTTTAATTTAAAACATATTAATAACGATGTTACATTAGAACTGAACATATTTTTTATTTTTTTTTATTTATAAATCTTTATTGTACAAATACACAAAGTAAGGTACAAATGGCGGACTTAATGCTAAAAGCATTCTCTACCAGTCAACCAACAGTAAACAGATAGACACGAATGCGGCACAAACAAAGAAAACTAATATTTACATGCATACAATATAAATATTACATAAATACACACCATTAAATACATGTCTACATAATTTTATATAATATTAATTTAATATATAGAAATTATATACATATTCAGTTTAAGGTGATCGCACATTGTCACGCGTCGCATTTAGAATTTGTTGTATGAAATCATAACAAAGCTCGCAGATTTGACTCGCACCGTACGCACCATAAGTGCCATATTTCTGTCAGTAGGTAAATTCTAAATATGGCGCGTGCGTGCTGACAAATGCATCACCTTTACCAAAAAAGTTAAGATCTCATCCCGATTTATATCATTATGTTTTCATTACTAACAAAACTGGTACATTTTGCAAATATGACATGCGGGTCTACCGCCTAAAACACTGAAGTTCAGGTAAGCTTTCATTTGACAGATTGATGAGTTCTTTTTGGCACAATAAGGCACAAATAAAAACTTACGAAAGAAAAGTAGCAATGTATTACATCCATCTGTCAAATCCAATTGATTACGATAGCCAATTGTATAAGAGCTCATGGTATAAGAGTTTAAGTTTTTGCCGTTCCAAAAAAGTGGAAACCTCATCCGATTTTCAATTACATATAGGTAATTTTCTCACTACTATCAAGCTTTATCAAATGGTATAAATTTGAGATTTTAGCATATTATATTACTATACCATACTAAATAATATACTAGAAAAAATATGTTTCGCACCAGTTCCCTATTTAATAACGTGACAATTTGTCAATTGTCATGACAATTTGGTTAACATTGCGGTGTAGCTATGAGTAGTTTGTTCTATTTACAAGTTGGTTGACGCAATGGGTATAAAATTGTCATGACAGATGACAAATTGTCACGTTATTAAATAGGGCCCAGATCATATTCTCGGACGGGAATCGAACCGTCAATCTAATGTCAATAATTTGAGATGTTTACCCTATTACTACCATAGTTTTTCACTATAATCCTAAGTGCTTCATTTGTCACAGAACGTGTCACCGTTTCCATCTCACAGTGTCTGCGATACCATCACCAGGTCATAGCGCAAAGCGAACGAGTGATGTCTGTCACGCGAGCCGCTTACACGATTTGTTTCTGCGATCCTTTTGAGGCGTTATTTGGCGATTTGACGGCTCGTTAAAAGTATCTCAGTGTTTAGTAACGAGACGTTTATAATTCAAATGTTGAATCAATCTACTTTTGTTGGTGGTTAAATAAAAAATATATACCTATATAAATAAGTCAATAAAATACTCTCTGTCGCGATGTTTGGTTTATATAACTATTTGATTTCGAATATTAAATTCTTCATTCATGTTTCTGTAGCTTTCAATTTTATGAATAAGTCTTTAGTTATAAAAATATTTTTCTTTTCACTCATTGATAGAAGAAATAAAAGTACAGTATTTAAAATGCTTATTCATATCATACCGTAGATCAGGATATATTAAATTTTAAACGTTATTTTTTAATTATTACTTTCAAAGTAACAAATTAATCAACATTATCAACGTCATCACCGTTTACACTTTCTAACAACATATCAATGACCCGTCAAAATACAAATAATCACATCCACTACTAATTTTAATGACGTATCACATCAAACGCTGGCTGTCAATTATCTCGAGCGATGTCAAAACGCTCTATCGTTTCAACGATACAGCACGGAGTATGGTTGGGCCACAAACCGGTTCGAGTTAGATAATAACTGGATGTTATGTTTCGACATAGCCGAGTAGGCAAGCTTTGTACTTACGCCATTGTGCTTACACTTTTATATATTTCTACTTACTATAATTACCAGCCGTGTGAAGTACAAGAGTTCAATAGCCAACCCCTTACAAGCGTGTCGCAACGGCAACTAATGACTTAGAGCTTAGGTACCTAAGCAGTAATCTAAGTGGCGTCTAGGAGTTCATTAGCCAACCCTTCACACTTCAGGGTGTCGTAAAAAGGTGACTAAGGGTAGGTAACCACTTCGCATTCCTCCGAGAAACTGGAACAGTGCGCCACAGCAAAAAAAAAAAATCTGTCATCAAATGTCAATATGTTGTAAAACGACGTGAAAGCTTTCACTTCGATCAGTTGTTATAATTGTAGTTGGCCATGATATTCAATAAAATAGGGATCAAATAGGCAGAACCTTTCTAAAACTTAATAAAAACATATAGAGCGTTTGTCGCTATCGAGCGATTAATCAATTATAATATTTTTTATTATACAATGTGTTACAAAAATACCCCTAACGCCGAATATGGTATATAGGGACCATCAAACTGGATAACTTTTACTATGGGGCCAACTCTGAAATCGCGAAAAAAAAACAGCTGTTTCATACATTTTGATATTTTCGATTTTAATTTTTGTATGAAACAGCTGATTTTTTTTAGCGATTTCAGAGTTGGTTCCTTAGTAAAAGTTGTCCAGTTTGATGGTCCATATATACCATATTCGGCATTAGGGGTATTTTTGTAGTACCTTGTATATTAAGAAATTCCCGATAACAAGCTTATTGGCCTTCCATTACTTTTTGTGAATAAGACGAATAGATAAGACCTAAGTAAGTACTTGGAAATCATTCTTGGAACTCTAACATGTTTAGAGATTAGTGTAACATCCTCCCGCGGAAGAAGCCGACCTGCAGTAGACTTCCTCCATAATGGGTTTACAATACTGATGATGAAAAAACTATCTTGTTCTATAGGCCTAATTATTAAAGAGTAGTTGGTTTGTAATTTGTTATTAAACTTGTAGAAAATATTGTATCGAAATACATATACTTCACTAGTCTGCTTTTTGGCTAGACAATGACTGCACATTATTGACAATACTATGAACAAACCAATACTCCATAAATGTTAGATTACCGCCAAGTCATATATTAATATTCATAATGCTCCAACTGTCTGTCCGTCTATAGCTTATAACTAGATATCGACCGCAATCAATGGGTGTTACGTTCATACTTTATTTGTCCAAGGACGAAATCGATCCATTATCATATGGTTGTATCCATTAACTATTGAAATACACAGTTTATAAATAAAATATAAGTTCAGTTATGTTAAAACAATCTATTAATTGTTTTTAAATACTTGTGTCATGCATGACCTTTCGCAAGCAAGGTTAGTGCTAATTAAAATTGCTATAATTATTAATATTTTCACAAGGGTGGTGCAAGTGCATCACTTAAGATCAGTTTTACAATCCAAGTATACCTTCTTCTTATTTAAACATAAATAAATTACTTGGGTTTTTACTAACGAATGTACTTACTATATTTTAAAATCTTTTTTATTTCTTAAGTTTGTAACCAAAGAGTCACCGAACCCAAATAGTTTGCATACGATGCCAAGGCAGTACTAATTTTTTATAAATCAGTGATATTATTTTTCAACACTACTTCTTTTACATTGTAATTAATTTTCAATCACTAGCTAAATTTCAGATCATGAAGCAAAAAAATTAAAAAAAAAATACGTTTTTGACCCATATTTCAGAGAAAGCTGTTGAGTTTCATGGACTGAACACACAATCTTTAAAGTTTAGTAAAGATATAAAACAAGTAAGACGCCAAATGCATTTACTATTCCGTTTACTAATGGTACCCTCCTATATAAGTGGTACCCTCATCTTAATGAAATTTATTGCTAAGTACATAATATATCGAAAATTCACACGTACAGATTGAAAGCTAAGGTTCTATAGTTAATTTACAAACAATTACCTCAGTAAAGTATCGTCCGTAGTAGTAGTGGGGAAAAGAGCAAAAAGTGGCCACTTTAGGCATGTTTGCTCTAACATGTGAATTTTTGAGACATTATGTACTTAGCGATCAATAAATTTAATTAAGATGAGGGTGCTATTTGAGGGCTATAGGAGCCTTAAAGCTTAAACTGCAGTTAAAATCGAATTCTCGTTCAAAGGCACGTGCCAGACCAATCCTACATCTTATCAGGATACAAATCTATGCAATCGGCAGCTTGACCGGTTGGATTTCTTATAATGACTCAGTGCTAACGATTTTCAGTCAACAAAACAATCGCCCATGAATAATGGAACGACCACAATCGCCCTAGATTTCCGTTAAGTACTGGTTATTTTGGAGCATTTCTTAAGCAACTGTAATAACCAAAAAAGCAGGCTATCGACAAATCTAAGACATTACATAGTCGTGAGCGAAATATAACAATAGTACCTGTTGATTTATAACTCAATTAAAACTGTCATTACACGACCGACGACGATCTGACATAGCTTTTGTTATTAAACAGCTTTTTTATTTATGTTCATACACAGGTAATGAAAATAAGCCCAAATCAAAAGTAAAAACATAACTTTTTATCGATTAAAATACTACCAAACTAGCTTTGAATCTAATCATCATTCTTGTTTTTACCCCCCGAAGCAAAAAAGAGGGTTATGAGT
Organism: Catoptria pinella; assembly: GCA_963556745.1. Taxonomy (NCBI): domain Eukaryota; kingdom Metazoa; phylum Arthropoda; class Insecta; order Lepidoptera; family Crambidae; genus Catoptria; species Catoptria pinella. The sequence continues at coordinate 10,123,523 of OY750765.1, forward strand.
TGACCGGTATGTATGTATGTTTATCTGTTCCCGCATAACTTCTAAACTACTTATCATAATTTGATAAATGAGAGTTAGAAGCATGTTGATCGACCGCTGGTTGTGACGTCACATTAAATGAATATGGCGCCTACTATATGACATAAAGTCATGAACTAAAAATAAAGTATTTCTTAATGATAACGTGTGGGGTATAAAATTAAGGGCTTAATTAGCACATTTAAAAAATGTATACAACATGTTACAAAAATACCCCTAATGCCGAATATGGTAGATAGGGACCATCAAACTGAATAACTTCTCTTATAGGACTAACTCAGAAATCGCGAAAAAAAATCTGCTGTTTCATACATTATGATATTTTCGTAATTAATTTTTGTATGAAACAGCTGGTTTTTTTTCGCGATTTCAGAGTTAGTCCTATGTCCTATATGTATGTCCTATATGTATGTCCTATATGCATACCGCCTCCGTTCCGTACCGTCCGTCGTGGGTAAAAAAAGGAGTTTAAAAACTAAAACCCAAAGACTACGGAAAAATCGCGCTCTAAAAACTATAAAACAAGAAAATATTCGAATCCAAAATTCAAAAAGGATAATCGTAGTCGCATGCCACCTCCATCTAGCCAATATTAGTTCGTGTCTGTCTAGTTAGAACAAAGTGGCATGCGACTACGGTTATCATATTTGAATTTCGGACTCGAATATTGTCTTGTTTTTCATATTTTTCCGTAGTTGGGTTTATGTTTTTATGTTTTTGTTATAAATATCACGCTAAAACTATTATCACTATTGTAAGTTCAAGTAAGTATTAGTAAGGACCTTTTTGGAGTGAAGCTGATTTTTTTATTTCACATGCACGCAGTGTTGTACCGCTAAAATAAGTTATCTACGTTTTTATGAATATTATAGGAAACTGGTAGAGTTTGCCATAATAACTGTTTATATTTTTAAGTACATTACTGCGACGGTATTACTGTTAAACTTGCTTCCAACGTTCTTACTAATTTACTTTCTACCATTAAACAACGATAACCAACGATCAAGAAGTTAATCCCGACAAGAAAAACCAGCTTTCAACTATTAACCAACCCAATGGTCTATGTTAGAAATAATATCTTCAATATTTTCTGTTAAATAATTTGCATACATTTTCAATTAGGTGTCAACTTACTTAGTCCCGCTGACTAAAAAATGTCAACAACTCCATTTTACATCTAACAGCAAGTCACCACTGTTTCGAGAAATCAAATGAGTCACGAAATTATGGAGTTATTTTTATTTTATGAAGTTATATTTAAAGCAAACTTAGTCTTGTCAATTACTAAATATAATTCCTAACAATATTTAGTAACAAAAAGTGCATATCTATACAATTTTGTTTAGATTTGTTTTTATAGCTGACTAAGCAAAACTAACATTGTCTCAAAGAGCAGGCTTCGCTACATTTAAACTTAAATTGTAAGTATAAAATTGCATTTTATATAGCGTGAAGTTCGCTATAAAGCAATCTAATTAAACACTTATAACTGTCAATAAAGTAAATTTTCAACAAACCTAGTTTTCTCATACGTAATTATGTTAAAGTAGGGACTTAATCCCACGGTTAAGCAGTTTTGGGATCAAGTAAGTCAAGTTAAGTAGGTATCATTTGACGCTGCAATAAAGGAACCCACACACTTTCTTGTACCTTTACCAATTAAATTTGAATTTCTAAGTAATTGACTGATTAAATGCTCCATAATTTCTCGTTAATAAGACGGTATCTTCTGTGTAAAAGCTTCATTACTTAGAACCCTCACGATTTGGAAATAATAAACATAAATCTGACTTTAATTTTGTAAATACTTACTTTACCGTTACGAATTCTATTTACTGCCAATGTTCTTGGATCTATCAGATAATTTACAAGTAGCAGTAGTAGTAAATCATGTTCATTATAAAAGGCAAAATAGCAAAATGGATATTTCGCCACATTTACAAAACAAATCATTTTTTAGTTTTAACAACGTAAAATATTTTTGTGAAAGAGAAATATAATATGTATCTTACTCCCGCAAAAAATATATGCAAGATGCACCGCTCGCCCGGCCGCAAAAAATATGCACATGCGCACCACAAAATATCAGTGCACAATACCTGCATTTAGCAAGACAGTGACACACCTTGCACCTTCACCAATTAGACTACTCTACACGTGTTTCGCCTCAACCCGGAGCATCCTTAGGAGTTAAATCGTGCGTAAACCAACACCGAAACGATGAAAACGGCTTCGGAAGGCCCGTTAAGCCGTTGGTCCCGGCTGCATTTGCAGTCGTTAACACCCACAAATCCGCATTGGGCCCGCGTGGTGGTTAATGGCCCATCCTCTTTAACCCCTCATAAGGAGGGCCTGTGCCCTAGCGTTATTGAAATCGGCCGTTAATCGAATGTTTATGTCATTTACAGACAGTTATTTTAACGATACAATCGTAAAATATTTATATCATAATAAAATTCACATAACTGTCTTTTGGAATAATTTCATTACTTTGGAAAGCGATTAAATTAAGGACTAAGGTCTTAAATAAATCCATAACATAAATTTCTTAAACACAAACTATACAAATAGCACAGCAGGTACAGTCAGCCATTACGCCCCTATTATAACAACATTGCACTGGATGTATCTTGAGAACCATTTTTTTTATATAATTATTATTATGCCAATCCCATGCCTCTATATATTGTAGAAAGGAAAAAAATTTTAAGCAACATAGGCACTTATTTATGCGGATAAAAGATGCAACATAAAGAAACATAAGAGATGTGAATGAACTTATTTTTAATACCGTGCCGAAAACAAAGCCCTTTCATAAAAACAGCCATTCAATGTGTATAAAAACTTCTAATGAGATACCCAATGACATAAAACAATTACAATATAATATAAATTTTGTGTTTCATAAGGAAATGGCTGATTGACAAGAAAATCCACTCTGGCCGTACTCGAAGTCACTTCCATCATTGTCTTGATGCGCTATACGAAACTTAAAAAAAATCTATTTTGCGGTTGCGCTAGGAGCTGCTACACTAGTAGTCAAGTACTGACTATTTTGACTTTAACCGCCTCTGTGGTCTAGTGATTCGCTCACACGTGTAAGACGCAGGGGTATCGAGTACGATTCCCAGGAGGGGAGTAAGTACATCTGTACTGGGTATTTTTGATGGTAGGGCATATTTCTAGTCCGCCTGGCTAGCTTCCACCATCTTACCTAAGTCTCACGCTATAAAAAAAATATTGTGTTCCTTCAGTTAGAGGTAAGATAGCCAGTTCCACAATGGTAAGAATTCCGAGTTAAACTTTCGGGCTTATCGTCACTTAATATCAAGTGAGGTGAAGGCCAAGCACCATCCCGTTGTGGACAAATAAAATAAAAACGATCTATAGTTTAGTTTGGTCCAAGATTGCCTGTACGTAATGGTTTGACTAATTGCATTTGATTCTTACATTTTGACTGTAATGTAAATAAGAACGATGTAAAGAAAGGCATACAAATACCCTAGACACTACACCTCAATAAATGCTAAAATACCGATACGATAACAATAAACGATGCATACCGATAAGGTCAATCTGTGCAAAAAATCAATGAACTTCTCTCATAATTAAATTATTATTCAGACGGTCAATATAAAAAACACTTAACAACAAGAAAATCTTGAATTCAAACTGCCGAATAGGCAACTTAAAGGGAATCACAAGTGTCAATAAAATACTCGTTTATTTTTATTGGTATCGTAAAACGTAATCAGTGTTTGGATTGAGTCAATTTGCTTCGAACGCTGAGATCGCGCTGTAAGCGACTCTTGCGCATCCTCAAGACTGATTTGCGACTTACTATAGTTTAATTTATGTCACTTGCTGCTATTTATGCCTAGATTTTACCTATGCATAGTTAAATAGAATCATAGATTTAAAAAGGTTGCATATCTGGATTCTTTCGTACAAACAAAAAATAATCTCATTTATCTTATTCACAATTAGGAATACATAATGAAACTAATCTGAGGTAACTAAAATAAAATAACTAATACATTGAGAGGTTCGTAGAAAATTCAATTTAACTTAATTTTCTACGAACTATTTCGTTGATGTCTTTTGTACTGAGATGCGTAAGCGCATCTAACAAGACCGCAGAGAATACCATTACAATTATGAGTTTTATTATTTATCACTTGTTTAATTCAAGTCAACGCTATAATTTGTTTTCTAAATTATTAAATCAATTAAGTATACAGTAAACTTAATGAAACATAATTGATTACTTTATATAATTTAGTTCAAAACTTAAAATAAAAGTTAAGAGGTTTGAAACTTTATATACGTCGTAACATTGGTTTTATAGTTAAGAGCATTTGTAAAACTATTTTCATGACCCGGGGGCTAATTGTCTAATTTAAAAATCTATCGCAATCGCTTTCATTTGACAGTTGGATCCGACACATTGCTGCATTTCTTGAGTAAGTTTTTGTTTGTGCCAAAAAGAAGCATCAATGTGTTTCATCCTGAAAGCGATTGCGATAGATTTTGAAATTAGACAATAGAAAGGCAGAATTATGATAAAATATAATTATAGTACTTTAGCACTTTTCATTATGATGAAAAAGTTAATAATTCATTATGATTTTTGTCATACGGTTCAACTTCACAATATTATGAAAAACACGAACATATTCTGATATTAAAAATAAATAGCACCTAACCTAAGTCACATAATCCACATTAAAAGCTTTAAGGTTCATTTTTGCTTGTAGCTTAGATCGTGCTCGATCTAACAGGAGAGAAGATGTACCATTGTTCAAATAAATAGACGTAGATCGCGTCGAGATACACCCAGTGTCAAATGCCACTAGAATTAGTTCAATTACAAATACAATACCTGCATTTAAAACGCTCATTTTAAATTGAACTTGAGAAAAACAATTTGGATTTTTATCTTTCCATTTGTATTCACGATATAGTTAGTGATTACTCAATACTATTCAAATAGTTTTATGTTATAGGTACTATAAAATAAGATTACTTAAACGAAATACCCTTAGCTAACATAAAATAATCTTTAATTATATTTTCGTCTTTTATCAAGATCTGTCATAAGTGGTTCTTATGTTCTAGAAAAAATATTTTAGGCCCAAAATAATACGTCAATGTATGTTATTAATAATAATATCAAATTTATAGAACGAAAATGGTAAAATTTTATCAAAGAAAGACTTTGTCCACGAATTTAGGGCACGGACACAATGCTCAAATTAAAAATTGTGCACAAATGTGCTGGAAAAGTACCTTAATAGGTAGGTCTAGCGAAAAAAAAATTTACCTTTACAGAAAAGTCTTTAATCTTCCGATTTTTTTTATAGATAATATAAACCGACATTACAGGATTAGGGGAATAATGTTATTTACCTCAAAAGGGCAGCAATAGTTACTGTAGTAAGTAACAGAGTTTTATGTAACTTAATTTAATTTTGAGTTTATTGGAATCCTATTTTCGTTGAAGTAAATTTTAAGATTTTCATTAAATATTTTAGAGCATGATCGATAAAAATCGCTTATAAATCAGTTTTAAAAATATAAACTGGCATAACAGGGTAAGTTAGGGGAATAATGTTAGAGTTGCCTCAAAAGAGAAACAATAGATACAGGAAAGTAAAAAGGTGTGTTCCTGATTCGCCAGATTCGCCGTATTCCAGATTCGCCGTATTCCAGATTGGCCGTATTCCAGATTCACCGTATTCCAGATTTATCCTAATACGTTTTAAGTAACTAAAATTTTATTTTACTTTTACTGGAATCCTATTATATTTATTTTACTAAGTCGATGCTTTTAAGTAACTAAAATTTTATTTTACTTTTACTGGAATCCTATTATATTTATTTTACTAAAATCATAAAATTGACTTACTACAAATTTTAGACCACGTCCGATAAAAAAACCTTTAAAAAAACAGGTTAAATCAGTTTTCTAGGTGTGTGTGTTCATAGTTTTGTTAGTATTTCTATTTCAAATCGATGACAATCTTTTTCAAAAGGTGTGAACTCACTGTTAAAATAACGACAAGTAATTTATATAGTAGCGACAAAAGATTTCGGTTCCACAGTTGTGAAAAGTGGCCAAGATTTGTCGTTTAGATAGCATTGGCACGATCCCGCATCAGCCAGCAATGTTTACGGTGGTGCAGGACGCATCCCAATGACTTTCATTTCAATAAGACACATATTTGAGGACTAAGCTTAATATTCCATGACAAAGCTCAAAGTACCGTTATTAATGTAGAAATTTAAAATAAATTGAAAAATACATTTAAAAGTAATGAGATCTGTCAATTCTATTTTATATGACGAATTTCTATCACATTTCATGCATTGTATCTAGTTTTCTTGATGAAAGCATGTTTAAATAAAATACTACAATTCAAATGCTATAAAAATTCAAGACATCGAAATAAAGACCCGAAATGAAAACAAACTTCCATGCCTTTTCTATTGAAGCGTAAACAAATAAACTGCGACGCCTGTTGTCACGACAACTTGCAAAAATAGTTTCGTTACTTAATGTTATAGAACTTTGCCATTTTACCGTATACGTCACCATTTAAAGGACACATTCAACATGCGTTCGATTACTGACGTAGAAAATTTTGTTTTACGTTGAAACATTTTATTTCTTTAATGTAACTATAGACGAGGAAACAATAGATGGAATAAGCTCCAATATAGAAACCGGTTGCTTACAACTAAATCAAAATCGGTACTTACTGTTATCTTATCACGCAACAATTACGAAAGGCAGCGCGGTTATCAGCTATTATGTAAAAGAGGGGTCGCGCCTCCGTGCGAAATCCAGCCTCCCGCCAAAACCACCCTTGCACCCACTGTCTGAATAAACAAAACACAGTCTGACACTAGTTCACGAAGTTTTATTTGTGCGCGCGCCGCTCACGCGCGTCCGATACGTCGCTTGGCCTGTGCCGTACTAGAGATTGAGAACCGGCCGGGGCTACCGACTTGAGGACAGCCGCCCGCCGGCCGGAGCCGTCCAAGCCTTACCTAGGGCCTGACACCACGCTAGACCCTTACCTATACAACACGGCTATTCTTATTGTACGTTTTATCGCGAGCGCCTTTTTGCATCGCATTATGTGCCACAAAAGCTTTAGAGTTGGTTTGTACTTCATTATTCATCTACATTAAAAATCTAAATGAAAACTTAAATATTTTTCATTTTAACCATTTGAGACTTCAAAGTTGAAAATTAAAAAAGTTTTTGAAAAACCTCTTTATTGAAAGTTGCTTGTAGAGTATGTGATTCAAAATGGTAAACAAATGGAACAGCAAAGTTCATCGGAAAGTTAAATAAGAAGCTGCGATGCCGGAGCGTAGATAAAGTTTCGATGAATATTTGCTAGATCGATTTTAAGTTGTACGATTTTCACAACGATGTTTGAACAAGTTCTCGACGGGGTATTGCTATATAGGTAATACAGAGCGCGTGTCGATAAGTGAATGAACTCAAAACGTCCTTCGCATGGCAAAATTGACATCGGTCGACGCATACGTTACCACACAAGTGAATTAATTTTTAAATAAAGAATGGATTTATTTTGTGCTTTAACTTTTCAACATTCATTTTTAGCAGTGCGAAGCTTCACATCGCGTGTTGTGGAGGGGTGAAACCCTCAGTCCACCGTCTTGCATGTAATTACGAGCGAAAGGAAGTTTGTTACTTTTCGGGGCCAGAGCGTGACTTATGGCCAACCCTCCGTCTTAAAAATAACATAAAGTGGTAATAAAAGGGCGAGCGACGCTGGAAATCCCTCGAACACAATCAACAAAGCTAATTGCTTCGAATTCTAGCTCCCAAGCGATAAATCTTTATCCCCATTACGTAATTTGCATTTCAAACAGGATGATCTGTAACGTGATGCGAGAAATAAAATAAGGATTGGAGTTTTGACTAATTAGTCGTGAGATAGAAATGTAGATTGAAAAAATAAGACAATAAAAACAAATGACTATAGTGTTATGCAAATTTAAAGAAGAGCGTAAAAATCAAACGGTGCTGTTCGAAATGTAAGTGGACTTCTTTAATGGCGACTCCACGGCGCGGCCGACCGACAATGGCTAATCAAAAAGTCGTATCTCATTTTGCGAGACCTTGCCAAGCTGGACGTTACGTTATTTCGATTTCATTTGCGTGCTCGTGCGCTGTGTTTTTTTTTCTTTTTTTCTTTTACTCGAGCCGAGCACGCCTAAGGTCAGCCCTTGATCCCGCGACTGCTTTGTTATCCCGAGAAATATGAGGGAAGCCAGGTACCGACGAATAAATGGGATTCTTTTGAAGAATATTGAAATATCTCCAGGCGATACTGCGGGATACGTAGATTAATTCTAAAATGATGAATGGACAAAGTAAATCTCGTTTATAATTTACTGCTTGGTTATCGCCTTTGTTTCGGTAAGCACAGTTTTATCTTTTTGATTAACTGCCGTTTAATAGAAAACTAATACCGTTTTGAGAAAGCAATTTATAAATCTCTCAGATTGAAAACGGTTTCCAGTTTTTTGTTGATTATCTTATCTTAAAAGACTCCAAAATATATAATTATTTATTATATCTATTTACTCAGGTAATGAGGTCAACAATGCAGCTAGTTTTAAAATATATTTAGATTTTTTATGAGTATTTCACACGTTACTTAATTTTATCAATAAGAAATACAAAAGTATCCAAATCCGAGTCGTTCAACTCACAAAACCTATCATCTCATATGACATTTGAAAATCAAAAGCTCGACGCCTCCGCATGTAAACGGATTCCTACATAAACGTTAAAGTACTGAACGGAATTTGGTTTATTTTTTATTTTATCGAAAAACCAATTACGAGTCACGAATCTCTCGCCAGTGACGCGGGCTAGAGATTAATTGAATTCTTAAGTGTGAAGAGATTGACCGGGAGGAGCGGCACGGACACTTTTTAATAATAATTAATGAGTCAAAAGAGGTAGCGTTTTACGGTTCGTGCCTTGGGCCTTTTCCGCACGTCCAAGAAGCTAAAAACTAGATACCAGATGCAGCCAACAGTAGCGGGCACTAGCGGTGGTAAAGCTATCATTCGACAGATTCGGACAAGACAAAAATGTTTTTTAAGAAAATTTAAATACCCTTGCTTTCATTGATGTTGATTAATATACGAAGCTGAAGAAATCAAGGAGAAGTGAGGAGACGAGAGACAAAACGCGGCCATAAGACAGTACTCCCGCAGCTTGTGATTCGGTAGGGGCCTCTCGAACGCTCAATTGGCATCGATACAATACAATGAAAACTCTCAACAACTTGTGGTGGCCACTAGTGGCTTTGCCTTAGCCACCACTATTGCATCAGTGCATTAGTCAAAAAATAATCAGTCGCTTACTTCTATGCCTTGGACCGAAACTATCATCACGCCTCTAAAAGGTCCATCATTGCCTATCTACCACATGCCCGCTATCATAAAACGAACACTATCATCCATTATATACAACCGATGTAATTAGACACCACCGCTGACTCCCAGCACTTATAATATTGTTAGAGTCCAATAAACGAGTATTTATCGTGCATTAGTATTAATAACCCTGAAATTTTGTGGTAAAAAAGAAATAATTTTATTGACGTGATAGTTGAATAAGTTGCTTCTCTGATTTCACAGCGCACAGTTATATTTTTGTTTACGGATTATCGAAGGAATATTATGATTATTTTTAAAATTTTAAAATATTCTTAAACATACACATTAGTGATAGCTCCACTATCAACAACTATTAGCTAATGATGTAGATCGCGCAAAAAATACGCTCACGACTCGCAGACCAAATAAAGACGCATATAATTTGCATGCAAGTACTTTATTAACCTTCAATTTGCCTCTAAAGATATGCACCCGTCTTGGGGCTGAGAAACTGAGGAACCAATGCACTCAGGCATTTAACCTTTTTTGTGCCAATGGGCTTGCATTGCATAGTCTTTGGAGTTCCATTGTAAAATAAATACTTTTTGATTCCTTTTCTTAAGTTTAATTCATTGTACATACTAGACGCATCTCTACAGCAGCACTAATAAATATCATAGCTACTATGGTACTGTTATCAATTTCTTTTTAAAATAATAAAGTGATTTTAATGACATTCCTTTATATTATATACACACTAGCTAGAACATTATGCCGGACAACAATAGAATATCTGTTGTGTCTCATTTTCCGGGCCTTGAAGGGTTAAAGTAAAGCTATTTAGGTTTCGGTTTAAGTCGGTTAAAAAATTAAGTTGTTAATATTACTGACTTTGTAATCGGAGCGAATCAAAAATAGTGTTCAACTTACTATTATTATAACAATATAGTGACTGGCTTAAGTACTTATGTATATGAAAAATTCTAGCTATCTTATATCTGTGACCTTTGTCGGAACACAGTGAATCATGACTGTTTCCCTGAAGACATGTAGGTACGCTTTTACGGAGCGAAGGATACTCTAACTTGAACAAAGTATCTACTTAAAACTTTCGCATTAAGTAAGTATGTACATACTTTTATATCACTTGAAAGTAAAGTTATTTCTAGAGATGTTTCCAAACATACGGTTTTATGATATTATTATTGAGAAGTATCGTGTTCATGACAATTTTAACACGTTTTTATCAGGTTGCTTTCTTGTTTGTTTGTTTGTCCACATTAGCAAACGATTTTAAACTAGCTTCCCGATAAGCTAGAGATTTGAAACTTGGAACATAGGTCAAAACTAAAACACAATGCAATATTATGGTGTAATTAAGCTGATCTGATGATGAAGCCGTAAGAAGGACCACAGAACCTCTGTTATAAAACCATACAACCCTATCGAGTTTGGGCTTGTTAGATTCGTATTGACAAGTAATCTGATGGGAAATGAGATCCAGGGTCTAATGATGAAGCTGGAAGAAGGCCATAGAAACTCTGTATTGAAACTATGGACCCCATCGAATTTGGGCTCATTTCAATCGTCTTGACGAGTACTCTGTTGGAGAATAGTGTCCAGGGTCTGATGATGGATCCGGAAGAAGACCACAGGAACTCTGTAATAAAACCATGCAACCCCCTCGAGGTTAGGCTCATTTGAATCGTCTCGAAGAGTAATCTGTTGTGAAATAGTTTCCGGGATCTGATTATGAAGCCGGAAGAAATTAACACAGATAAGAAAGACTAAAAACCAGAAAATAATTATTTACTGAAAAAAAAGTTTTTAAAACGAACCAAAATTATAAAAAACGGTCTAAACACATATAAGGACTAAAAAAACCGGATTAAAAAGTACAAAATAATTCCTTTGCATTCAAAGATTTATCATCAATTTTGTCTTTTGCATGCGCCCTTGCAAAAGACAAATTGATGATAAATCTCACAAATGCGCCCCACGTTTTTAGGTTTGAATTCCTAGACAGAACTACAATCATAGTTGTTTGGGTAATAAGTATACATAAATACAGAAACAGGTGAATTTTACAATCTTTTTGCACTTTTAGTAAGTACTTCATCATATTTTTGTTTGATAAAAAAATAGGTGCCTATTGTAAAATATATCTAAATATATATATCGAAATTAGTTTACGCTCGATTGGAAATTTATAATATAAGAATAAAATACACCCTCGTTTCCACATCTGTGAGTTACATAAATGTGATGTTTTTCCTAAAGTATTAAACGTTATGCAGACTGAATTGAGTGGTGTAACACTACGTGTTTCGGCCACGGCGAGCCAATATTGAATTTTGAATTAATTTCAATCGGATTTTCCGCTATTTCTCTCCGAACTGTTCATCAAAGTGTTAAACTTTTTAATTTATTTGATCGTACTAACCTTTCACAGCTTAGCTATTATTATGAAACTGAATTTGTTTTACGTAATTGTACAGTCGAAAATTGAACAAAAAAGTAAAGACTTTAAAATAAAGTTTTTAAATAACTGATTATAATTCTATCAAATGGGGAAAAGTTAATAGCACAAAGGCTTATTGGTCGTGTTTTCTTTTACACGTCTTGTAAAAAAAATAGGCACTTCGGAAACAATATTAAGATTTTTAAATTTTTGAGATTTAAGAATTCACAATGCTATTTTATATAATACCAAATAATATACTAGAAAAAATACGACTCGCACCAGATCATGTTCTCCGTCCCGTCCGAGAACATAATCTGGTGCGAGTCGTATTTTTTCTAGTTTATTATTTGGTAATATTAAGATTGGCAAAGCTCTTATTATAGCTTCTGGTGCGTAAATGTTAACGCCACCAAGTTTATAATAATTAGTAATAGTGATATTGTAGAAAACTATAATCGGCATAAGTATTTTTTTATGTCCCCAATATGATTTTTATGAATTGATAAGAAGGAAAACGGGCCATAACTAACTAACCATCATGCAGGCTCAACAAAATTAGAGGGTGTTTGTACAAAAATGTACAAAACAACACTAAATAAAATGCTTAATAAAATCTTTATTAAAGACTGTCGAACATGCTCATAAGGAATAAATAAATAATAAATAAATAAATATTTGACAACATCATATACATTGCTCCGATTCCAAAGTAAGTAGCTAAAGCACTTGTGTTATGGAAATCAGAGACAACGGTGGTATCACAAACACCCAGACCTGAGCCAATATGGAAAAGTCCATTTTCTAAATTGACCCAACCGGGGATCGAACCCGGGACCTCAGAGATGGCGACACCTTGAAAACCGGTGTACAAAGCCACTCGACCACGGAGGTCGTCAAGGAATGCAACTAAACAATCTCTCTTTGAAAGCAGAGTAGCGACGCATAAAATCCGAGTGTTCACACTACATTAGTATGAATGAAAGCGTGCAAACCGAGTGTCAAGTGTTATCACGGGCGGTAACACGACGGCCCTACTGGAAGGAATTGGTAGTGAGCATGGATAATTTCATATTGAGGGCTGTCACAAGTGTTATTAGGTTTTAATTAATTTAACGGTGACAAACATTCATGATGCTGATTGTCTTTTGTTATGTGGTTCAGTATCTACAGCGGTTCGGTTATCCAATTTCGATTCTATACATTTTGAACTTAGATTTGGTTCAAAATCTTTGGTAGTTAAATTAATCTTTGACTAGATATCTAAGACCAGCTAAGCTAAATCTGTCGTTATAAATAATAGGTAGACGGAAAAGTTCGCGGCCTTTTTCAGAAAGAATTTTGCGTGTTATATTTCTGGCAATACTAAACTTAGGCGGGAATGTAATATATTGTTTAACAGCTGACTTTCATGTAATAGCGGTAAAATTAAAACAAATTGATAGTTTTGTTGCTTTTTCATATTTTTAATAATTTTATTAGAACAATTTTGCAGTTTTTTTTTCAATAAGGGTTCAGACCCTTAACGAAAAAAATGAATGCTGTAGTGCTCACTAAATGGTTTGTAATATCTATGGAGAAGATGCTTAGTCGAATACAGCTGCAAAAAAATGGTTCGGCAGATTCAGGTCTTGTAATTTTGATGATAAAGATGTTCCTCGCTAACTAACTTTATTATTTTTAGTACAAAAAGGCCGTAAACTTTTCCGACTACCGTTTAAGTATGAAATTGCCGTTTTGTATGGAGAATTTTAAAGCATTTGAATTTTCTATACTAAAATTTTCTTAATTTATTTCACAACAATGAACGCTGATGTTAAAACTTTTATGCACTAATGTTTAAACACTAAGTTAACATATGCCACTTAGGTTACCAACGGGAAAACAATAAGTATCGGTTGAGTTACAACGAAATAAGAGGTCATTTCTGCTAACAAAAAAGTTAGTTACTATTAATAAGGTACTTTTTCTTTAAGTTAAGGAAAGAAAATCAGAAATATTTTTATTGCTGACAGGTAGTTGGCCGTCATGATCAAAATTCGAAATAGACAACCGAAGCATCTTTAACATCATAGAAGTTATGAGTCTCTGTGTGTGAGAAAAAAGCGGCAGTTTCATACTTTAACCCTATTATTAATACGATTAGGCAGTTAGATGTGAGAAAGATCTTCTACTTATGACCATATTGAAATAAATAACATAATGCTCATTGTGAAATAATCGGCGGACATACACAAAAAAAAACATTTAGATGAACAGAGAACCTCCTCCTTTTTTAAGTCGGTTAATCAAATGACGACAACTTTGTTTTGAAAGCTACCTTAACAAAAGTTTCGTTTTACTAAAATTTTACACAGTAAAGTTTTGTAGATATTTATGAAGTATTGCATCAGAAGAAGAGTAAATAAATCATGCTTTGTTCGACCTTAACTTTGATCACCATTGTCGTGTTTCAATGCCGAGCTCACAAACAATTAACCGAAATAAAGGTATTGGAATCGCAAAACAGTTATTGAAAATCGTGATCTGATTTTATCTAAGAAATCAAACTTAGACAGGAATCAAGACGTTCTTACAAAAGTTATCTCAGTTTTTCGTAGTTCAGATTGGTCAGGGTTCATAAGAGGTTCCCACGAACCATAAATGAATAAAGCTCGGTTCCTTACGGTTTTATTATAACAACTCAGATTAGCTATCTGTGGAACCACGATACAACAGATTTATCGGTTCGCCCACTAAAGATTGCCCTTTCTGGTGCAATAACAGAGAATGAAAAGAATTTACGGCAGTGCTAGTTAATTTGTTTTTTTTTACTGATAAAGGATGGTAGGGGTTCTTTGTCGGCACTTGTGGTCAAGTAATGAATGATTCGGATAAATTAAAAAGAAAATAATTTGCATAATCAGTTTAAAATGCACTATGTAAAAACTACAAAAAAAACAAATATAACATAATGGCGATCTCGCTATCAAGAAATGTTGCCATGAAGGTCGATTATTTATTTTTAATAATTAATGAATAGGTACTTAGGAATGTCGCAAAAAAGTTTAGAGGTGTGTGTGAGATATAATTCCATATAAATGTGAGGGAATTAATGAAGATATGAGTCAAAGGGAAAGAATGGAAGAGAAGGACGCACCTACTGCGTCAACCCCGAACAACGAACAAAAAATAGGAACATGAAACTTATGATTTTAATTTAAAAAAACATAGCTTTTGTTAAGAAGTTTCTGTTTTTACAAATAATTAAAATACACGAATAAAAAGATACAATACAATATAAATTATAATGAAAGAGGAAATTTTATAATGTACCTTCTAAAGACCACGGGTCTACGGGTACACTTTCGGCCATTGTGTTTGAATATACTCATCTTCAACAACATCCTACGAATAAAAATTTAAAGGAAATATTGTTACAAATAAAACGCTACAGCAGCAGTTGCTTCCTTCATTACATGAAAAGCATTTTTATGTGCTACGAAGGCCAAAACTTAGGCTTGTCATCAAGAAATTAAAATGATACACGCGCTAAGTTACACAATAATAATATTAGGAAGTTGAAGATTGGGAAAAATCACATTAGATTTTTCGCGAAAAAATATAATTTAATTTATTGATTGACACTATTGACAGATTTGTGAAGTGGTAATTTTATAATAAAAACCATTTTGTTTTGAAGTTACGGTGTTCTTAACGGCTGAGTCAAAGCCAAAAAGTACAAAACAGCTATATATTCGGTTTTACGACGGGGATTTCTATTTCATAAAAAATATGAAGCGCTTCATAGCTGTACGCTCAAAGAAACCTGTTTCGTTTCCTAAACTTTTTTCGGCCCAAAGCGATAGAATCCATTAAGATAGGTCAAACGATACTTCTCTAATGGCGATCTCTCTCGCTCCACTATCTTCAATTAAATGCATAAATAGCCATGAAGTTTTTAAGACCGTTGTATCTATGTATGTGCAGAAATGGGTCAACGAATCTTTACATTTTTACCGGAACAGCGTAAAATAGCACGTTTTCACGCACAGTACATGAAATGTCCCAGTCGAGTTACTATTTTTAAATTTTGTTTTTTATCATAAAACTAGATCAAGAATCGTTTTATTCAGCAGTGAAATCTGCGGCCATAAATTAATTAGGAATCAAACAACATTATATTATTTTAAGATCAGCTTATGTTAATAGTTTATTCATTACAGTTAAACAACAGCCGAATCTTATTATTCAACATAACAATTCAAATTGCGCTAAATTTAGTTACTTCGCCTGATAATTTCTCCAAGATTTAATCCAGAACAATTCATGGTTCTGATTCTGTCCAAATAGCAACTGGTTTGCGGACTTACACGATAACAGCTCCAGTCACGACTCGTATGGGCGTAATTTGTATTTGATTCTTTAAGTCGACCACTTTGTTGACGAGAGATCACTAAAAATTTACAGCAGACTCTCTTGCAAATCGGAGGGCCTATTACAAAAAAGAATCACGATAGTCGGACGATGTTTGTTGATCGATTTACTTGTTTTTGAACCTATACCACAGATTACTAAATAGTTCCTACACATGCGCTAATGATACGGAGCGGGACGAATATCGTACGCTTATCGCAATGATTTTTCGTAATAGAATCTCAGTTACTTATTGTAATGACAGGAAGTCAACTTTTATGTATTCGAATCTGTATTGAATCTGGTGTTGCCTATCCTGTTTGGTGATGTTTGAATACATAACGCATTGGAAGGACAGAAAATAAAGGTTTAAGTAAGAAATACATGCTTTCGTTTGTATTGACATTATATCGTAAAGATTTTAAAGTGTTTGAAAAAAAGTTGATAGAGTGTGAACGTGCTAAAGATTAATCTTTAATTCTATAGTTTCTTAAATAAATGTTTTGTATTTATTTTCGGGATAGAGTTCGTTCTATATCAGAAGTACTTAGGGCACATTAGACTTCACTTTGTAATGTTATGTTGTAATTGTTAATTAACTTTTTTATAACTTTGACATGTAAACTTTTAACTTGATTTACCAATAATTTGAATAATATTGACTCTATATCTTAATAATTTTATCATTTTTAATTTGTATCCAACACTTGAATGCATCCTATAGGTCAAATAGGTAGAACTCTATTAACACGTTAAGTGCGAAGCGAGGCCTAAATCACCCCTGATGCAACTTCCCTGTGGTGCGGCAAGGAAAAACGTGAGTTTCTCTGTCGTGCGAATGGCATAGCTTTGGTTTGGTCCAGTGTAGGAAAGAGATAAATATATATTTGAGATGCGCTAATGGTTCCGTACTCGGTGGTGTACCTACCTTGGTACCGGATGTCTTAGGCCTCGTGCCGCACTGAATTAATATAATTTTAATGCAGTGCGGAACGAGGCTAAAACGTCCCATATCCCCCCTGACCTCGTACCGCACCCAACGCGAGCTTCCCGCGACCAGTGTTGTGCATCACGTCGATTGGAGAGCACGTCCTTTTACAGCGCCGAACATGTCTAAACGATGTCGGAAGAAGTTAATTTTAAAAAACTCAGAAATAGATTTTAAAAAACTCAGAAACAGATCATATACAAATAGATAGATAAACCTTATGCATAAACCGTGATCCATTATTTTCCAATAATAAGTCTGTAATAGGTGCCTCTTAATGGTATAGAATGGAACGCTTCGTGCGCGAGTCCGACTCGCACTTGGCCGGTTTTTTTTTCTTTATGGCGCCTTCAAGCACAATTTAGATTATTAAAAAAAAATGTATCCTTTGATAGCTTTGTGTTGTTTTGCCAGGTTTTGCCCTTAAAACGATCTAATGAGATATAATTGATCAAAATCGGTCAAGTCGTTGCGTAGTTAAGACAGTTTAAAAACGTCGATATTATTTTTCCCATCACTAATCTCAGCGAAAATTTGCCCTATTTCAGTGCGTTACGAGGTGTATAAGATCCCATATTTTGTTTTGCCAATAATTCCTAAACTAGCCATCAGATCCCGGGGCGACGGTGGATTAGGGTTCATCAATTCACTGTCTATATCAATAAGGACCAAAATTCTCATTTATCTTTGATTTCGCGCCAGAAAATGGATTTTAGTCTGTAAAAGGAGGTGGGGTCTAATAGACCGCGTGTCGCCCTAACGTCTGGTCACGGTACGGGCCGATTATACCTCGTGCCGCAGGAACGGAAAGTATGCAAAAATTGGTGCCGCAGCTAACGTGTTAAACTGTAATATCCAAATGTACCATATTTGTCGCAAATAAAAATATTGAATTGAATTAACTTATTACCTTGTACTCGTAAGACGTAAAATCAATGTCAATCATAAGCCAATTAATCACAAAGGTATTATCTATTGTCATAACTTATACTTTGACCACTCAAACAAAGCCCATATTTTTTATGATCTCTTAAAACTACATTCCATTCATTCGATGATTTTCCAAACAACTGTAAGTACACAACCGTTATACGACTAAAAGATTGTTAAGTTCTTTGTTATAAGTAGTCGGATTATCATGTAGTTACAATCTTAATAACGTAAAAACTTCAATAGGCCATTATGTCCTCTGTGGACCGTTTCATTTCAACGCTTAAATCTAGTTTGTTACACTCAGTAGAGTGACCCATTATCACTCGCTATTTACTAACTGTAGTGACTGATGTAGGGTAACCAAAGTAGATATTACCTAGCTAGTGGCTCTGCTAAGCTGTAGACCTCGCGTTTGTGACATTTTTGATCATTTTTAGAAATGCTTGAAGTATGATTTTCCCCATATCTCCACCATACTGAATTTACAAAAAATTATATGTAATTATAGAACTTGCTCGCAAAATATCACCAGAATCGGTTGAGAAATGCGACTTGTAGAGGAGAACGGACAGCCGGAAAGTCGGACAGCGGGACAGACATACGAAAGCATTTCTTGTTTATTATAATATCATAATAATTTAGTGATCTGTCGCTCTTAATATTAATTAAGAGTACAAGTATACACAAACACTTAATGTATGAATACTTTCATTAATAGGGCATATTAAAATTTATATTTCTGCAAAAAATAACTCTTACAAAGCGCTAACGCCTTCTTTAAGTAAATGACAGTCTCTTTTATGAGTATCTTTCGGAAAATCTTTCAGAAAATCTGTATCCTAGCTAGCTACTTGATGATTCAACCCATTCGGTAACTATTTTTATGCCGACGACATTTTATAAAAACCTAAAAATATTACGAACCCTATTTTCGGGTAAATCACCACTTCGGAGTTACACTTATAGTGGTGTATAATACACGTCTTCAAAATTTATGACGTCATTATGACACGAAGTGAGGACCCGCGTCAGGAATGTGAGATCCAACACACGTGAGAACTTTTATTCACAGCCACAAATTACCGCACATATTCATAATAGTTTTTTTTTAATAAAACGGGAAATTTATGTAGCGCTATCATAGTTTTTTAAATCTCAACGAGAAAACGCTTTACCTTCATTTCATCTATTTCTAAGCCTAGATTACTAAAATATCCTGCAAGTGACGCTGTTACTTAACATACGTAAAATATACGACATAAAAATAAAACGGAATAAAGTTAAAATCATAAAGTTTAGTTATTTTAGATATTACAGTTACATTCCTTGGGTTTAATAGATCGCATAATAATGAAAAGACTTTCTTTTTATTCCACACAGTTAAAGCAAATATTATAGCTCTTTTACATTTTATGCAAAAGTTGGTAGTCATTTCTCTAGCCTAACTGACACAAACACCAAACTTGCTATAACCAAATGACAACCGATCACAGTGGCTGCACGGGGCCTTCCTGATCACGCTAAAAGGCAAAAAAAAAAAATTACCAAAACGTAGAATGACTAAAACGCAGAATGACTAAAACGCAAAATGACTAAAATTCAGAATGACTAGAATGCAAAATGACTAAAATGCAGAATAAATAGAATGCAAAATGACTAAAATTCAGAATGTTTAGAAATCAAAATGGAGAAGGACTAAATAACTTCTTTTGGAACGTCGTAAACAATAAGTGCAAATGACTACTTTTTACGATAGTTTAGTAATCTAGGGTTGAGTTAACATAATATTGATGCTAGAGCACTTCGGTCATCATCCAGAAGTTACTGCCAAATTAGAATTCCGGATATGATGCTGGCAATAACGTCAATAAGCGGGGGGTGAAGAAATTATGGCGAAGGTAAGCCGTTTAATAAAATGTTGTGATCTGCACAGTGTATCGATGGGGTTGGATTTTTAAAGGTAAGCTGATGTATGGGGTCCTCCGATACTGCTAGCCAGTATTATACCCAGAAATCCTCTATAATCAAGGTTCTTATCGTTAGTTTTAAAACTCGCAAAAAGGTAGGAAAGGTGATTTCAATCATATGTTTCATTATATACGACTACAAATACTTCTATTTTTTGAGTTTACGTGACGAAATAATGTTACTGGACTTAAAAGATACTCAATATATCTAACCGCATTTGTTCGGCTTATTTATTATATTTATTTTAATAGTGATATAATATTGCCTTTATAAAGTTATTTAAATTTGTATTTTCCCCGCAAATAAGTCCCTACGTTAGCTTATTTTAATTTAATAAATAACTGTAGACAGGTTCGATGTCCATACCAGCCGCGTTAGCATTCCCAAATACAATTTTACCGGTTGTCTAGTTATGGGCAACCACACCATAGATAATTCCACTGGTTGGGAAGCAACTTACTATTTGAGAACTTGCATACTCGACTGGGTATCGATTGTATAGTCAACATGACGACGGATGACAACCTCCGTGGTCGAGTGGCTTTATACACCAGTTTTCAAGGTGTCGCCATCTCTGAGGTCCCGGGTTCGATCCCCGGTTGGGTCAATTTAGAAAACGAACTTTTCTATATGGGCTCAGATCTGGATGTTTCTGATACTACCGTTGTCTTGGATTTCCATAACACAAGTGCATTAGCTACTTACTTTGGAATCGGAGCAATGTATGTGATGTTGTTAAATATTTATTATTATTTATTTATATTTTTTATTATAATAGTTTGAAGTTTAATTTATCTGAATAAATTGTTGTTGTTGAATAAATTGAACATAGTTGTTTCAGCTACTAATACTACAGTAAGTAGAGGTGTAGTGAGTATTTGCTTGAATCTTTTACTAAAAGACAGGAATAATAATATAGTTAACATAATTTTATCAAAATCATCAATCTTCTCATGTAAAACATATACTTTTGGTTAAGTTATTCCGCTACTTAATAGTCCACTCGATATTCGCCTACAAATTTTGTTATCATCACAGTAATTAACCGGCCAAAATCCTACAGTAAAAGAACCTTTTAGTTGCTGGGAACCTAATAAATCGTGACGATCCGACTTATTTGCGTAAATGAATCCAAATGAAGGGGAACAATAGTTTTAATTAAACAAAACGAATGTTCGCGAGGCTGGTCCCTTGTTCGAGTTATCTCGTAGTGGATGGTGGAGAACAAATGCGAGGAGTCACGCTACAAAACGGGAGCCTGAATGGAACTTAATAGATAGATATAGATATTACGACAGCCTCCGTGGTCGGGTGGCTTTGTGCACTGGTTTTCAAGGTGTCGCCATCTCTGAGGTCCCGGGTTCGATCCCCAGTTGGGGCAATTAGAAAACGAACTTTTCTATATTGGCTCAGGTCTGGTCAGGTGTTTGTGATACCACCGTTGTCTCTTGATTTTCATAACACAAGTGCTTTAGCTACTTACTTTGGAATCGGAGCAATGTATGTGATGTTGTCAAATATTAAAAAAAATAAAAAAAAAGATATAGGATATTTTTGAGCCGTGTGATTTTCTTTAAAACCATAGTTACGTAGTTGTGATGGAAGGGGTCACCGTTGGAGCCCGATCGCGCTTATTATGAACTATAAAAACCAAAGCCAAACTGTTACCATTAATTTTGTTAAGTATTACCATATACAGAAAAAAAAATTGAAATATGTGGAAGGCTTCTTATAATTTATTTCGCTTTGGTTTGTCATTTTACTATCTACAGACTTTAATGACAAATCTTTAAGTTCGTATTCACTATTTTGCAAAATGGTGTCTGTGTTTACGATTAAGCAGCAAATAGAAACAAACATGCCATTACATAATATGAAGTGATTACATTAGATAATAATAATTGCAAATACACCCCTAGTCTGCAACTTAATACAGTAAACGAAATAGAGCAACTTATATTATACGATTTATATTAGCTGATAAAACAAACGACTTAATACTCTAGTTCATCGTAAAATGCGTAGGGTGTTTGTTTATAAGATAGGAACAGCCTCATTTCACTAATAATAATCTAAAGTTAGTGCTATTAATAGTGTGTTAAGAGCACGTAGTCTAAGCACTAGCGTCGCCATTGGGAAAAAACCATAGTGTTTAAATAAAGACGAAATAGTAAATTATCTCTCCATTTTTTACAAAAAGATAAAATGTACCACAAAGCTGCACTACAGAGAGATAATTCGCAATTTCATCTTTATTCAAGCACTATGATTTTTTCTAATCGCGGCGCTAGTGTGCCGACTATGTGCTTTTAACGACATTGTTATGATATGTTATTCGTTGTTAAACGTCGATTAAAGTTCCTGACCACCGAAACGCGATATGATATTATTATAGCGATTTATCACTTTTAACTGTCTTTGACAGTTGAGTGATTTTGACAGTTTTGACAGTATTTTGACAATTTTATCGACACTCAACCACTCGACATAGTGTTTCGGGGGTCATGCTAGGGGGGTTGGGTTAAAACTGATGATGTCATTTTTTTTATAAAAATGCTGAATATAATGCACGTCATTATTTTATATAATGTTGACGTTAGTTTCAGGTTCATGGACATAGCTTACCTCTAAATTAAATAACGTCAATCATCCACTCTGTTTGCGCTTGTACGCTGTTATTTTACCTAAATTATGCAATATAAAATAACAAGTACTTATCCACCACGCATACCTCCATTCATAATGCACAGCATGAATTATAAAGAAATTTTGAACTCCAAGTAAAAACCAACAAACCATTCAATAAATGATTTTCTTCTTCATAAACTTTGTGCGAAGTCACGAAGTATGATTTTTAATTTATTTTATATACGAAGTTAAAGCTTATACAAATGTGAATTCACTAGACAGACAGCATCCCGTTGTCAGACTGTTCATCCCAAAGTCATAGGTCACTGCCGTGGAGTTGCCAGTATGTCCATCCGTAGAATTTTGTACGTTTGTTTTATATTTTTGCGTTAAGACGACGAACAGGCACTCGGGCGAAAAGGTCGTATGCTGTATCAATCTCACTTTCGATACTGGCAGTTAAATAGTTCCTTTAAAGTTTAGATTTGGGCGAAACTTTTTTGTTTTTATGGCGGAATAAGGTTTTTAGATGGATATGTGGATCCATTGCAAGCTGTGGGCGGCTCAGTATTGGACATGTAATATGTATTGTGGCCGTAGAAGCTCCGAGAAACTCTTTGGTGGAAATAGCGGTATGCCTTCCCTACGTCATAATTCAACACAATATCTCACTTCAAACACAAAATATTGGGAATGAATGAACAGCTGTGCGTTGTGTAGCGTTATATCCGTGTGGGAAACTGTATATGTGATTTTTTTACCGCCTTTGTTAATTTTTATTAAAATAAGGTTTTGACTTACTCTTCAGTTTTAACTTTAACAATAAGTGACAAAACCGAATGGCACAATTCGACCGGATCGGTTTTTTGCAGGATCCCGATGCTTGTGTGAATGCTAGCATATATACACATTCGCTATCAAGCGGGATCCTGCAGAAAACGGGATCCTGTAAAAAACTGGACTGCCGTGTGAAAAGGCTGTAATATATGTCTTTTTCTTGTTTTTTACTCATTTATATAAAATTATAAGAAGTAAGTAAAGGCCCTATGCAAACCACGGAAGCTAAAGCATGATTTATATCAAACACAAAATCTGTATAAAGATTTATTCAGGCCTCTGATTTATAAACACACGTATTCGAGAATCACTAACGAGAAAGGCAAGTAGTTATTGTATGCGAATATTGATTACCTCAAGTTATTCCAAGGTGAAAAGGCTCTCCCACACATTTCCTATTATGATAACAAATCTACAAATAAGTAAAAGTAGGAATAATTTGTTGGAAAAAAAGTTATTAATATCTCTAAGTCGACTTTTGGCGTTCTAATAGGATCATCAAGGTGATGTCTACTATGGCTTTGTATTTACATCTTACTTATAATATGAATGTGAAAATTTGTGTATGTGTGTGTTTATTACCTCTTCACGCCTAACCAGCTGTACGGATTTGGATATAATTTGGTTGGTAGACAGATTGAGACCTGGAGGAGCTAGCACCAATTTTGGACACATCATTGGATAGTGCGCCATTCATGCCTGTTATTCTACTTCCTAAAATCCAGCTTAATGTGGAAGAGACAGATCGCAGGACAAAAGGCAACTATAAAAAATATATATATTATTATAGTAATAAAAATAATATTATTATACATGTTAGTTATTCTAAGTATAACCTAACCTAGCCCATTTTAAACATTGTAAAAAACTACTAAGATTGGAGTAGTTTTTTCCAGAACCATTATTTCCCTAATAGAAGAAATAAATGTCTTACAACAACGCAAGCTTTGCAATATACGTTCCAAACCGCTAAGAAAATTCCAAAGGAAACTAAAAGCTCCTGTCACTTTTCCAAGCTCCTTTAAAGCGTGGTCATACAGTATTTTCATGTGGCACGTTCTAAAGACCTTTCAAGTTAAAACATAAAAATTTAGATACAATAAAAAGTTAAAAAAAATATTTTTTTCTTGCACCTAAATTTGCCCAAGGTGTAAATTATTTTAGCCAAAGAACCACCTCTGTATCTTTTACCGTTTCGGCAGGCAGGTGACCATCTCCATAATGGCTAGATGGATTTCCATCAAACGTGGCTAAGAACCATCTCAATTAGAGAGATTAGCTTTCAATTAAAAAAGACACTGAAATCACTTGATCCGTTTAGGCACTACGAATATTCGTACAGACACACAAACATAGGCTTTAAACTTATAACACCCCTCTTTGCGCTGCGTCGGGGGTTAAAAATAAGAGTTACATAGGTACCGGTGTATTTTTAATTTTGACGACTATTTCACTGCTACAATTCAAATAGCTCAAAGTATTTATTTAAACATAAAATAAATGAAAGACTAAGCAATAAATATTTATTTCTGTATTTTATTATTTTAAAACCACGATGCTATCATATAATAATTTATATATTTTACGCAAGAGGTTCGATTTCCGGCCGAGGAGAAATTGAAATGATAAATTTTAATTTCTGTGACGGGTCTGGGTGTTACTATATATTATAAGTATATATTTTAAAAGTATATAAGTATTTTTTTTTTAAATTTTGAGATTTAAGCATTCACAATGCTATTTTTATACAATACTAAATAATAACCCGCGACCTTTGGATATCCGGTCCAATGCTCTGACCGCTGAGCTACCGAGTCACTGCTCAGCGGTCAGAGCATTGGACCGGATATCCAAAGGTCGCGGGTTCGATTCCCGTCCGAGAACATGATCTGGTGCGAGTCCTATTTTTTCTAGTATATTATTTAGTATTGTATAAGTATATAAGTAGTATATCCGTTGTCTACCACCCATATTACAAGCTTTGCTTAGTTTGGGACTAGATGGCGCTATAAAAAAAAAACAAAGCGAAGCTTTAGTGACGAAGATCTAATTGTGCAAATAGAGACATGATGTTTTTTCTATTTTAAGGTTTGAGTCAATTGATTCCATTACTTAATTGTAAAGTGACAAGGTGTATAATAGCCCACCAAGGTAGTTTCACTCACTACACATTTTAACCATTTAATAATCACGCTTTGCATAACTTCGTAATAAACAAAAGAATACGCCGCCTAGCTGGATTAATCCCAGAGCGTACACGCATGATAATCAGGCAAGTACACATTTGCAGCTGACACGGCGGTATGGCCCACCATATTGTTCTGGCATACATATAGCCGATGACAAGCCGAGCTACACCCATAAATGCAGCAGAGACATTTAAGTGAAACTAAGATGACAAATCAAAACCAGTCTTAAACCTAATGAAATAAGATTGAAAATGGGTTAAATAATGCGCTTATTACAGAACTGCACGTCGGAAATCTAGACGCCCTACAACCGAAGTGACATAGACGAAGAATCCATTAAGTCTCGATCCGAACATTGTTTTTATATGTGTGGGAAAGTTCCTTTGGAGATTCGATACTTAGCCCTAAAATGTTAAGACTTGTAGAAGTTTCTTAAAAGGAAAGAAAACCTTTTCACGAAAATGAATCGGCTTGGAAACAATAACTGGATATAAATAGCTAAGTGCGTCAATAGATGCCATTCAAAAGCTTGGGTCGCCAACTTCTTAAATAATTACCGTTTTATGCTTTCAGAAAACTTGCGTAGTCGGTACATTCAATTCAATTTATCGAATCATATTTTTTGGTACTGTAAAAGTTGAAAATCTTGCTTCAATAAACAATTATGGGTATATTATTTTTTTCTGATTCTAAATAAATGTGGGGTCCAATTGACCCTACATTGTAATAGTTTTGAATAAACCCTCAATATCAAATAAAACTTTTTAGTTACACAATTGACACGCATGGTGGACCCTCTGGAGGAGTCTACCTTTATTTTGGTACAATATAAATAAATAAATAAATATTTGACAACATCACATACATTGCTCTGATTCCAAAGTAAGTAGCTAAAGCACTTGTGTTATGGAAATCGGAAACAACGGTGGTATCTCAAACACCCAGACCTCAGCCAAAATAGAAAAGTTCGTTTTCTAAATTGACCCAACTGGGGATCGAACCTCGGACCTCAGAGATGGCGACACCTTGAAAACCGGTGTACAAAGCTACTCGACCACGGAGGTCGTCAATATACCAGTCGTTTATTTGTTAACTACTATGTATAGTTTTGCAGCCATCATGAAGGCGTGCACATAATCAAATATAATGATCGTTTGTATGTGAACTTATTTTAAACAGGTTCTTGTAGTAATATTTTAATCTACGAGAGAATTAAAGGCGGCACGATCTTTGTACGATACAATACATCTTTTCTTATATTGGCAACTTGGATTTTTTTCAGTTGTTATTGTTAAAATAGTGCCTAGCATTGATTTGCCTCAATTATAAAAAAATAAAAGCTAATTTTAACTGTATTATTTGTTCATTGCCTATCATTTTATATTTGTGAATGTGAAAGTATGCTACACAAATACAAAGTTAAATCAATATCGTTAATATCCTTTTTTGGTAATAAAAAATTAAAGCGCCGTGATGAAACTGAAAATTTTAAATAAAGTGCCTACTTAAATGAATCTCAATCGTACCAACATTTCCTTGTACAGTTAGTAAAAATCACTACCAGCGCATTCAAATCTTAGTTCACAGACATCGGGAAATGTAGTATGTAATGAGGTAGGTAGCCACTGATAGGAAGGCTTCACAGACATCGATCCAACAGTGTTCTAAGTTCAAAATCAGCATAATGTCCGGTCTAAGTGACCCCTAGGACCGTCAGGCCAAACATGGCGACACCGGGTGTCGTTTCAATAGCATTAGTTTGTTATCGCAGACGCCGGCGCCGGCAGTGACGAGACGTGGGTAAACATACTTTGAAACAATCAGTAGCATTAACTTGGATTATACGGGGTCGTCTTAGTTCAACGGGATATATAATGTTTATTTATTATTTCATAGAAAATGTACGAAAACCTTCTTTCTGTACGGGGTTATCTAAAAAAACAACAACAAGGAGTAGATTCCTAACATCATAAACAACAACATTTTGTTTTACAACTTTTCCGAAAACAAGTACTCCTGCGAGGTTGTTGGTGTTTTACAAATAACCTTGTAATCATTGTGTCAATATTGAAAGGAAAATCAAGGATTTTAATGATATTATGAAATTATTATTTGTTTTCTTTAGCGATGATGTCATATATAGATGTTATTAATAATTATTTATGTAATTCTACTCGTAATTTATTCACCATAATTATTAAAAGCTCTACTAAATAATATACTAGAAAAAATACGACTCGCACGATCATATTCTCGGACGGGAATCGAACCCGCGACCTTTGGATGTCTGGTCCAATGCTCTGACCGCTGAGCTACCAGATATTTTGACAACTGATAACGAAACAGCTATATAATTTTTACATTTGAGATTTTAGCATATAAAATATCTGGAAAGATATTTCAATTGAATGTCGTGGTAATTCCTTCCATTGATGAAATAACGCTGGCTAGCAGCGTAAGAGTGAGATTTACTAGAAGAAATTTGACGACGCCACTAGTGACTCGGTAGCTTAGCGGTCAGAGCATTGGACCGGACATCCAAAGGTCGCGGGTTCGATACCCGTCCGAGAATATGATCTGGTGTGAGTCGTATATTTTTTCTAGTATATTATTTAATATTGTATGAAAATAGCATTGTCAATGCTATAATCTCAAATTTAAATATTACAAGCTCTGCTCAGTTTGGGACTAAATTATCGCACACCTTTAGAATGTTTAAGTTTCTATTGTTGACGTTTGTCGGGTAACTGGTCATTAGTGTATTTTCAATTGAAACTAATTCAATTTAACTCCACACTTTGGTATTAAAGCTAGATAAAACATTTGCACTTAGTGTTGCCCTAGATAAAGAACATGTACCGTAATTTATGCGATTCTTGGCAATTTAGTGGTTTCTTGTACAGTTAATTACGTCTAAAAATATATATACAGTTTAGGATTTTGTCACCTTAAAGTATTTGTCATGAATTTCTATTCAATAAAGTAATAGCTTTTAGAATGACATAGTTCTAAACAGTTTACATATTTATAGACGTGGACGTGAATTAAACTTCTCTGCTAAATATTTTCGTTTAATAGTATAAGAAAACCAAAACTACAAGAGTACAATAAACGGCAAAGTTACCTGATGAGATGAATATTATAAATTTTAACTAAAATAATAAAACTCAAATAATAAACTTTTTGAACGTTTTTGAAGTTTTAAATAATCGTACCGTATGAGTACAAACAGACGTTGAGTGCAACTAGATTTCTTAAGGAATTTATTTTTAAAATCTAGACAACAGCGTTTACTTTTGCTGTTAACTCTGTATACAACGATAGTTAATCACGAAAATAAATCAGCTGTTTTATACAAAAATTAATAACAAAAATATCAAAATGTGTGAAACAGCAGATTTTTTTTATGCAATTTCAGAGTTGGTCACATAGTAATTCAGTTTGTTGGTCTATAACCACAAAATAGCCATAACTTGGCTATAGGGGTTTGTGATACGTTGTATATATGCAGTGACCTATAAGATGATTACAAATTGTAAAAGAAGTAACCCCATTTATATGTTAACTTTTACTATGTAACAATATATACTGTAATCGTTTTCGCATTGCAATCTAATTCTATTCACACGTGGCTTGGAATAGGGATAACGATAGGGACTTGATATACTAATAGTGATAGAATATAACCATTAAAGCTACCGGAGTGTGCAGAATTGCACGATACGGAACGCCTAGTATCTGCGATCAAAATATCAGTTACGTCACTTGATACGTAGTGGATAAACTTAAGGTAAATAACAATAGTGACGTGATACGCCTGCGTAAGCACTTTTCTTATGTACTAAATGTGAATTTGGTACAAAAGGGTTGCAAGTGCATAATTTTTATATACCTATATTTTGATTTCAAAAGACGTAGTATTTATTTGGAATTGTTTTGTTGAGTGTTTTTTTTATATGAATAACTATGAATAAAGTGAACACTGAACCACTATAAATATCAACAATTGTACCACATTCTTTTATAATATTGTGCCAAAGTACGTAAAAGTAAGTTAAAACGTACTTTGCTATTGTATAATTTACCAATCAAACCTTAAAATTAATAAATATTTGTTTCCAAATTTTTTGTTCGGTGTTTGTTTAAGATATTTTATAACTTAAGTGCCTAAGTTATCAAAATCACTGTATTTGATTTATTATTATATGTGATTATTTTCGTAAACGCGTCCCAGCCAATAACCCTATTTTTTTTTAAACCCTTTTTTTACTCTGTGACTCTATGCTTCTCACGCCCCGCGCGGCGCTTTTTAACTTAACTATGTTATCTAAATCACTGTTTTTCATGTGAATTTAATAAACATTAAAATACTTGTGATATGCAGTATCACGCGGCGCGTCCCAGCCAACCCTACGCTCCTCACGCCGCGGCGATTTTCGTGCGAGCCAGGAACGATTTCCTTATTGCACAGGATCGTTCCCATCAGAGTCAGGTTTGTATTCACGCAAACCCGGCTAGTTATGTTGTTAGGACAGACAAACGGTCCGAGATCGCAATTAGAACAATTGTTAACGCGGCAAATGTTTAGATAATGGAGCTTTTTTAAGGGACAGTTATTTGGTGAGTGCAATTTTCTAAAGTGCTTCGGTGTTGGAAGAAACTTAGGGACTGCTGAGTTGGTGTCTTTTTTAAGAAAGGATATGTGATTATTAGCATTGTCGTTTACTTTAGTACAAAATAAAAAGTTTTGAAATAAAATAGATAGTTTGTTTGTTTTATTTTGAGCATCGTTTTACTTTCACGTTTTATTGATACTTAGCCATAAATATTATGGCGAGCTTTACTTTACCTAATAGTTGTAATATTTGTTCAGAAAACCCGGGGTTTTATTATTGTTTTATTTCAGGCTAGGTTCTTTAAATAAACATCAGTTATTAATGGTGTTTTACCTGAACCCTGATAAACCCTTAAGTGTCCCGTTTTCGGGAATGTCAATCTAGACGGGATGTAACGCTATATACGGGTCAAATTGCTCGAAGAATTATATGTAGATAAAAATATTTTCTGTGCTGTAAAATTCTCTCGTAGTCTTCTCAGACTTTGGTTCGATTTCGGTTTAATGACCTAGTATTTCAATATGTCAAAATCAGCGTCCCGTTTGACACTTGCGGCCCTATTTTGGAGAGGCGGCGAACGCACTTTACTACTCATTTTTATTGGACAGCCATACTGTCGAATGAAAAGCTTTTAAAAATTAAAAAGAAAAACCTCCTTCAAAAAACCTAAAAAAAATTGCTATAAAAAAACAGCTACAAAAAGCAACAGCTCTAAAAAGCAAGAAATAATATTCAAATCTGCATAATTACCACTATTCAAGTACCTACGCATATCTGATATAAAAAAAAACGTCTTTTGAAGTCGGGTGGGGCTGAAAGATATTTTCCTTTTTTAATTTATATAAACATTTGTAGTGGTTTCTCTTTCGTAATTTGATTTTTTAAATCTTAAAGCCCCACCCGACTTCATAAGACGTTTTTTTTATATCAGATATGCGTAGGTACTTGAATAGTGGTAATTATGCAGATTTGAATATTATTTCTTGCTTTTTAGAGCTGTTGCTTTTTGTAGCTGTTTTTTTATAGCAATTTTTTTTAGGTTTTTTGAAGGAGGTTTTTCTTTTTAATTTTTAAAAGCTTTTTATTTTTCACTTTTTTGTGGTAGGTATGTACAAGTAAATGTAAGCAATGATATAAATATATTTTATTCATATTTTCAACACTTTTCAGTGGTACTCGTATAATACCTACTCCGAATAACTCAATTTCCAGCTGCGCTGGAAATTTTCGCGCTGTTAATTTTAGCAAGGGTCAGTCATGGGGTGGGTGACCAAAGTGTATTATCGCGAGCTCCTCCGTGCTTCAGAAGACACGTTAAGCCGTTAGTCCCAGCTACATTTGCACTCATTAACACCCACCAATCCGCATTGGGCCCGCGCGGTGGGTTATGGTCCATCCTATTCATTAGCCCATAAGTAAGGCTTGTATTCCAGTCCCAACAGTGACACTAAAAATGGCTGATGCGAAACCTTTCAATACCGTAGAGTAATCACTAATACACTATCCAATTTGATTTTGAAGAGTTCTCTTGAGTATCTTCGAAGTCCAAGGTCCAATGTGCAGCAAATTTTAATGAAAACACCCTTAAAGTATCCTCTTTCTAACAAAACAAGAATTATCTCAATCGGTTTATAAACAAAGAAGTTATGTCTGAAGATCCGTTGAAACTCGTGCAAAAGTTACCTAAAAAATTACAGTATTTTCAGGATTACTCGAAAACCACTGAACCGATTTAAAATTTTCAAAAAATGGAACCACCTGGGGAACAAACCTGATAAAGTGGCGTTTGAATCATGTCAATCGGTTCAGCCGTTCTCGAGTAATCGGTGGACATACATAAAAAAAAAAAAAAAAAAAAAAACAAATAAACAGACGAACATAGAACCTCCTCCTTTTTTTGAAGTCGGTTAAAAATGAGCAATAGTTGTCAGTGACACAAATTTATCTAACCCAACGGCCAAAACTGGAACTAAGTGCTATTACATATTGTTACCTAGGTTACGCCGTCGACTACAAAGACTACAGCGCGCCGTCACAGAGTCAGGTAAGTTTGTGTTTTTGAGTGCATGTTGTCAATTCTGTACCCGTAGCACGAAACAGCTATCGAAAAAAAAACGCGCGTAAAAACATTCGATAAAGTAATAATTACTTTTAATTTAGTAATAATAAATTTCCCACACAAAATTATTTTGTTTGTGAAATTTGTACAGCGCCATCTATCGTCGGAAAGCGAAATGATATTTCTCATAGAGAATTACTCTATCGAGTACTTTTACGCGCACTTTTTTTCTCGATAGCTGTTCGTGTTAATAAATTGCATTCGATGAAAAATAGAGCGCTCGCCGCCTTTCTAAAATAGGGCCCTTGAACGTTTGTTTAATCAAACAGTTTCTACACTTCTATTGCCTCCATGAAATCAATAAACTTAATGGTATTCAATGCAATATTGGTTTTACTCAATCATAAGCTTAACTCAATAGATTTAAACGGCAAAAAGAAAACCGCAGAGAGATTAAAAGACGATAAGAACTATACTTTCACATGATGTAACCTTTTGAGGCCCAATCGCGCTAATTTTTCAACGACAAAACAAAAACAAAATTGTATTGCTTACAGAAAAATACTCGCTTTAGTAAATATAAAATATTTGACAACATCACATACATTGCTCCGATTCCAAAGTTAGTGGCTAAAGCACTTGTGTTATGGAAATCAGAGACAACGGTGGCATCTCAAACACCCATCAGACCTGAGTCAATATAGAAAAGTTCGTTTTTTTAAATTGACCCAACTGGGGATCGAACCCGGGGCCTCAGAGATGGCGACACCATGAAAACCAGTGTACAAAGCCACTCGACCACGGAGGTCGTCTTAGTTTTGATAAAAAATGTTGAAAGCTATGCCTAAGCTTTAAGTCAGGCTAAACTAAGGCGAGTATTTTCTGAGAATGAAACTGAAACGATGACGATTAAGTTTTGGGTTTATCGTTTAACATTTGCGCGATTGGACCCCTGTTTAATGTTTTTGCGGTCACTTAAGTTTTTTTTAGTGCAACTGTCATCGAATGTCAATTTTAAATAAGTGGCATAAAAAACTATGGTTGCCTGTCGATCGAACATTACGATAATCAATAGTATGTCAACAACTAATCGTGTCAAGTCATTAGCTTTTTGAAAGCAATAGTTTTATTTCGAAGTGAAATATATATTTTCTTGTAGGTAAACCATAAAAATGGCGATGAAAAGACTTCAAGGGATCTCTTAAGTGGGTAGTAAACAAAACTGGGATATTCCTAGTCGCGGATTTGAACCCTATTATGAGCAATTTATTGCGATAATTTGATCAGTCAACAGCATGTTACCACGATACCTAGCACATTGTTTTTTTTATGACTCGTCTATAAGTAAGTAGCTAACTCGCAACTAGCAGCTGAAAATGTGCTGTAACGTCGGGAAAAAAGACATGGATATGGATCCATGTTTTTGTTAATAGTTTTGCAAAATGTCTGTTTATGTCTGGTACCCATGTACCGGACACTAACAATCCGTTAAAAGTGTTTTATGTCAATAGTTTAACCCATCTGTTTATGATTTAGTAATCGCAATAACAGTTGTCCATTTTTAAATTTGAGACTTTAGCATTCACAATATAGCTGGATCATCTTGATCAATTGTCAAAATATCTGAAAAGATATTTCAATTTAATGTCGAGGTAATTCCTTACATTGATGAAATAACGCGGGCTTGCAGCGTTAGAGTGGGATACTAGAAGAAATTCGACGATGCCACCAGTGAGTCGGTAGCTCAGCGGTAAGGGCAATGGACCGGACATCCAAAGGTCGCGGGTTCGACTCCCGTCCGAGAATATGATCTAGTGCAAGTCGTATTTTTTCTAGTATATTATTTAGTATTGTATAAAAGTTGTTCAATTTTATTTATTTACATATTACTAGGTGCCACCCGTGGCTTAAGTGACTTGGAAATCAATCAGTTTGTTACAGTTTACTTTAAAAAAAAAAGATTATGTATAACGGTTTTGAAGTCAAACGCTATCAGAGAAATATGTTCGTTATTTTCCTTACATTTTGAATTAATATTTTTGCTTACCATCTTGATTAACGTTTACTAGTAGTAGGTACTCATTAAAAAAACGGTGAGGTCTGAGCATTAATTAACTATCTAATTACGAAGATAATTTTACCAATAAGACATTTTTGATTGACAGTGGATTAAAATCTCAACATGCTTTCAATTACTGTTGAAAGTAGTCGATAGAATTAATCGATATCGATTGGTTGAGCCACATTAAAACTCTATTAAGATTATTTATTTATTTAGTTTGTCGTAAAAAGCTTTTTAATTTAAGTTTTTCTAAATTATGTTCTATTTTGATATTGCAAAAGTTCGTTATATTAAAAGATAATAAAGTTAAGTTACAGTTTTTATTTATTTATGTACAAAGTAATGCTTAGTCCTTTTCTCTCTTTAAATAGATGCAACTTTATGCAAATGAACCCTTACTTTTCTATCAGGATTCTACTATTAGGAAAAATCTATAAGTATTTATAAGTTTACACAATTGAAACTCCATAGTATTTTTATTTATTTATTGTTGTTTAGTAAAAGTTTACTATTGGGAAAATTGGCAGCATAGTTGCGTTTTCATAAAAACAACTTGTGTGGGCTCAGGATTTTGAAGTTGTCTGCAAGACGAGTGGAAATCCACTTTGGAATACCACTACCACTCCTTTCTTTGAATAACTTCGTAGACAATGACAATTGACGTACATCGAAAATTCAGTGAATTTTACAATTTTGTTACTTTAATTTAATTTAATGCACTGACATTGTCATGTGTGAAATGGGGCCCAGATGATAATTTTTTATCTCTA
Source organism: Catoptria pinella (assembly GCA_963556745.1). NCBI lineage: Eukaryota > Metazoa > Arthropoda > Insecta > Lepidoptera > Crambidae > Catoptria > Catoptria pinella. The sequence continues at coordinate 10,158,903 of OY750765.1, forward strand.
CACCACAGACCGTGGTTGTCTGTGCTCACAACTCAATGTTCTGATTAACACTATGTTATTCAGACAGTGTTACAAGTATCATTGTAACACTGTCGAATGTTATTAACATATCAAAATAGGTCTCAGACATGCTCGATGGCTAACTGTGCTTTTTGTTTTTAATCAAATTATTGGATTACCTTAACAACATTGATACCTACTCTTACGCAGACAAATGGAAATAAAACGGATTTTTATACCATTATATGCTTTGTAAATTTTGTAATGTTACGGTTAAATTTCACAGCAAGTACGTGGTTTTCATATCCGTTTCTTTAAAAAACAGGCAAAGCTAACATAGTGAGAATAACGCTGCGACTCAAAAGCAATAATGTTGGACACTCAGACCAAGGTTGGACATGGCTTCCCGTTTTTATTACAATTTTGAACCACTCCAAAAAGTACCATAAAGCTTAATGGATTTAACTTCATAGTTTTCAATCTAAACAAGAGTTATAGAGATACTTTTAAGCGCGATTTTTTTCTATAGTGTAAGTACTACCGAACCTTACTGTTTCGCAACGTAATTGAAATTTCCCAGTAAACAACAAATTTTCATACATTCCCCGGACAGGACAATCAAAGGGATATAAACGACTAAAGTACAGTCGGGTGTATAAATCAACCAGTTGATTTACTGTGTCTTTGTTGAATGGGGCATTAAGTAGATAGCTAACGTTGTCCGATACTTTGTAAAGGCATTACCATGTAGAGGAATTAGCACTGTTCTACAATTAACAACAATATATTACTAGGTTGGTCTAATGTTCATAGATTTTAATGCTTGAGAATGCAAAGTGTTGAGTTGCGCGGTTTATAGAATTTCAAGATAGGTTCTGTTAAAGAAGCTGCACTTACAAACTTAGGCCTGTATTTCAAAATTCAAAATTCAAACCTCATTTATTCAGTCTAGGCTGTTACAAGCACTTGTGAATGTCAAAGAAGCTACGCCATCGGTTCGCAAAACCCCGCTCCACCATTTATAAACCGCTCTCAACGTTGAGAGCTATCTTGAGATCATACCTGAGATGCTGTTTCTATATGAAGAGTGGGTCTTAGTAGACTGAATGTTCATAGATTTTAATGCTTGAGAATGTAAAGTGTTGAGTTGCGCGTATTACAGAATTTCAAAATAGGTTCTGTTAAAGAAGTTGCACTTCCAAACTTAGGCCTGCTCTTCATATAGAAACAGCATCTCAGGTATTATCTCAAGATAGCTCTCAATGTTGAGAGCGGTTTATAAATACGGGCCTTAGTATGGGTTGTTACAACATTTACTAGTTAATTTTAGCACTTAGGATTAACACTCAAAAAGTAGGTATTTAGTGTATACACCGAGTATTCGAAGTGATTTGCCTTAAAATGTGAAATTAGAAAAAAAGTAAAAAAGTAGGTATATGTACCACCTACCTACTTAAAACGTCTTTCATACTGTTATAAACTTAATCCCGTAAACACCCTAGTGCCGCAAAAGATATTATTATGAATATTTAAACCCTTCCAACAAAAACGGGATCCGCTCATCCCACAAAGTCGAAAATCCTTTAATTGTGGACCTCCTACTCAAGGAGGATTATGTTGAGCGTAACAAGGCAGCCCAATTTTTTGTACAAACTAGTGTTAATTTATATGGGAGGGATATCTAACCTTATTGTTCCCTCGCCTGCTTCGACGGCCGTGACCATTTCCATCGCAGTCTCTCTATTGTATTGAACGCAACACGAATCCGATTCAATCTGGGAGCAATGTCGAACAAAAAAATGCATAAAAACTGTGAGAGCGGTCAAGCTGTAATGTTTGGGTGACAACGTTTCAATGCAATCGGATGTAGAGCACTTTAAACTATTTGATACTTACGGACTCAATGAAATTGTATGTATACAACGTGTTACAAAATAACCCCTACTGGCGAATATGTTAGATAGGGACCATCAAACTGAATAACTTTTACTATGGGACCAACTCTGAAATCGTGAAAAAAACAGCTGTTTCATACATATTGATATTTTCGTAATTAATTTTTGTATGAAACAGCTGTTTCTTTTTCGCCATGTTTTGTGCCCTCAGCTCAAGATTTTGAGGATGTAAACACATTAATGTTGTTCCCAAGAAAATCTAATAGAAACTGAAGCAAGATAATGCATTGGTAATAACAAAAACATATATAGAATTAAGTAGGATGTTACTAGATTTAGGCTGAGTTGCACCATCTTGATTTAACCTTAACTTTAACAGACACAAACTTATCTGACTCGGTGACAGCGTCGCTGTCGTCTACGGCGTAACCTAGGTAACAATATGTAATAACACTTAGTTCCAGTTTTGGCCACCGGGTCAGATAAGTTTGTGTCATGTACAGTTATAGTTAAATTAAAATAATGCAACCGAGCCTTACTCTTCAATGTTTATTTCAAGATTAAGAACGATCAGTCACTGTATAAAAATAATTTCACGTAATGTCATTGTTGAATTAACAGACGGTAAGTTTGTCTGGTTCTAAATCTTCGTCCGGTGGGGTAGACAAACAAAAAACAATGGTATAAAAAGTAGCCTACATTTTATTTGCTGATGGTATGATACGTGCGCAAAACTAGGTGAACACTTTAATCATTTTCTTGCAGTTTTTAAAGATTATAAAATGATTATATGGAGACGTTCATCGAATTCACGTAATAAGGGAATGATTATTAAATGTAAGTATCTCATTGTTTGATCAAATTGAAATAGCAATAGAATCACATATGCAGCGGCCACACTATCGCGGTAACGCGAACATTTGCGCTGTCGCGACAACTCTGGCCAAGAAATTCGTCGTATCGCGACAACACGAATGAACTTCGCGCCGCTACTCGACCGAAGTAAATTGCCGCATATCAATGGGTTTTGTCAGTTGACTTTTGTTTAATAATACTTCCGTACGTTTGCGAAAACGAAGTAATTTTTTCGCGGAAATAAAATTTTTAGAATAGGTGTTTTCTTCTATGAGCTTATTCCTACAATTAAACAAACACCTATTCAGCCAATTTGATTTTATTCAGATAGGTATTCCCCGTTGAGTTCGTTTTTTTTATTTGCCTTCCTTACTCTTTTTATTTGATTATAATGATAAAGGTGCAATAAATAATTATTTGGAGACATAATATATGCGCCAGCGCCTCTTCCAATTTCCGCGTCTGCTGGTCTAATCTGTGGTCTACGCATAGAGTAAAGTCTAATCTGTGGTATTTACTTGTCGCGACAGCGCGAATGTTCGCGGGCTAATCTACGTTGTTTCTTCTTCCTGCGTCATTGTCGTTACACGAAAATCTTTAAAAATCCAATGCATCGCAATAAATAAATTAAAAATATGCAAATTAATATAATTTATTATCGTACTCTAACTTAAATGATGGCATTTTTCCTTGTGATGCATTGGATTTTTAAAGATTTTCGAGTAACGACAATAACGCAGGAAGTAAGAAACAATAAGCTGGGTGGAGTCACGGGAGGCGGTCGTGGAGGGCGGCCGCTAGCGCTAGCGCTGCTAGTGCTGCGGGCCCTCCTGGCGAGCCCCACATACGAACCTCCTGCTCACCTGCAGGAGGGGGATGCGTAAAACATTCTCTCCGGCATAAAAAAAAGGAAGTAAGAAACAACGTAGATTCACCCTCTCGTTACCGCGATACTGTGGCCGTCGCAATAGAATTAATAATAATAATGGCCAGCCCGCCAGCCAGTCAATTTTATATATAATACATAGTTATTCCATGTTTTCTGTTACCCTTGCAATTAAATTAAAAAAGGGTTCCTACAAAGCTGGGAAAAAATATCATAGTCAAAATTATCGAAATTATTGAAGATATTTAAGTTATTTTAGTTGTCTAATAAATTATTTATTATTTTAGAAAACTATCAATCACAAAACTAGAGAGCAAGCTAAGGATTTTCACATTATATTTTGTCACCTATAAGTTTTAGAATATGAACTTGCATGGTTGTAATTAATTTTATAGCCATGGGACCACGAGTAATTAAAATTAGTAATGGGTCGACGGGTAACGAGTGCTATTTACTTCTTCCTAAACGAACTAATATATTGACATTTTCATTTACCTTCATAGGAAGAAATCATATAGGCTAAAACATGAAAAAGGCAAAATATAATAATAAATACCTTAATTAGCTTTTTAGTTTTATTATTCAAAATTAAAAAAAAATCAAAACTCATTCAATCTAGGCTGTTACAAGAACTTGTGAATGTCAAAGAAGCTACGCCATCGGTTCGCAAACCCTAAGCGGGAGACCTTGTAACGAGAAGAACCGGTAAGAAACTCGTCAAGGGCTGCTTTTTTCTCCCTGTATATTTCATACAAAGTCCATTAGAAATAAAATACTTTTTACGGATTACAGCGCGTATATTATTAATTCAGATGTTGTTTTAGAGTTATTAGTTTTTATTTATTGGTTTTTAGAATTCCCAACGTTTCGACACCTTTCCAGGGGCCGTGGTCACGGGAGGACTAAAGCAAAAAGGCATATTTTTATGAAATTACCCGCTCATACAGGGGCGTCAAAAGCTGAAAAATGAGGTCAGCATTCAAAATGACGTCATTTTCCATCACAATAATTAACAAGAAGATTGTAGCTATATCTGTTGTCTGTACCCGATGACTGTATTTTAATTTTATACGACACATATTGAATCAGATAATTTTCTATAGGCTTAAAGGTTATAAACTCACTTATCATGTTTTTATAATGTTTTTATAATCATCATAAAAACATGTTTAGGTCCCAGATTGTCTTATCTTTGGCACCCATAAAGAGATAAATGAAATCATAAGGCTTTCGAATTACATCACTGTTTCTCAAAAAAGTTTAAACGTCGATTATACCCTAAAGAGGCTTTAGTAGGTAAAAGTGCTTTACGTCATAAACTTACAACTAAGTGAAATTATAACTCAATTCTGTGGTATCGTTTCGTAACTGAGAACATTTCCTAATTGTCACATTTAGGCTTTAACTAGCTGACTAGCTAACATACACACACATACATAACACTAGAACGCTCGCACGGGTGACATATGCCACCCAGGCTATAAAATAGTTAAATATTTTTTTAATAAATTGCGGTACAGTGCTGGCATTTCAGGTATTCCTCTGTTATGGATCGTTCCATACATAATTAGTGTACCATCTTTCTAAGAGGTTAAGCTAGTGCGTAGTGCTAAAGTTGATTTTTAATATTATGACTTATTTATTTGTATCAAATAAGAATGGGAAGAAAAAAGCTATATCATAATGGGTGACACATGTCCCCTGTGCGAGCGCTCTAGGAGTATTTAGAAGCGCGAGCCCTCTAGTGTTAATATATGGATATATTTTAATGTTTTATAACACTTGCTTCTACTTATTTTTTATATATAAAAATATTTAAGGCGATCTGTTCCTTAAGGCTTTTCAAAAATTAATTAGTTTTTCTTAAAGGTAAATAAGTAGTGTAACAACTAATTTTAAAGAATTTTCATACAAAATCGCCTTTTTTTAAGATACTCTACAATATATACAACATGTTACAAAAACACCCCTAATGCCAAATATGGTATATAGGGACAATCAAACTGAACAACTTTTACTATGGAACCAACTTTGAAATCGCGACTAAAAAATCAGCTGTTACCTTAATTTTGATATTTTCGATTTTAATTTTTGTATGAAACAGCTGATTTTTTTTTCGCGATTTCAGAGTTGGTCCCACAGTAAAAGTGATTCAGTTTGATGGTCCCTATATACCTTATTCGGCATTAGGGGTATTTTTGTAACACCTTGTATATGTATAGAAATGTTATATATAGCTAAATTCTGATAGTATTGCAGATTGCGGAACTTGCTCGCTCAAGAAACTGTAGGAATTACTTACTAGCCTCAACCTAGCTTAAGATCTCAAGCATTTCGTTTACAAAACCTTATTAGTACAAGTTAGATGTTATAACATTTAAGAGCGAACACTTAGGTATATGCATTTGCATATTAAACTGTTTTTGATGTGGTGAGATGGTTATCTGTAACTTCACTTGAACTACTTTAGTAATTCCGTTATGTATTAACTACAGATATTTCATTAGCTACAATTAGGGGTCGATTTAACGCCGCGGTCGTGATCATCGGGCTTTCACTCTCGTTGCGCATACGCACCACGCCCTCTGGCGGATCTAAGTCGAGTTGCGTAATACCTTGTCGGCGTATTGAAAGGGAAATAAAAGCTTTGTACCGTAATTAAAATTTTATGGCGTTAATTTTTTTATTAAACCTGCGTCATGGGTAGAGATCGGATATTCGGACATATTTACCTAAAGATCAGATGATGGGTATTATGGAAAGCACTTTTTATCGAAAAATCCAGCAATTCCGGGATTAACGAATTTTAGTGTATATTCCGTGAGATGTAATAAATAAACCCGATTTGACACAAATTTTTATTTTTAGTTAACCTGTCTTTTATTGTCATTGATTTTTAAAGAAGCAAACACAATCTTTTACGTTGTAACAAGGCCTGTTCATGGGAATATACACATTTTAAGAAGACGCTTCCATAACAATTGGCTTTAGGTTAAATATGCACCCGATTATCCGATCTCTAGTCAAGAGCCAAAAATCTAGCGTTTAGAATTTTGGTAGGGGCGTAATGTTAATGCTTATTAGGCGTTTAAATAAGCATTTTGCTTCTTGTCATTGATGTTTATATTCTTATTAATGTACCTATCTTTTTGATTCGTTACTTACTTTCCATAGTGCCATAGTACAAGCTAGGCTCAATTTATTAGTGCTCGCATATTTCTTTTTTTTTTCAACAAGAGAACACGTCACTGAATTTTACCGCGAAACTTCTGGTATTTTTGGTAATCGTTACAATGAAAATGAAAACTGTGAAATACGTACGAATCATCAATATTAAAATATGAAATCAACATATTAAAAAACAAAATAGTTTATTGATTTAGGCTCCTATATACCACAAGTGGCGCCCTCATTTTAATTAAATTTATTGCTCGCTAAGTACATAATGTATCGTAGTTCGCAAAAGTGCTAAAAGTGGCCACTTTTAGCACTTTTGCGAACTATACTACAATGAACTATATTATACTGAGGTTATTGTTTGTAAATAAACTAAAGAACCTTAGCTTCAATCTGTACATGTGAATTTTCGATACATTATGTACTTAGCGAGCAATAAATTTAATTAAAATGAGGGCGCCACTTGAGGTATATAGGGGCCTTAACTCGATCCGCTGTTGCATAATGGGTTGGAAACTTTGAATCATGCAGCAAATCAGCCATTTTTATGTTATAAACTTCTGGGGCACTTTCTTATGAGTGGATAAGGAGGACGGGCCATAACCTACCGAATGCGGGCCCGATGCGAATTGATGGATCAATCGAAGCCCAGTCGAATCATACAATAGTCATTTATTATTATATTAATTTAAAATAAAAAAATAAATGTCTACCTAATTGTTTTAACCTTTATAAGACCGTTAATAGGACATCAACATCATTTTCAATTTTTTTTAAACTCATGTACTTTTGCAGATAAAATTCTTTTTAGTTATTTTTCTCGTCATTTATGTACAATTAAATTAGATCGAAGTTTCGGAAAAAATAAAAACATCCGAGGTTGAACGACAAGTCCATTCCACGAAACGAGCACCCAAAGAAAATCGGTCTGAGTACGCCTATTGGTTAATGCGCGTGACCTTCAATAGCCTAAAACTTTTTTAGCCTATTGCCTAGCTCTAGCCGTGCGCATTGACTAATGAGCTGCGAGTATTTTGTTCCCAGTAGTAACTAATATCTATTCTGTGCTAGGAGTTCGATTCGTGGAACGGAGTTTAGTTATTATTGCGTTACGCTAAAATTGCATAACACTATGAAATGCAAGATTATATAGATGAGAGTATATAGTATAGAGTTACGACGTGTTGCTTCCAAACCAATAATAGACGTTATCTGTAAACTTATTAGACATGTGAGTTGTGTAATTGTATACAATAGATCGATATTAGTATTGTAAGCATGCTGATTGATCTGATATAGATTCACATGTTGTGATTACAAAATTAGATTAGAAACTTCATGTTACAATGTCTAATACTACATTGTCGGAAATATTTAATGCCAAAGAACTTTCTGTAAGTAATCTAAAAAAACAAATTATTTTATTTTACTATAGTTTACATTTGTGAGAGATGACTGCTGTAAATTGTATTTTAAAAGAGTTCTAGACTTTTGTAATTCTTGAGATTTAAGAATTGGTCATATTAGTATTCAAATCAATATGGACAAATCGATTAAATAAAATCCACAATTCCAACTCCACAATAGTGATTGACTAAACTATTAATTTTCCCGATATAATTGCTGTAATGATAACACAACGCCACATAATCAACACGTGGGCTATTATAGAATGTTGGTGAGAGAAAACACTTAAGTAAACAGGAATAAAAATTATGCTTATATTTGTATAAAATAGTTATGTATTGATTGAAGCAAGAAATTTTGACAGCGAAACAAAAGACAGTCATTTAAAAAAGGAAAAAACTATAAACTAAAAATAGTTTATTTGTTATCTCTATTCTTATCTCTATATTTGCAGTAAGAATTACATTTGACATAACTCAACATTAATCACCGCGAGGTTCATTCAGAAAATAATGTAAATGTCATGTGGTGACAAAGATTGACATATTGTATTACTCTCTGTCATTTATGGTAAGCATTAAATTATGTTTATTTTTGATGCGCAAGCGCGGACATAATAATGCTTTTGAATTTAAACGTGTACAATTATAATCTTGTGTTTGGTTATGTAACTTTTTTTAATAACGCTTCAGATTTTTGTAACAATTATGGCTTTCACAATACACTATCTGTACCAAGTACCTACACTAAAATTATTTGCCTTGATCTGTAGCTATACCTTAATTATGTGACCACTCTTGAGTATACCCTCTCAAACAAAAAAAGAATCATCTAAATCGGTTCATAAACAAAGAAGTTATGCCTGTAAATCCTTAAAAACTCGTGAGATGGTGAGCTAAATAACCTTTCAGGAGTCAAGAGTCAAAATTTCTTTATGCAAATAAACTTAACGATTAAGCACTTTAAAACCGTTTTTATTTTCTTACCACCCGTTCCTGACTTTTTTAACCGACAAAAAGAACGGGCGCAAGAAACTTATCAGCTTTAACAGAAATAAGTAACGATATTTACAAATTCAAATATATCGTTACCAAATACAAACAAATTCATTACCACATACTTTAATAGCAAAGCCCAAATTCATAGTGTTAGAATTTTTGTGTGCCTTAAGATTTCTTTGAAACCCCTTTTTTCCGCAATTACAGTGTATGTATTGTAATGAAAGTAATTTAATATTATGAGTACTTTTATACCTTACGGAATCTGACAACTATTGCCCCACGCTTAGTAGAAATTATTAGATTTATAGCATTGATTACACTCTGCGCAACCATGACTTTTACAGTAAAGGCACACAATGAATAGTAGGTACTAACGCGTAAAAGCAAATAACGGAAACCAAACAGGTCGATATCTTTATTTATATAATAATATTTATATCTAAAGATACTACACAAAAATACAATTTCACTTACATCCGTAGAAATAACATGACGTTCAATGTAAATAGAATTTCCTGTTTCTCCACAATTTCCTTCAGAGTGTTATTTATAAGAAATGTCACGGTTGTTTTTATATGTTACTGTGTAGAAACATCAATCTGCAGATCAAAATGGTATCAACTTTTTGCGGTTATACTACAAAAGGCATGGTCATGGTCAATTGAATCAAATGTAATTGGGATGGACAGACAGACGTATCGTTAAGTTGATGCATTGGACCTTCAAACGAAACCCTTCAGTAAAGTCAGTACTCTGAAAAAGGTTGTGATATTCGGAATTGCACTGATCCCTTTTATAGTAAAATTCCGTTGACTGTGTTTGCACGGTTCACTTGTTATATTCGAGATTAAAGTAAGTATAGAGTATACCGTAATACCGTAGAGTAATCACTAATACGCTATCCTATTTGATTTTGAAGAGTTCTCTTGTGTATCCTCGAAGTCCAAGGTCCAATGTGAAGGAAATTAAAATGAAAACACCCTTAAAGTATCCTTTTTCTAACAAAACAAGAATCATCTAAATCGGTTTATAAACAAAGAAGTTATGTTCGAAGATTCGTTAAAACTCGTGCAAAAGTTACCTAAAAATTACAGTATTTTCAGGATTGCTCGAAAACTACTGAACCGATTTAAAATTTTCAAAAAATGGGACCAACTTGGGAACAAACCTGATAAAGTGGCGTTTGAATCATGTCAATCGGTTTAGCCGATTTTGAGTAATCGGTGGACATACATAAAAAAACAAATGAACAGACGAACATAGAACCTCCTCCTTTTTTTGAAGTCGGTTAAAAATGAGTAAAGGTAGAGACCAAGTTATTACTTTACCGTATACCTATACCTAGAACATATTCGTTTTAACGATAAAATACCAATCAAAATCTTTACATGTATTTTAATGTAAAACATAAAAATCAACCAGCCCCCCCACTCCAATGGCCAACATTCTATGCGTTTGAACGCTACGCTCAATATTAAAGCTTTGAAATAAGCAGTAAACTATAAAATTACGTGCCGTAAGCTTGTCAATTCCATACAATACATCAAAGTCTGCGATAAACATAAGTTTGCGACATGTGATTTGAACTGATTGAGTTAGAACTTGATTCTTATTTTTTTATTGCTTTTAAGATTAAACACCAAGATTGTTTCCATTAAATTTAAAACTTTTGTGAAAACGAACTATGAAAACCAAATTAAAGCTTCTAAGATTTTCGCGCGTACAGTTCATTAGAAATAAAACACTTTTTACGGATTACAGCGCGTATATTATTAATTCAGGTGTTGTTTTGGAATTATTTAGTTTGTATTTATTGGTTTTTTAGAATTCCCGACGTTTCGGCACCTTTCCAGGGGCCGTGGTCACGGGAGGACTCAGTCCTCCCGTGACCACGGCCACGGCGGTGTAATCCGTAAAAAGTGTTTTATTTCTAACAAATTAAAGCTTAGCAAGTTTTTTAAAGATATCGTGAAAACCTTGCTACTTTTCTAAAAAAGTCAACTTTATTTGAAAATTCTTCAATACAATTAACATTTAAAAAAAATCTTCAAATATAATAAGTCATGTGGTGACAAAGATTGACATATTGTATTACTCTCTGTCATTTATGGTAAGCATTAAATTATGTTTATTTTTGATGCGCAAGCGCGGACATAATAATGCTTTTGAATTTAAACGTGTACAATTATAATCTTGTGTTTGGTTATGTAACTTTTTTTAATAACGCTTCAGATTTTTGTAACAATTATGGCTTTCACAATACACTATCTGTACCAAGTACCTACACTAAAATTATTTGCCTTGATCTGTAGCTATACCTTAATTATGTGACCACTCTTGAGTATACCCTCTCAAACAAAAAAAGAATCATCTAAATCGGTTCATAAACAAAGAAGTTATGCCTGTAAATCCTTAAAAACTCGTGAGATGGTGAGCTAAATAACCTTTCAGGAGTCAAGAGTCAAAATTTCTTTATGCAAATAAACTTAACGATTAAGCACTTTAAAACCGTTTTTATTTTCTTACCACCCGTTCCTGACTTTTTTAACCGACAAAAAGAACGGGCGCAAGAAACTTATCAGCTTTAACAGAAATAAGTAACGATATTTACAAATTCAAATATATCGTTACCAAATACAAACAAATTCATTACCACATACTTTAATAGCAAAGCCCAAATTCATAGTGTTAGAATTTTTGTGTGCCTTAAGATTTCTTTGAAACCCCTTTTTTCCGCAATTACAGTGTATGTATTGTAATGAAAGTAATTTAATATTATGAGTACTTTTATACCTTACGGAATCTGACAACTATTGCCCCACGCTTAGTAGAAATTATTAGATTTATAGCATTGATTACACTCTGCGCAACCATGACTTTTACAGTAAAGGCACACAATGAATAGTAGGTACTAACGCGTAAAAGCAAATAACGGAAACCAAACAGGTCGATATCTTTATTTATATAATAATATTTATATCTAAAGATACTACACAAAAATACAATTTCACTTACATCCGTAGAAATAACATGACGTTCAATGTAAATAGAATTTCCTGTTTCTCCACAATTTCCTTCAGAGTGTTATTTATAAGAAATGTCACGGTTGTTTTTATATGTTACTGTGTAGAAACATCAATCTGCAGATCAAAATGGTATCAACTTTTTGCGGTTATACTACAAAAGGCATGGTCATGGTCAATTGAATCAAATGTAATTGGGATGGACAGACAGACGTATCGTTAAGTTGATGCATTGGACCTTCAAACGAAACCCTTCAGTAAAGTCAGTACTCTGAAAAAGGTTGTGATATTCGGAATTGCACTGATCCCTTTTATAGTAAAATTCCGTTGACTGTGTTTGCACGGTTCACTTGTTATATTCGAGATTAAAGTAAGTATAGAGTATACCGTAATACCGTAGAGTAATCACTAATACGCTATCCTATTTGATTTTGAAGAGTTCTCTTGTGTATCCTCGAAGTCCAAGGTCCAATGTGAAGGAAATTAAAATGAAAACACCCTTAAAGTATCCTTTTTCTAACAAAACAAGAATCATCTAAATCGGTTTATAAACAAAGAAGTTATGTTCGAAGATTCGTTAAAACTCGTGCAAAAGTTACCTAAAAATTACAGTATTTTCAGGATTGCTCGAAAACTACTGAACCGATTTAAAATTTTCAAAAAATGGGACCAACTTGGGAACAAACCTGATAAAGTGGCGTTTGAATCATGTCAATCGGTTTAGCCGATTTTGAGTAATCGGTGGACATACATAAAAAAACAAATGAACAGACGAACATAGAACCTCCTCCTTTTTTTGAAGTCGGTTAAAAATGAGTAAAGGTAGAGACCAAGTTATTACTTTACCGTATACCTATACCTAGAACATATTCGTTTTAACGATAAAATACCAATCAAAATCTTTACATGTATTTTAATGTAAAACATAAAAATCAACCAGCCCCCCCACTCCAATGGCCAACATTCTATGCGTTTGAACGCTACGCTCAATATTAAAGCTTTGAAATAAGCAGTAAACTATAAAATTACGTGCCGTAAGCTTGTCAATTCCATACAATACATCAAAGTCTGCGATAAACATAAGTTTGCGACATGTGATTTGAACTGATTGAGTTAGAACTTGATTCTTATTTTTTTATTGCTTTTAAGATTAAACACCAAGATTGTTTCCATTAAATTTAAAACTTTTGTGAAAACGAACTATGAAAACCAAATTAAAGCTTCTAAGATTTTCGCGCGTACAGTTCATTAGAAATAAAACACTTTTTACGGATTACAGCGCGTATATTATTAATTCAGGTGTTGTTTTGGAATTATTTAGTTTGTATTTATTGGTTTTTTAGAATTCCCGACGTTTCGGCACCTTTCCAGGGGCCGTGGTCACGGGAGGACTCAGTCCTCCCGTGACCACGGCCACGGCGGTGTAATCCGTAAAAAGTGTTTTATTTCTAACAAATTAAAGCTTAGCAAGTTTTTTAAAGATATCGTGAAAACCTTGCTACTTTTCTAAAAAAGTCAACTTTATTTGAAAATTCTTCAATACAATTAACATTTAAAAAAAATCTTCAAATATAATAAGAAATAGCAGCGGAAGTACTGTCGGGTTTAAGAGGCGTAGCAACAGATAAAACGTCTTTAATTATATTATTTTGATTTTATTTCATATTTTAGTCAGCTAATTATAAACCCGTAATTGAATTTTATTCTAGATATATTTTTCTTCTATCTGTCAGGATGAGCTTTCAAATATAATTATAAACAAAACAATCTTTATTAAATTTACTACTTGCCAAATGGCCAAGAAGTTTGTAAGCGATGCAATCGAGCATCACAGTATCTACAATCACATGATTTTATACATACATGAACTTCCTTACCAAGGATCCGCAATATTCTTATCACCAAAATCAATGCATCTATAACAATCATCTCCTTATAGCACAATTGCCTCTATTTGTATAATCTGAGAGTTCAATTCAATTATCGAATGGTCAATAGACGATCATTCAGGTCAATTTGAGATGCTCCATTCAAAGCGGCGGCAGTTCGCCCGCGAAACACGAAACTCAAACAGTAGTTAAGCCTTGTCAAATATCGCATGGCGTTTGATCGATGGCCATTATTTCTGTATTTCTCTCTCAGCGTAATCAGAAAAAGCCATTCGATATTTCTAATCGTAAACGATTGTGAATATATGTTGGTATCGTTGTGTGATTTGATTACATTGCTAATTACTGAGAGATTGGCTCCCAATAATGATACCTGCAATAGATGTTGGTATCGTTTTATGATTTGATTACATTGCTTACTTACTGAGAGGCTGGCTCCCAATAATGATACCTGCAAAAACTAAGTAATTATTTCTTATTATTTAAATATTGTAACGATTTCAAATTGTTAACCATACTATAAAAAAGTTGTGAAAGTTAAAATAACTCATTAGTCAGTTATCATCGCATAGCATTATGTAGATGGTACGATGAGGAAGTTTTTCAAGCTTCTAGTATTCTTTCCCAAATGAAAAATGTGAATAAAAATCATTTCATTTCGGTATTTTCTCCGTGATTACTTACTCACTCGTTGTTTTAGAATTTGTTGACAAAGCGAGCTTTCAACAGTGTTGTTATAAACCTCTGTGGATTTCCGCTGTTAATAACAAATGTAAAATGATTTTTCATCAATGAAAAAAAACATTAGTAAAATCAGTGCATATTTTTTCTGTTTCGCTAAGTATAAATTACACAATTATACAGTTTAAAACTCACCACGAGTATTTTACAAAGAAGTCTTCTCATATTTTTTCAGTACATAAATCTAAAGTAAAGATTTCCCTAGTTCATGCACACAAAATGTATGCTTACACCACAATGGCTACAATATATTTCTGTGTTCAAATACGGAGGTACGTACCGTTACCTCAGTAAATAATAAGTCTTATATTTGCTATACAGCCGGCTCCTCTGATACTCGAAGCACACATCACTAATACTAAATAAATAAACAAAATGTTTATGGTTTTCAATGTTTCATACTTTTTCAAACATATTAACGTCTAACTTCTTCTCTACATTTTGTAGTAATCGGATAACCATGTAAACTATGACAAATTTCAAAGCCGTAAGTCATAAAATACTTATAGCAAACGTAATTTACAACTGATAATGTAATTGAATCGGTAATTTCTAAAACTCCACAAGTTAAATTTTTTCCGAATTGAGTTAGCATACCTAATTAAATACTATCGATTCGTGCAAAAAACCTACATGTTTGGTTTTAAAAAAGCTGAAAAGTTGATAAAACAAAATTCCAAGCTTATACCTAACAACTTTTGTTGCGGGATGACTTGAAATCTAGCTAGTACTATTATTGTTCTATTATCTATCATTTTTTCTAATTATTTAGTTTGGGTCTTCTATCCTTATGGATATTTCACTATTAATCTACCTTTATTACCTTCAAGACCTTAAAAGTGATTAAATTTCCGTAATAACAGTTAGTTTCTAATGAAATAGGAAACATAAACAAAATACAGTTCAATTTGCAATAATACCTAAATGTCAAAAGTTATATTCCTAAACACAAAAGCCTTTTAGTACGCGTTAATAATTTAGGGCTCATAAATAAATTTGATGTTTACCTATTTTCATGCCAAACTCCTACATCGCAAGATCATTAAGAGGCTAGTGGTAAAATCAGGAAGCAACCCTACAACCTACAGTAGGCGTTTAGCACGTGCTTCGATTAACTGCTTTGGTCTATACTGTATCGTTTAACAGAGAAATGTGGTATATTGTGGCGTGAGTTATCTCCGTGGTTAGCGTTTTGTTGCTGTCAGTCAATGTCATTATAAATTCATCCAAAGAATAATAATACCGAAGCACAAAAGTTTAATACAATAATTTATTCAATTGTAAAAGTGCATGTTGCTATAATTGTACTTCTACCTTATTAATAGTAGAAGCGTAAGTCTACACCTAGTTTAACCAAAAAGTTTGCTCAGGAATATAATGCTTTGAGACGTCAACCGTAAGGACTAATATTGCTAAACAATATTTTCTGTTAAACCAGGTGAAAACTTACTATTCGTTTATTAATAAGGCCGCTGTGACTAAATTAATAAAATAAAGTTGGTTAGGTAATGTTGATTATTGAACCCACATTTTGCTGGTTTCCAGTTTCACCCCACTTTGAATAAACTTTTAAAAGTGTACAAAAAACGTTAAAAGAGACTGATTAATTACATTACATTACTCGCTTTTACCGCACCGTATGAGCTATGTTGAAAGTTAAAAATAAAAACTAAATGTTTATTACAAATATATTTAGAGGTATTCCAGTTGCCGTACCAATGGTTTAAGTAGGAGATGTTAACTAAAAAAATACAGTTCAGTTCTTTATTTGAAGATATTATTATATTTTGAACTAGGTAATATATTACTATAGTAACAAAAGTACAAAGACAATGAATGTAGCTTTGCGAATTATCGTTTGGATTCTAAAGTACCAGGACAACATAGCTATAGAGGCGATAGTTAGTACATTGATTTTTTTTGTAACCAGTCGTAACAATAAATTATTTTTCTAACCTATGCACTATAACTACCGCCTCCATAGCTATGTTATCCTGGTACTTTAGAATCCAAACGATAATTCGGACAGCTACATTGTGTTGTATTCACATAATTAATTATTTTAGTTGTAAAATGTCTTTGCGATAGTTTAAAGGCGTTAAATATACCTAATTTTTTGGAATAACCACCATTTTAAATTTTACTTTTACTTTGGACGGCCCTGTGAAAAAATATTATTTTCTTCGGATCTAGAAGTCTTACAAATATAAAAAGCTATATGAAAATAATATTACAAATAAATTAAAAAGAAACATTGCGTAAAATTTCAGCTTTAATAGGTACGTCTGTACATACGTCATAATAAAGTCAATTTTAATCGGAAATATGTTTGCTTTTTTTAGTTTTTCTTACATACCTCAAAACCAAAAATATTGATATTAGTATTTTGTGCTTTATTCTGATACACAGAGGTATTATGCACAAAACGGTATCAAAATAATTGCTGTTGTATATACATATACCACAAAAATATACATAATATTATACCACATACAAAGTGTTTAATTAAATCAGTTGACGGAAAATAATGAGACATTTAAATACACTTTTTATGAGGTTGTAACAAATGAGATATTACTAGGTTAGGTATGGACAATAAGAGAAAAAAAAACAAATTGCCAATTCCCAACACTAAGCCTCAATGGCTTATATACCCCGAGAGTCATATGCGCATCATTAAATTACATTTTACAAAAAAGTTCTCATATAGGCAGTACTATTGTTTATTCTGTGAATTATAGGTAAATGTTCAAATTTTCATGAAAATCTAGGTTAAGATACTTGGTACGTGTAATACGTGTATTTACTGTGAGATTGCGTATTCAGTCACTAAATGCTTCTGTGTACGCGCCACGCCCGCTCACCTCGCCACTATAAACTAAATCAGTGCATTTGCTCGTAACAGCCATGTTACGGGGAGATATTGAAATAGGGCAGTTAATGAAGCACCTATAATTTTTAGTTATTAATGATAGTGATATTTTTAAATGAAAATAAAATAAATGTGTATTTTCTTTTGCTTTTTATTTTGCTGAGTTTCCAACATTTCAAGGCGAGAGTGTTTTTGTTGATCATCATCAGCACGACACCCACTGCTGGGTATACGCCAGGTATTGTCTTTGTTCAGTTAACATGTTTTGTTCAGAGAGTTGACAAAGAAAAATCGGTAGAAGTCTTGTTTATTTATTTGTGGATATTTTACTACATTCATTCTTGACAACACACCTAACCAAAGTATAACCTAAAAAATTGCAACAGTGTTGTTTTATATCATAATTTTTAATTTGGAAGAATAAACAAAACTTTTATACCAACATAACATTAACTAACCAAAATACTACTGAAACCGCAACACCATTACTAAGTTGATATGTCAGACAATGAGCTTTATTTCATAGTTAGTAAGGACTTATTTACTTTCCGTATTATAAATTAAATCCAGATGACGTCAAAGGTGTGACAACATTTTTCATCTTATAAATGGAAACCATAAATATTTCATAAATTCTTATCTGTAAGCTTTTAGCTTTTGACTTATTGAGGTATGGCCCTAAAAGTCTGTAAGTTACATTAATTAATGAACAGTTATATTCAAGATGGTATCCGATAAAGAAGTTTCAACGTTTTTGCCATATTGAAACGTATGCATACTTCTTTGTGCAAGAATTTATAATGTGAAACTTGTTTCCTAAAAGAATATTCCGAAACCTAGTTGTAAATTTGT